>VZSE01012100.1:210-32024 GCA_013398275.1 Promerops cafer
TGGCATTTTGTAGCAGAGGTTGCTTATCTTATCTGATAAAGCTGCTGTAGTTGACTGCAGAAAAAGAACATTAGACCTCAAGACTGAATTTTTGCAATCCTACATTACAACTATTCTTTTGCTCATGCAGTTTATTCCACTGGTTCTACAAGAATTTCTTTGTATTTGTGAAACAGTTCCAAAATGTGGGCATGTTTTAAGCACAGTGGCTGCTTTTCATCACCCTGCAACTTGAACACTGAAGTCTTTGCAGGACATGGCTCCTCATTTGTGTGATTTGCAAAAGGTACAAATGAAAAAGCTGCACTTGAAACAATGGTTGTTTTCCTCCATTTTCAATAGTAAATGAGTAAAATTGTGAAAACTTATTCTTTCAGACCATTAACTGAAAAATTAGCATTTTATCACTGAATATAAATAGAACCTAATTAAAATTAATTGCATGAACTTCCATGAAGCTTTTTCCTCAAACTTTATTGATTCACTATATATTACAGTCATAAATTAATCCTTTTTTTTTCTGAAAGAAATTCTAGCAAGGTAGATGTTAAGTAAAACAATCCAGAAGACATAACCCTGATGAGTATCCAAATTATTTCAAGGTGTGAATGCTAGTGGACAAAGACTTTCAGATTAATTTGAAATTAGAAGAAAAAAAGTATATTAAAAAGTGCTACTATATTGAAATCTTTGGGGATATTTTTATTTTTTTTTTTGTGGTGTGAAGTGTCATTACCTTAACAAGCAGAAGGTATAGCTGCTGTCAAAGTTGAATGATATACATGAGTGAATACTGTAGATGAAATACTACTGCTTATAAAATATTTTTCCATTTTGAACAAATCTGTAAACTACACCTTTGTTTATAAGAAAATGCTTGTAATAGTCACTGTAATATTCAGCTGGGGATAACAAAAAATTTGTGAAATAAACACTTTTGAAAAAATTGTGGCTCGTGGTCAAAAATGGAAATGCAAAAAAATAACCCCTTTCAATATATACTTCCATCCAATAGAAACATTTCTAAGTGGTTTATAAAAAGAACTTAGGAGAATCACTTTTACTTATGACACTGGAAGTTTTAGAAGTTATAACTTGATTTCAGAGGTGCTGAAATATTGTCCGAAATAATAGAAACTCACTGAGTGTGGAATGTTATGGCCCTGAGAGCCATTGTAAATGAGGGCAGAAAAGGGGAGGAAATGCCACCCCTCGTGCATGTGCTTAAATCACAGAAACCCAGAATGGTTTGGGTTGGAAGGAACTTTAAAGCTCAACCACTTCCACCCCGTGCCATGGGCAGGGACACCTTCCACTGTCCCAGGCTGCTCCAAGCCCTGTCCAGCCTGGCCTGGGACACTGCCAGGGATCCAGGGGCAGCCACAGCTGCTCTGAGCACCCTGTGCCAGGGCCTGCCCACCCTCCCAGCCAGCAATTCCTAATTCCCAATATCCCATCTGTCCCTGCCCTCTGGCAGTGGGAGCCATTGCCTGTGTCCTGTCCCTGCAGGCCTTGTCCCCAGTCCCTCTGCAGCTCTCCTGGCGCCCCTTTAGGCCCTGCCAGGGGCTCGGAGCTCTCCCTGGAGCCTTCTCTTGTGCAGGTGAGCAGCCCCAACTCTCCCAGGCTGCCTCCAGAGCAGAGGGGCTCCAGCCCTGGCAGCATCTCCGTGGCCTCCTCTGCACTGGCTCCAGCAGCTCCACGTCCTTGTGCTGCTGGAGCCAGGGCTGGAGGCAGCTCTGCAGGTGGGCTCTCACCTGAGCTCAGGGGCACAGGGGCAGAATCCCTTCCCTTGGCTTTAAACGAGGCTTAGCTGAGGGAAGTCCATGGCAAAGGGAGAAAATACAGCAAAACTCTCAGCTCTTTTTAAAGAGAATATTGCATGTTCACTGATTTATAGATTTATTAAATCATTGGAATTATGTAGGGAAAGTAGTTGAGAGATTATTTTAAATGAAAAATGGGAGTCTTCACTGGATAACATCTTTTTCTTCTAGAAAATTTACAGAACTTTAAATGTGTCCCTGAAGACATACGGCAATTTTTATTTGTACACAAAATATTTTCACTGGATTCCCTGTCTTCTGCCTGACAGCCAGGATGGTTCCACTGGAGCAATTATACAGATAAATCATACTTCAAGGTGCATTTCAACCATCAGAACTGTGGAGGGTGGGTTTTGTGGTGTAGCTTGGAGGGCCAGATTCTTGGCTGGGAGGGTGGGCAGGCCCTGGCACAGGGTGCCCAGAGCAGCTGGGGCTGCCCCTGGATCCCTGGCAGTGTCCCAGGCCAGGCTGGACAGGGCTTGGAGCAACCTGGGATAGTGGAAGGTGTCCCTGCTCATGGCAGGGGGTGGGACTGGTTGAGCTTTAAATTCCCTTCCAACCCAAACCATTCTGGGATTCTCAGATATTCGTGTGTGTTTTTAACCATTTCATATCATCAGAGTAAACCATGGATCCGTCCAGCTCTCTGTTCTTGCAGCATCCATGGTGCTGCACTGCTGAGACTGATCCGTGCTCACTGCAGCCCGCGGAGGGATCAGTTCTTCCCTCTAGTGACCGATATATGATTGCAGGCTTTTTAGCCCTTTTATCCCCTTGTTTTTCAGTGTCTGCTGTGTTGGGAAATGAGAGTATCCAAAGGCTTGCTGGTGTCAAACCGATGGGCCGCAAGCAGCTCCTCGTCGTCTCCATCCGTGTCCAGGGAAGCCAAAGCTTGGAATTAGGGGCAGCGCTGGGTCAGCCACGGATTGTGCACGAATTCAGGGGTGCGACCCTCCACAACCCCCTGGAGGAGGTTTACAGATCTCAGCTGCGCCAGGGCAGGGTCAGGCTGGACATCAGGAGGGATTTCCCCATGGAAAAGGTGGTCAGGAACTGGAACTGCCCAGGGAGGTTTGGAGTCCCCATCCCTGGAGGTGTCCAAGGAACGTGGCACTGAGTGCTCTGGGCTGGGTGACAAGGTGGGGATCGGGTGACAGACTGGACTCGATGATCTCGGAGGCCCTTTCCAACGGAAAACGACTCCCCGATTGTCTGCAATTAACTGCAACACGCCGTAATTACCTGTGAGGCGGGCGGCGGGGGAAGCCTCTCCCCTCAGCGATCACGGCCCGCCCCCGCTCCCCCTGCCGCCGATTCGCCAAAACCGCAGGGGAAAAAAACCCAACCAAGCAGGAGCAAAATTTAAAAACAAACAGACAAACAACACTCCCCTCCCCCCATTTAAAGTAAATTTAACAAAAAACTAAAATGACGCGTAGAAAATAACTTTAAGTAAAGTGCCTGGCCGCCCCCTCCGCCCGCAGCGTGGCGAATGTGCGGGGCAGGCGGGCGAGCGGGCGCGGCACTCGGCCGGGGCGCGGTGTGGCCATGGCGCTGCTCAGGGGTGAGGATCCCGTCCCCCCGCGGATCCCTGGCTCCCTGAGGGGCTCCAGGGGGACCCTGAGGGCGGGCGGTCACGGCTTGGTCGCTGTAGGGGCCCCTAACGCGGGGCAGCCCGTGGGGCCCGCAGGAATTACGAAGCAGAGCCCCCGAGAGCCGTTCCCGTGCCTCCCGGGGGCTTTCCCTCCCCGCGGTCCCGTCCGTCCCGGCACGGCCTGACAGCTGGGAGTAGTTAGGAACTTCCAAAAAACCACCGGGCTGCGTGGCCTCAGAGGGTGGGAATGATCGTCGTGGAGTGGGGAGTGGGTCAGAGGGTGGGAGTGGGGTGCAGAGAGCGGGAATGTGGTCAGAGGGTGCGAGTGGGGTGCAGAGAGCGGGAATGTGGTCGGGATGTGGAAATGAGGTGCAGAGGGTGGGAATGGGGAGCACAGGGTGGGAAGGGGGTGCAGAAGGTGAGGAGGGGGTCGGAGAGTGCCAGTCACAGCCTCTGTTCTCAGCAGTGCTTTGTGCAGTAATTCCGTGTTTGGCTCCCTGCAGCGCTCGAGTCGGTTGTGCTGCGGACAAACGCGTAGCAAGGGGTGCGTGTCTGCCATGTAACTGGGAATTTTAATTGTGTGCCAGGAACAATTCCTTCGTGGAAAGGGCTGTACAGCCCCGGCACAGCTGGCCCGGGCAGTGGTGGAGTCCCCACCCCTGGAGGGCTTTACAAGCCGTGTGGATGTGGCACTTGGGGACATGGGACAGTGGTGGCATGGGCAGTGCTGGGGAATGGTTGGACTCCGTGGTCTTGGAGGTCTTTTACAACCCAGATGATTCTGTAATTCTGTGATTCTGTGTTTAAGTGACACCTGAAATGTCAGTGACTGGGAGTTTGTCACATCCAAAGCACTGTTAGCACTGATAGTGCAGCATAAACTCCGTAAGTCGCCACAGCTCCTGGAGTGTTTGGTGTAAAGAACTAATTTATGCTCTACATTGTTTAAATTCTGTACAAATTCTTAAAAATGAGGTAAATGCATCTCTAAGACCTGCTTTTGTATGAAAAAAAAATTGAAATTTATTACAATAGGGCTTTTATCTATTTGACAGTGCTTTGCTACTTGACAGACTGTACCTAAATAATAACATATGTGTCAGTCACGGTGTGAGATTGTAGTGCTAAGGCCTATCTAGTCAGCATTGTATTAATTCTGATGGTTTTGCTGAGCTGGATAGGACAGAGGGCACCTTGCCCATAATTGTTTGATTTTAGTTTTCTTTGCTCTCTGCAGAATTTTCTCTCATCTCAATCCACAACACTTTCATATACCATTCTGGGTTCCTAACTTCCTTTTTTTTTTATGTCATTGATTGTTTTCTAGGCTTTCAAAATAGGATCTGATGAAGAATTATTTTCATACCAAGTGCATTTGAGATATGTTGGAGGATTAAACAGTGTTTCAGTTCCCTGTTGGGCAGCAAGTGGTTAACAAAAGCAGTTTAAAAGATGTCTCAGATACAGTGTTTGATAAGGATTCAGAGTGATCTTGGCTTTCTTGCTCCAAAAGTTTTCAGATCTCTATGCATTTGGTACTATTCTACTCTCATGCAATGTTTATCACCTTGGAAAATTGCAGAGACTGTGATCTTTCTGTGATAATGTAGGACAGAACTAATGAATGGAAATTTAGGAAGAGTTGTCAAACGTCAGAGTCCTTTTTCACTCAGGACTTCAGCCACTCCTTGTTGCCTCTCCTGAAATTCCGTGGAGGGGGTAGCATTTGTAGGTGCCTCTCCAGTCAAGGAAAACTTGGCAGGCTCTGGAGTTATGTACCCTAAGGGAGTGTCTGTGTCCAGGTTAATTCAACATAACACAGACTGTGCTGCTGCTTCTTCGTCTTCTCTTACTGCTTCAGTCCAGCCTTCTCTCTGAGTCTTGAGTTACTGTTTTATTGAGCAGCTAGAAGGTGAACTCAGGCACGGAACTGATCCAAGTGAACATGAGGCCCTGATTTTCTGCTGGGTTTTCTGCTGGGTTAGTGTTCAGCTGCCTCTGTTGTGTGACCTGCCCTTGGGAAGTGGGCAGCAGTGAGCAGCCTCCGTGAAACAGAGAGGGGTGGTGTTGATGTGAAAGGAATGTTTAAGGGCAAAGTTCCATCCTCGCCCCTGGACTCGTCATGAGGCAACACCACTGTGGATGTGACTGAACAAATAATGTGGATAACTGACAACCTGGCCAAAAGGGAGGAGAGAGAGTTCTTTTAGCTTGGTCAGGTCCCCAGGCTGGTCTGCAGCAAAGCTTTGTGGTCAGTTAGGGTTGGCACAGTTGGGAGGAGGGAGGGAATCAGTGGGTTGGAGGAGTGGTGAAGAATATGACTATCAAGGCCTGTTTTGCTGCAGAAAAGTTATGCCAAGGGGGGAAGATTTAGATTGGGTATTGGGAAGAAGTTCTTTGCCATGAAGTGAGCCACTGGCACAGGTTTCCTAGAGAAGCTGTGGCTGCCCCATCTCTGGCAGTGTCCCAGGCCAGGCTGGATGGGGCTTGGAGCACCCTGGGACAGTGGAAGGTGTCCCTGCCCATGGCAGGGGTGTGGCACTGGATGATCCTTGAAGTCCTTTCCAACCCAAACCGTTCTGTGACACGAGTCTGAGCATCCTCCCCTGCACATTTTAGATCTCTGCACTGTGTTCCAGCCCTTGTCACTGGGGAACCTTGGCCTTGACCAGTTTGGAATGTCCTTTTCTGGCAGTCATGCAGCCTGGGGTGCAAATATAAGCGAGATAGAGGAGCACCCTCTGTCTGGCAAAACAGCCAAGGATCAGATGGCCTGAAATCAGTGCTCATGAGCAACTTAATGAGCAGGCATTCTCATTTGTCTGCGTTCTTACATCTGTGTATGTCCCTTCAGTGTTACCTAAAATAGCTGGGTGTTTGGTGGGAGCTCTGGAAAGGGAGGTTGTGAGAGATATGTTTCAACTCGGGGAAAGTTCACAGCCTGCCTCCCACTTGTTTTTCTGCACGTGGGAGCAGAGAGCCAGTGTGACAGGCAGCCAGGAGATGTTTGCTCTGCTTCAGAGGTGGCTTCTCCGGAGTTGGAATTTGTATCGACTGCTCCTGGCCCCTGCATTTGTACACATGTGCTTACACATGGTCTCCTGCCTAGTAAAAACTGGATTTTCTTCTCAGGAACCAGAAGATTCATGCTAAAGCAGTTTAGGTGGCATATGTATTTCTGGCGGGAGCATGAATTTTTTGGTTAGGGAATGTTTTTCCTCTTAAGCTAAATTACTCAAAGTTCAAATGCATATAAAAAGTGTGGGGGAGGAGGTTGTGCTTTATTGTTTTGTTTGAGTTTGGGTTTTTTTTTTTTTTTGTGGAAACTGTTTCTGCATATAAACCAAAAATCTGCTGATTTTTCTAGAATGAGGGAATGGCCTCTGATAAAAGCACCGTTCCTTATCTGATTTTTTCACAGGTGTCTACTACAGGATTTTCTAGGTGTTACTTTTATGTAATGCTTTTAGTGCATTAACACTAGTGTTTGATGCTTGTGGCAGCCTACTCCAACTCCACATTTGTATCCAACCTTACTTAGTTGCCAAACCTCACTGTGGAAAAGGGGGTGTTTCCAGAACCTTCCCAGCTTTTCTTTCTAAATGTTAATTCTTCATGCCTCCCCTGTCTTAAGCACCATTGCCTTATTTATCTGGACCTTCCTGTGTTCATGTTGCCTCTACTTACAAAGTTTCATGTGAATTTAGGGTGCCACCCTCCGGAGGCTGGCTTGGCACTCTCCTGTGTGTGAGGTGCTGTGCCTGTGGGTCACTTCTGCCCCCGCTGCAGGTGTGTTCACTGTGGGTCATTTCTGCCCCCGCTGCAGGTGTGTTCACTGCGGGTCACTTCTGCCCCTGCTGCAGGTGTGTTCACTGTGGGTCACTTCTGCCCCTGCTGCAGGTGTGTTCATCGTTGCAGCCAAGCGCACTCCCTTCGGGACCTACGGGGGACTGCTGAAGGATTTCTCGGCCACCGACCTGACGGAACACGCCGCTCGAGCCGCGCTGGCCGCGGGCAAGGTCCCTGCCGAGATCGTCGACAGCGTCGTCGTGGGCAACGTCATGCAGGTTGGTAGCCTGGAAAATCTGCTGCTCGGGGGCTATCTCAGGCGCCCTCGGTGTGGCCCTAGAGGTAGCTGCCTCTGGCTGGCAGCCAGAGGGCTGGAAGCGAGAGGGGTCAGTAGCAGTTGCAGTCTAGCGTTTCCTGCTTGTGCTTGAGGGGTGTATCCTGTGTGGTTTGTGGTACTGTTGGGAACAAGGCTTGGCTTGCTGTTTTTAGTGCCAGAGGTACTTTAAACGAGGATGAGCTGACCTCCTAGAAGTATATATCAGTTAACTGGTTAGTTGCTAATCCCAGGTACATTTCCCCTGTTTTAATGGCTTGAGCTGTGTGACTCAGTGATCAGTGGTTTTTCACTGAGTTATGTAAATCCATTCCGTGTCAAGCCTGTAAGTGATTGGAGTCCATTTCCCTTGTGTTTTCTGTAGAATTTTTTCTGAGTGAATGTGAGTTTCCTTTGAGCTGGAAGGATGCATGCCTTGTTTGGCAGAGGCATTTGGACAGTCGTGTCTTTTCCAAAGAGCTTGTGAGGAGGATGCTGTTGTATGCATTGCAGAACTGCAGTTACCCACACATACAAATGAGGATCTTTGTTTTAGGCAAGACAGCAAAGAACATTCCTAGCTTTTTTTTTTTTTTTGCTTTGTATTCTGATTTCACCATTACTATTAAGGGTGGGGATTTTTATTGTGCATTGCATGTTTCGAGGGTGCAGAGGAAGCAAGTAACTGAGAACTTGGACAATGAGCAAAGGAACAGGCAGTATTCCTTCTTTGGGTTTTCAGCCAAAAGAGTAGCTTTAAAGTATTCTGTCTCCTACAGCTACCATCTCAGCTTCTTTTATTCAGCTTTTCAATTTTGTAAGAGCTGTTTGTGGCCTAGGAAAGAACTGCTGCACTCAAATTTCTTGTAGTGCTTTCACATAAAAAATAGCAATCTCCTGATAAAGTTTGTTTTAACTTTGAAAGTACGTGTATTTTCCTTTGCACCATACTTCCCCATCCCAGTAGATTATTTTTTTCTAAATTCTGGTTTATTGATATTGTTTGATTAAGTTTAATTAACTATGAATGTATGACTATTTCAAACTCCCCTTCTTCAGCAGAAGTGGCTTGATTATTTTTAAATTTATTTAAACTTGCATTAGTGTTGTAGCACTGTGCACTGAACTATGTCTTTATAATACATTTTAGCTTAGGGCATATTCCCCAAGAGCATGGGAGTTCTCTCTGGTTTTGGGAGGCCTTCCCCTGTTAGTCTGAGCAATATGAATTTACCTTAAAGTAATTGCAGCTCTCCGGGTAGGATCTGCCCTTGTGTCAGCCTGCTGTGTAGGTGCTGTTTTGAAAACAAGGGATAAGGAAAAAAAACTATAAAGTTGCTGACTTCACACACACTTTCATTAAAATGGGTATTAAAACAGTGACACTTTCAGATCCTGTAGGATGGTGTCTTCTTGAACTGAATCAAAGTGCTTTTGGTGAGTGGTAGGACTTCTGCTGAACATACACTGTCTACTGTCAGGGATGCAGTTACACCATTCTGACTTTCCATCAAGGCTTTTTTTGCTTTCCAAATCAATGAGAGTGTGACAGAACCTCTTGCCTGTTCTGCCTGCAGAGCTCCTCAGATGCCATCTACATTGCAAGACACGTTGGTCTGCGTGTGGGAGTTCCCGTGTCTGTCCCAGCCCTCACTGTCAACAGGCTCTGTGGCTCTGGCTTCCAGTCCATTGCCAATGGCTGTCAGGTACAAAGCTGTATTTCTGTGTCAGCTGTAACTTTTTTTTCAGGCTGTTAACATGTAGAAACATGTCCTTTGTGTTTGGGATGCGTTTCGATGTGTTTTTGGTAGAGGTTTCTGTTGTCCAGCACAGTTTTTCACATGAGTTCAGCCACTACAATGCCACATTGTGTGGGTGGTTTTTAAAATCCAGGTATTGTAGCGATTTTTTAGTTTAATATGAGGAATGCAACAAGTGTTAGCTGGTGAAATGGAGCTCAGCTGTGCTGTACTTGCATCCTGTTTGTATGGACTGGAATTACTGGACTCCAGTAGTCTTTAATATCTTGATCATTGTTTATATTCTCACCTGGCTAGCTGTGTAAGCAGCAACCTGTGCTTTTTATGTATGCTTTTGTTCAAAGATCCAAACCTCTCATGGGTTAAGTAGTTTATAGTGTCACTTCTTTTAAAATAGAAGAGAGTCAGCTTCTCTTTGAGGAGTTGGCCAAAACCACTGAGTCAGAGCACAGGGATTTTAATTCATTTGCTCACTCATTGCTTTTATGAATACTTGAACAAGCAGGCTGTTGGTTTTGTGGGATTTTTTTTGTTTTCTTTGGCTAAATAATTATTTTAGGTCTGATCGTCTAGAAGAAAAAATGTGAAAAATGTTGAGTTAAGGTTACGTGTTTGCAATAATATCTACCCAACTGTTTTTCCTGGTGTTTTTTGCAACGGCCACACACACGTTTGTCCACACTGAAAAAGTCTGCTGCAGAATGTGACCACTTTTATTGAAAGTATGGTGGTGAGGTCCTTTTCAAAGATGGCATTTCATCAATGCAACCAGTGCTGCTTAGGTGCTCACAAAGTTTTTAGTAACTGTAGGAAGCATCTCAGCACATGTTGCTACACACAGGTTATTAACTAGAAGTCTCAAATGTATATCAAGATCACAGAATCATGGAGCTGTTTGGGTTGGAAGGCACATCAAAGGTCACCCAGTTCCACCCCCCTACTATGGCCTTTCTACTGCCCCAGGTTGCTCCAAGCCCTGTCCAGCCTGGCCGTGGGCACTTCCAGGGATGGGGCACCCACAGCTTCTCTGGGGTAATTTAATTTTCTCTCATTCTAGTTCCTAAATAACCTCAAAGTCCAGCTCAGTGAAGCATTTTAAGGAAGCACTATTTTTGAATGCTCTGACTGTGCATTTAAGAATCGGGGCTTTTAGGTTTTGTGTGCTTTGCCGTTGGTGAATTAGTGTGTTTTGGGTACTTATTTTGGCAGTGACCTAGCTATTGTCTTCTAAAATTACGTCCCATTTTTTTTCGAATTGTAAGATCTTACTTCAGGCTTTGAAGTGTAATTTGTGCTCCTTTTGAGAAGAGTGGGAGCTCAAAACCACCAGCGCAGCCATTTGTGAACCAAACCACACAGGCCTGCAGGTGCCTAATGTCTTTGTTCCTCTGCTCTGTCACGTGTGCACACCCATGTTCTCTTTTCCCTCATGGATACAATCATTCTTTGGTGAAAGGAAGAGAAGGGGACATGGCAAAAAGGAGACAGACCCCCAACCTTAACAGAAGGGTAAACCCTTCATAAATATACACGCACGACTAAGTTTGGATTCATTCTAGGTACGCTGCTTTGTAGGTGACAGCCTCTTCTTTTAAAGCAGTTGTTATTTTCTTACTCAAACAGCAAGCTAAACCCTAGATCTGTTTTGTTTTACTGTGTTGACAGGAAATTTGCCTGAATGAGTCAGAAGTTGTTCTGTGTGGCGGAGCTGAAAGCATGAGCCAGGCTCCTTACGCCGTTCGAAAGGTTCGGTTCGGAACCAGGTTAGGAGCAGAACTCAAGGTACTTTTTTTGTTCTCTGAGCAAAGCATTGTTTAGTATCAGCATTGTATGCAATAAATCCTTGCAAATGAAGTTATTGGAGATTAGGTCCAGACTTTGTAGTTTAAAGAGCATTTATCTAGTTTTCAGACAGTATCAAAACAGTAGGTTCAGGCCATTTGGTGAAGTGTGCCAGTTTTCCAGCTTTTTCAAAACCATTTTTGAGTTCCTGTTCTATGTTAAACATACCAATAAACTCTTAGACACAAAATTTATTCACTTGGTACATGCTGTGCGAGTACTGTGTACAAAATGTCTGTGAAGTAGAGGCACACACAGTTTAGGCTAGGCTAGTAATGGTGGCAGCAGGTAGATAGACTGGTAAAGAACATGTATGCCTCCAAGCTGTGAGCATCTCTCCATGTCAAAGTGGAACCTTGAAGTTAAATCCATTGACAAATAAGTTATCTTTACATTTTCTTCTGAAGGTAAGTCCTAAGTATACTGTGGAAATACTGTGGGAAATAATACAGCAGGATAAATGATAACATGCCACCACTTACTCAGTAGGTTGTAACTGACATCAAAATGCAACATTAGGATATTTCAGTGTTTCATCCCTTTGGGTTTTTTTCCCATGCTGTATTTCCATTGTGAAGATGGTTAATATGATGTGTGCTTGGTTCTGTTCTTGTGTGGCATAGGTCCTACAAGACAGCACCTTCACAAAGTTGCTGATACACCAAGTAGGTGCAACTGGTTCAGTAATCTTACCATAAAGATAACTGAATTACACGGTGGGAGGTGAATGAATGGTTTATCTTGGAGAACTTTACTGCTGGCAGAGATAACAAGACCCATCTGAACTGACTGGGCTTGCCTTTATCAGATTGAGTGAAGATAGACCTGGGTATTTTCTCCCCTAAGATGTTACACACACAGAAGCTTTTGACTCTAGTAAGGGAATTCTTCCTGACAATAGATAAAGAGTTAAAGAATCAGTAGGCTGCTGTGCCTTCTCACAGTGCCTCCCATTTCCTTCTTGGCAACCAGACAGGTGTGTTTGCTCACAGGGCTCTAATAAATAATTAATATAGAAATTAAATATGCTGAAACACTGAAAATCTTTTTATAAAGCTTTCCCCAAGCCTCTTGGGGCCACGTGTGAGTGGAAAGAATTGCACTAGAGCACAGTAGGGATTCAATAGAGTAGCACACAAGAACTTGCACGCTGTTCTTCAGTGTGTTCATTGTAATAAATCAATAAATTATCTGTAGGTAACCTGAATTAATTTTACAAAGAGCCATTAATTTCCGAGAGACTGCTGAACGGTTAGGAGCTGCCAGTAATAAATACAGTACTGCTGTGCTTTCTAGTTTTCTTCTTCTGGTGTTCCGTGCAGCTGGAGGACACGTTGTGGGAAGCCCTAACAGATACACATGTTAAAATACCTATGGCAGTGACAGCTGAAAACCTGGCTGCAAAATACAGCATCTCCCGAGAGGACTGTGACCGGTACGCGCTCAAAACGCAGCAGAGGTACAAAGCTGGTGAGTAAATCGAGGAGTGGAGCTGTTTGTGTGACACTAGTTTCAAGTCTAGTCAGTCTCTAGCATCGATTCAGAGCGTTCTCAGGTTTTCTCTGGCCCCTTGGTGTAATTTGTCCTTCTGTTTGCATACTGCAGTTCGTGGTTTTGTTGGCCCCATGGTACAAATAACGCGCTCTTAGGGGAAGTATACTGGGTCAGGTGTTGCACCCCTCAGAAGGTTTAGTAGGAGCCCCTTTCCACTGCCTTCCTGTGCCTTCCTCAGGGACATTCCATAGCTGTTGAGGCAGCAAACACCACTGGCCAGTCACGGGTCAGCTCCTGCCTGAGCAGGATTCATGCTGGTGAATGTAATTTGTTGGTGTCCCTGTGGTGGGATGCAGCATTGTCCCAGGCATGCCTGACTGCACTCCTTTCTTTCCTCTGCACGGCAGAACAGCCCTCCACAGTGGCCCACATCCTTCTTGTGTGCCACCATGTGCTGTAATTCATCTAAATCCTTCTGCTTTCTTTTGCAAATTGAGTGTTGTTCTTGAATGCTTGAACAGTTGGAGCACACGGAATCTGAAGAGGGGATATTTGTTTAGGAGCTGCATTTTAAACTGTTCTCTGGGTGGTTTACGTGCCCAAAACCATAATTCAGAGGCATTCAGCTCTGGGGCCTTCCATGTAAGAAGGACGTGGAGCTGCTGGAGCCAGGGCAGAGGAGGCCAAGGAGATGCTGCCAGGGCTGGAGCCCCTCTGCTCTGGAGGCAGCCTGGGAGAGCTGGGGCTGCTCACCTGCACAAGAGAAGGCTCCAGGGAGAGCTCCGAGCCCCTGGCAGGGCCTAAAGGGGCGCCAGGAGAGCTACAGAGGGACTGGGGACAAGGCCTGCAGGGACAGGACACAGGCAATGGCTTCCACTGCCAGAGGGCAGGGACAGATGGGATATTGGGAATTAGGAATTGCTGGCTGGGAGGGTGGGCAGGCCCTGGCACAGGGTGCCCAGAGCAGCTGGGGCTGCCCCTGGATCCCTGGCAGTGTCTCAGGCCAGGCTGGACAGGGCTTGGAGCAGCCTGGGACAGTGGAAGGTGTCCCTGCCCATGGCAGGGGTTTGGAACAAGATGGACTTCAGTGTCCCTTTCCAACCCAAAGTTAGTTCATCCTAAGTTTCTGTGATTCAGTTACTGGGAAGTTTAGGCTGAAAACCAGTAGAATGTGCAGTGGCCATCCTGGGACACAACATACATTGCAGGCCAAAGGTGAACATAAGAAGGAGAGATCTAAGTATGGTTTTAGATTCTAATGATGGTGCATTTTAACACCTGCACTCTTGAAGGAAGGATTTTGTATTTTTTCCAATGGATGTAGAAGTGCTTTTTGTAAAAAGTTACAAACAGCACTTCTACATCCATTGGAAGAAATACAAAATCTTCCTTCATCGTTTATTACCTCTTCTCTTGTTCCTCTTGTTACCTAACTCCTGCCATTCCTGGAGCCTTTGCTAGAAACTGTGCTTCTTTTTTTCTAGGATTTTACCTTGCTGTTCTTATTTCTGCCTGTAGGACCAGATCGTCTTATCCCACAGTAAAGAGCCCTGTGTGTAATCAGGAAAGAAAAAGGTTTTGAGGAATTTATTGAGAAGCCCAGAGGTAGCTAAACAACGTCAGATCTGACGATTTCAGTCAGAGTTTTAAATCTCTGTCTCATGTTATATTAGGTGATATGGCCAGGTGCTTTTTTGGGCATCTTAGATACCTACGATGACTTGAATTGTTTCAGGTTGTTTAGGCAGCTGAATCCCATCCTGAGATCCTGGCTTGACGGTGAGAGCCTTTGGAGGATCACCTTGAACAGGATTTTGATTCATATACAGTATCTTATCAACAGAAACAATGTGGCTCAAGAGGTTTTTTGCACATTGCTCTCTGAGTGAGATTTACATCTTGGCCATTTGAGAAATGACAGAGCTGTAAAATAAAGCAGCAGTAAAAGGGAATATGTACTAAAAATAAACCTAGCGGTTTACACAAAAAAAAACAGACCAAAAAGAGTTCAGTGTTTTAACCTGAAATAAAGTTTCAGTATTTGAGATTTCCTTTGGAGAAGTTTGAGAGTATACTTGTATAGTTTTTGCCCAATTTCTTAAAATAACAAAAAGCACAAAAAATCCCCAACAATAAAATACAAACCAATTTATTTAAGCAAGATAAAGCTTAAGTATTGCTGTCCCTGAACTTCTGGTTCAAACAGAGCAGAAGCTGTGTGCACACGAAAATATGGCCATGCTGAACAATCATCTTGATGTTTTTATCAAGTCCTTTCATTTTCCTTTTTGTGGCTGCAGCTAATGATGCTGGCTACTTTAATGCTGAGATGGCACCAATTGAAGTGAAGACAAAAAAGGGTAAAGAAAGCATGCAAAAGGACGAGCACCCCAAACCCCAGACAACTATGGAACAGCTGACAAAGCTCCCGTGTGTCTTCAAAAAGGATGGAACAGTCACGGCTGGGAATGCTTCAGTGAGTACATCAGACCCTTGGGTTGGACACGTGTCCCCTCTGTGGTTCCCCAGATTTATTGCCACTGTTTCTAATCTGTCACCGAGCTGGCTGCCAGCGGTGTCTCCTGACAAAAATGAATTCTAATTCTGCAGCTAGTGCCCCGGCTGACTCTGCCAGCTCTGAGGTGCCAGGGGATCCTTCAGTCAGCTCCTGAGTCCTAAATTTGATTCTGTGGGTTGCCACTGGTCTTGCAGTGAGGCTTTGGCATTTCTTCATCAGCCTTGAGTTGCACAGTTGGTGGCTGCAGTGGCTGTGTAGCCACTCTGCTTTCTTTGGGAGGTAGTGGTAACTGAACTTACTTGCTCTAAACCTGCATTTTTTTATTGGGCATACTGCTGCTGCTCATCTTTGTACCACAGCTACTGTCCTCTCTCTCCCCCAGCCCACATTTTGCTCTTACCCAGAATATACTCAGTGCTTAGCAGCATGTCGTTATGGACTGTTCCTCTCACAGTCATTATCTTAATTAATTGATTAAAGTTCTTTTGACCAGATTGAGTGCTGTGATCATACAGTCTGAATTCATGCCTAAAATAGATCATAGCCACAGTAAGTGTGGATGTCTGTAAAGTATCTTCTATAATTAATAGCACATACATTATCCATTATTAATAATGTTCTTGCAAGTCAGCAGAATCATATTTCCAATGCAGGGAAGACTTATTTTTCTTTTCTAACACATTGGAATTCATTAAACATTTATCTATATTTAACTTTTTTTCCCCATCCTCCGAATAGTGGAAGATTGTTTTTTGTTGTTTTGAATAAACATTGTTAAATGTTTATTATAGTACCTTAGACTCAAGCCCCTTTTGGGGGTTTAGTTTAAAGAGTGTGAGGATTTTTTTGTTTCTTTCTATTTTCTTGCTGAGAATGCTTCTCTCTTACTGCAAGGGTGTGTGTGATGGAGCTGGTGCAGTCATCCTTGCCAGTGAATCAGCACTTAAAAAGCACAGTCTTACTCCTCTGGCAAGAGTAGTAGCTTACCACTCAGCTGGCTGTGACCCTTCCATCATGGGCATTGGTAAGTTACAGCAATTTTATAGCATCAAGCAGCACTAAAATGTTCTTGTCATGGGCATTCTCAAGGAAAGGAAAGGATGCTTCACAGTGCTCAGGCTGGTGGCTCTGAAGGTGTTTGTGTGTTCTGCTGTCCACCCTGCAGTGTCCGTCCATCCCTGTTGTGCAGAGGGACAGATTTGCTTCTCATTTTGGCTGGAAGGGTGTGTGCAGTGTCTGACCCACAGTAACAGCACAAGCATAGTCCCCCTGGCTCTTCTTTCTTCTCCTTTTTTACTGTCTCCTTTAGTCAAGAAAACAAACACTCCAACATTTTTTTAAAGCCATTTTCTCCTAAAATTCACCTTAGTTTCCTATAAGCTCTGAACCCCATGATAAAATGTGTAACTATGAGTTGCCTGCCTCACCTCTTGCTGATGGAGTAGTGGCTGTGTGAACACCTTTCAGCAGTTACTCAGTGGCTCAAGCTGCTTGGATCCCAGGATATGCATGTGTTCAGGTATTACTTGGCAGGCCAAACCCTTTCTTGGTTGCTTTAGTCCCATATTTTCTGTTTTCTCATTAAGTACCTCTTAGTGCAAACAGTCCCTTTAAGCCAATCCAGACACCACAGGATTTTTCCCTTCACGTTAGTTTGCAGACAGCATTGTATCCCAGCATTGCTTTTCCTCTCTGCTGTTCTGCTCAGAGGAGCTGTTGTTGGCTGGTTCTGTGTGTCAGTAGAAATGCAAATGAGGCATTGTCAGATTTGTTTTCCTGGTCAGACTGTCTGACTGACACAGCCTTCAAAGCAAACGTGGAGGGAGGGTTTTTTCCGCTGGAATTTGTGCTGCATTTGTGCTTCCTAAACCAGCCTGTTCTCTCTAGTTCAGGCAGCTCTTCTGGCTTGTTTAAAAACTTCATAAATCATATGGAGGATCACTTAGTATCCCAACTCCTTCACACCACAGCTTGTCCCCAGCAGCTCAAAGAGACCAGGTGGGATTCATCGACATGACAGCAGCAGATCTGACAAACCAGCGCTCAGTCTGAGCCACTGTCCTTTCACATACTGATAGCGAGTCCTGTCTCACAGTGTTCAGTGAGACAATTCATTATTTTAAAAAAGAGAGAGGGGAAGAAGTTTACTTGGCTGTCATTGGGGGTCTTTGTATTGTCCACATGAGACCCTCCCATTACTCTCATGCGTAACAGGCATACTAAAATCCTTCCCTAATGAGATGCACTTGGAGTCTAGTGATAAGCTGCCTGGGGCTCCCTGAAACTCCACTGAGCTCTGAACTGGGCCCTTTCTTTTAATATTTCTGTCTCTTTGGTTATTTACTTATTTTTATGTTTTTATTCTTGGAGCTATGTGTTTTCGACACCATTTTTTTGGCAGTGTGATAGCATTTAGGATTATTGGTGTTTTAGAATTGAATGACCAGCCACCACCCAGCATCTCAGTATGCTTCTCCTACGAGCATGTACCTGATTAACCCTTCCAAATTCTCTTTGAGTGTGTGTTTCCTTAGGTAGCTGTGTTTGGGATTAGTTTCCCTTAGTAGAATATATTAGGTATATAATAGTAGTATAGGTATAATACTACTTCCCTTAGTAGTATATATTAGGTTATAGAAGGCAGCTTTCTTCCAGAGGATGGTATTTTTGCCAAACTCTTAATAGTCTGAAACCCAAAATCTTACCTTCTTCAGTTGTCCCAAGACCTGAGTCTGAGGGAGCGTTTAATTGTTCAGAATAAACTAATTTAATGTTTGGCTTTTTACTAGAAGATTTTCAGATATATTAAGAACACCAAAACAGCAATACCCATAACTAATCACGTGACCAGCAAACTGTAGAGCAGCCTGTATTTTCCTTTTTTGTTTACCTGGAGGCTGCAACTTGTGAGGAAAGAATAAATGGAACCAGGAGTACTGGGAAGGGGAATGCCTCAAAACCATTGTGAAGTTGTTTTATTTACCTGGGGACTGTCACGTCCCTTGACTTGAAAGCTCTGTGTGCAGCGGTGGTGACACTCTTAGCTTTCCCTGGCTGTATGCTGGCAAGGAGACCAAGTAGTTTTGAGATTTAGGAGCTCTCTTACCACCTAATAAAGCAGGTGAGTGACATATACAGAATTCATTGTCTGCACAGAGGCTGATGGGAGGGGTTCTCATGAGGTTTTATGAATTTATCTTATGTAAAACAAGTTTCTAATACTTAATCATTTTTTTATTTAACTAACTGCGTACGATTTCCAAACAGGCCCTGTACCTGCAATTACAGAGGTTTTGAAGAAGGCAGGACTGACCCTGAAGGATATGGATCTGGTAGAGGTGAGATGTTTTTACAGGAGCAGTGATTTTACCCCTGATCTTTTCAGCAGAAAGATTCCACTCATGCCATGTAGATGTTCTTGCCTGTCAGGAGCCTGCCTGACCTCTGTCCATCCAGTTTCTGCTGCACAGTCACTACAAAAATCCCAGGCACGTGGAAGCTGGAAGTGGTGTGATCGCATTCCATGGAACAAAAATACCTTCATGTGACATGACGTTTTGTACTCCATTGGCTGGACTGCTGATGTTTTTATCCAGTCATACATGTGAACAGGGCCTTTTTCTGTCAGAGGAGCAGGCTCTTCATGGACCCACTGCCTCAGAACATACTGTACCGTTTTTTTATAAAATACACCTCATACTTGCTTAGTATTTGAATTTAGTTGGGTTGGATGTGTGTTGGCTGAGCATGCTGTTACAAACCCAGCGTTTAATGTTTTCCTCAAAAGGACCTGGAGGACCAGTTCACCTGCTGAAAGCTGGTGTTAAAGTTCTGTCCTCTCTCTGGTGCTTTAGGTAAATGAGGCATTTGCACCTCAGTATCTGGCTGTGGAGAAGGTGTTGGGCCTTGACCCTGAGAAGACCAACGTCAACGGAGGTGCCATCGCCATCGGCCACCCTCTGGGGGCCTCGGGGTCACGGATCACAGCTCACCTGGTGCATGAATTAAGGTATGCACACAGACAGGAGCTGCTCACGGTGGATTTATGCCTGCAGACATCGTGAGCACGGATACCACGTGACACAACTCTTCCAGTCAGCCAGCTTAAAACTCTCCTCGCTGGAATGGGCCACTTTCTGCACGAGTTTGCCACCTCTGTGCTGCAGTGCAGGTCCTGTCACATTCCATCCTGTTGTCAGGACAGCATTTGTTAGCTCACCTAGATCTCACCCGAGCCCACAGGAGTCTGTGGGAAGATTTCCTTTTTTTGAAATGGCCTTTGAGCAAAGTCTGTTCTCTTCTTAACATGGTGCATTTCATAGAATCATGGAGTCCTAGAATGTGTTGGAAGGGACCTTTAAAGACCATCTCATTCGATCCCCTGCCATGGACAGGGACACCTTCCAGTATCCCAGGTTGCTCCAAGCCCCATCCAGCCTGGCCTTGGACACTGCCAGGGATGGAAGAACCACAGCTGTCTTGGGAGCCCTGTACCAGGGCCTCACCATCCTCATAGCCAAGAATTCCTTCCCAATATCCCATCTAACCCTATCCTCTGGCAGTGGAAGCCATTCCCCCTTGCCCTTCCCTCCAGGCCCTCGTGCAAAGTCCCTCTCCAGTCCCCTTTAGCTACTGGAAGGAGATGCTTTAAAAGACTTCATTGTCACCTTCTCTCTCCTTTAGTCCATTATCAGAAATTCTGGCTCTTTTGGCTTGCTTGATATGCTTAGCACTGTTTTAATCTGAATTTTCCTTTTTTTTTTTTTCCCCCTCAGGGTAGAGATCACTGTGTCTCTTTGCTTGTACTTGAAACACTGTCTTAGTGCTCAGCCATGAAACTTCAGATCATTTGCACCTTGCAGAAAACTGTTTCTTGGAGTGTGGCTGTAGGAAACGTAGCGTTTAAAAACTACCTCAGCAGTGTTCAGGTAGTTAAAAATTACTCCAGAAATGTTCAGGTGTTCAGTGTTCAGGTGGGGTCTAATGGAAGAAGTTCCTGCCTGTGGCAGGGGGTGGAACAGATGATGTCTAAAGTCATTGTTCAGAAATGTTTCAACAGCAGTTGAGACTTCATGGTACTTTACTAGAAAAATAACAACACGCGCGTTCTGAAACGTCATCTTCAGTAACACCCAGCTGGTTTCCCCTCATAAAACCAGGACAGGAGCTGCTGTGTTTTCCTGGAGGTAACTGATGTTCCCTGTTGCTGTTCCTGAGCAGGCGCCGTGGCGGGAAGTACGCAGTCGGGTCCGCGTGCATCGGCGGCGGGCAGGGCATCGCTGTGCTCATTGAGAGCACGGCCTGACGGATCCTGGGCACTGCAGCCTGGCCTGAGCTGCTGGCTCCCTGAGGGACCTGCCTCCTGTGACAGCACAGCATCGCCGCGTGCCTTTCCTGCAAGGTAAAGCAACAACTGAGAAGTCAGAGTTCTGAACAAAAACGATTCACTGATGTCTTTCTGACTAAAGGAAGTGCAGCATCACTGTAATTTCACACTGATGAAGTATTTTCTAAAAGCCTCTTTTCAATCAATGCGTTTCTGTAGGCAAAATTATTTTCATTTCCTGAGGAAATTGCCTGTCAAACTTTCACCCAACCTGCCTTAAAATAGCAGTCAGTGCAGCTTTTTAAGCAAGTACTGCTTAAACTTATTTCAGCTACTGACACTGTCTGGCACATGTGCCTCTTTTATTATCAGGAAATGTGAAAATGTAATCAGAGACATTCTGAAGTATATATTGATTGTAGATTGATGGCTATTAACCTGTACCCTGCTGTTCTGTAAGGGAAAAGAACAGAAGCTGAAATTTTCATTGTGCCTCCCAAAAGAATAATAAATATAACACAAAAAGAAAAAGGGCTTGGTGTTCTGTTTGTTAGTTTATTTTAGAAGTAAATCACTGTGAGAATTGTTATTTTGGGAAATCAGTGTTGGCTTTTGGAGAGAGTGTTTTTCCTGGTTGAGGAATAATTGGTGTTTATTAGGTAGTTTCTAGAAAACTCCAGCAAATCTGCCAGCCCTCTGAGAAGGGGTGTGGCTGCATCTGGCCTGTTATCACTTGGTAACTGCATGCATTCAGCATCTCATTCCTAAACTTCCTCTGGTAGTATCACCCATATTTCTTGGGTCTGTTGGGGCTGTTTTGTTTGGGAGCTGCAGCTCCGAGGAAGCTGCCTGGCCTCTCAGAGGCAGTGGAGTTCGAGTTATGAATCAGTTGACAGAACCAACGTGACATTGCAGTGAAGTCTTTGTGCTCACTGGAGTCCTTCAGGCTGCTGTGAGCAGCCTGCAGCTTGCTCTGATGGGAATGTCTGCATCAGGTACTCCCTGGAGAGAGCCCTGTCAGAGACACCACGCACCACTCCATAGCACTGGGACAGGAGCAGAGACTTCAGCCTTTACTCTTTCTCATCCTCTGTCCACTGTCAAATATTCCTTATCTACAACAGCTTCTTGCCACTCTGCTGGATGAGAGGATTGTGAAAGCCAGGCAGTTACTCAAACCTGTCTGCCTAGCCCAGCAGGAAATTCAGGTCAAGACAAGTGTTGCTACAGCTGGTGGGTAACAATTGAAGTATGCTGATCACCTTCCCAGGGGTTTTCATGGGTGCAGTGAGTTCAACGACTGTAGAGATATTTAGCACTGTTTATATGGATTAAAAATATCTCCAACCAACCCAGCTGCCACAGGGCAGCAAACCGGATGTTTAATATTGTATCTGTTTTCCTCTTTTTACTCTTACTGCAGTAAATTAGGATTACTGGGATTTCACTGCTCAAAATACATTTGCCGCATGGATTTTGCCACATCTTTTGCAGGAAGATTTTTATTTAATAACCAATAGTGCCTTCTGTAATAACTAATTCCCTCCTCGTTCTTAGAATCATAGAAGCATGGAATATTCTGAGTTGGAAGAGACCCACAAAGATCACCCAGTGCAGCTCCTGCCCTGCCCAGACCCCCCAACAATCCCACCCTGTGCATCCCTGGAGCAGTGTCCAAATTCTCCTGCAGCTCTGGCAGCCTCAGGGCCGTGCCCATTCCCTGGGGAGCCTGGGCAGTGCCCAGCACCTCTGGGGGAAGAACCTTTCCCTGATCTCCAGCCTAAACCTGCCCTTACAGAACTTCATGTCATTCCCTCAGATCTGGTCACTGGTCACAGAGGTCATGCATGGGTGGTGCCCCTTTTCTTGCCCTCATGCAGGAATTTACGGGCAGTTCTTGACTGTGGATCATTACTGAATTCTCATTTTCAGAGACCCAGATAAGTTTTTCCAGGATCTGATCCCCATGCAGTAACAGTTCTTTCTGAGCTCATCACTGTGTGTTTACAGTAAATCCCCTTCATGTGCTTTATTTAGCACATAACGTTTCATTTCCCCTTTTTATCACTCAAATTTTTGAGATTCATGTGTAATTCTAGCCATGAGAGCTGCATTTGGTCATCCTGATTTATGGCGTATTTTCTGCAAAATGCATCATGATGTCCACCTTATTTTCCAGAGAACCTTTTATGCATAAGCTACATCTTCCAGATACCTTGACAGATGTTCTACAAGCACAGATGATGTACATCCTCCTGCCAGTGACCTTTCTTTGCAGTGTGAGCCAGCTGCTTATTCCCATATCATTCCATTTCTATCCTGTTCATTTCCTGTAAGATCCTCAGATGAGGGGATTTTCCACACTAAAGTGAAGCAGTGAAAAATCCTTTCTCATGAAGTTACTGGGACTTCAGGTAGTGCAGCTCTAGCACTCGCAGCTTCTTCCACAACACCCAGCTGAGGTCAGCCAGGTCAGAGAGATGCATTCCTGGAATCATGGAGTGGTTTGGGTTGGAAGGGACCTTGGAGACTGCCCCATTCCACCCTCTGCCATGGGCAGGGACACCCTCCACCAGACAAGATTATTCCAGCCTGGCTTTGGGCACTTCCAGGGATCCAGGGGCAGCCACCCTGTGCCAGGGCCTGCCCACCCTCCCAGCCAGCAATTCCTTCCCAATATCCCATCTAAATCTACTCTGTGGCAATTAAACTGTTGAGTGGTTGAGACCAGTGACAATCCCTCTGCATTCCTCTTCTGTAGTTCCTGATTTTCACTTCTAGGCCTAGAGCGTGGCATTCCCAGGAGGCCAAAGCCAGGTCCTGTGCTAGGCCTTGCACAAACACAATTTGCTGGGCTTCAGAATACAGAATCACAGGATCACAGAATGGTTTGGGTTGGAAGGGACATCAAAGATCATCTACTTCCGACCCCAGTGCCATGGGCAGGGATTCAAAATACTGGCTTTTTCTTTCTGAGTTATCATTAAAGATGAGCACAAGCATTGACGTTTGATTCCTGAGTCAGTCTTCCACAATACACAGGGGAGCTGAGCCTTGAGGCTTTGGTCTGAGCTTGTCTTTGCTAGTAAGCCCTATCATTTATTACAAAATAACAACAGAAATGCCTGATCCTTGTACTAATTCCCAACAATGTTCTCTGATTTCCTGGTTGTAACAATGGTAGAACTGTGTTTCTGCCTTTGGGAAATTAAGGCATATCTGCTGAGAGCAGTTGGGATTTTGGGAATTTAAGTGTCCTGGAAGGAGCGGGAGATAAGAAACGTGTTAGATTTTAGAGGGATAACCACATACTTCGAGTGTACTGAGTGCATACTTTTTTTTTTTTTAACCTTTTTAGGCTTGGTTGTATTCTTTATGTGAATAGTCTCCATTATGCGGTATAATGAAAATTTTAATTTATTTCTTTTTTTGAACCGTGTGGGGAAAGAAAGCATGTGTGGGATTTATTGCCCGTGTAGAACTATGCAGAATTTACTTTTTCAGGCAGGTGTAGCTTTCTACCACTGGGTGGAGCGTTTTAGGCACCCTGCAGCTGTCCCAGCCTCGCAAAGACATCTGCACCCCTTGCAGTAGCACAGCCTTTCTCCTAAGTGCTTGATGGATTAAACCTTGAAACTGAAACACTTGAAAATTCGGGCCCCGTTTCTCCTTTTATGGTTTTTAAACAGGCAGCTGCCACGACACCAACACGTCTGTGCTGCTCTGCACCCCAGGGTGTGTGCTGCTGCTGGGCTCCAAGGGCATTGGAAAGCATTTGGGGTTTTACAGAGTGGGTCCCAACTGCAGTTTGAGGGGAGATGACTGGAGTGCTACGTCTGGCAGGAGATGAAGAGAATAGATTCTGTCATTCCTTGGTCCAGAAAAAAAGCTATTAAACCTTAATCCTAAACAACTGTACATGAGAGAGAGGGAGAAGGTAGAGAGGCCTGACAGAGATAGACTTACCTGTTGCATTCCTTTCTGGATTAGATATAAGCAGTTCCATTGCACTGCTAGTGGACCTCCACTAATGAAGACTGGATGTTGTGTAGCATTCTATGTATAAAAAAATTACATTTTGAAGCTCCTAAAGTGCACATTTTCGGGGAAGTCTCACCTCATTGTGAGAGTATTTCTATTAAGCTCTTCCTCCATCTGCAAATCCAGACGTTTTCCATCTGGTGTGATGCTGTTAAGCTGGGCAGGGCTCTGTCTGGCCTCTCCACCTGCCAAAGTCTGTGCTGTCTGACTGGGATGCTGCAGGGGGATGCTGAGGGGGATCAGAAGGGAAATTAATCCTTCTGAGTGCTCAGAGCTAAGAGTTTAGCAACGGGGATGCACGTCCCCTCTTCGGGAAACAGCTACAAGGAACCTCGTGCTGGTCACGTCTTTGCTGACTTTGGTACATTTACATGAAAAAGTAAATTCAACAGGTGGGTTGGAGCATGAGTTAAGTGTGAATTACGCATATGGTTGTTGGTTTTAGTTTTATAGTGGGTAAGTATTTTTCATGGAAGTGAGATCAAAAGGCAACGTTTTTGGACTTGAGGGTGCTCTTTGGGAACAAGTACAGCTATAGAGCCAGTGATGCTTGGTAAAAATGCTGGAGCCATAGGAATTGCAGGGCAGATCAGGTGTAATCTCAGGCTGCTAATCCACAGCTATTTGAAATTATCAGTGAGACAGACTCCTCCTGGCACGTATTAAACCAGAGCAGCTGTTATTTTCCCTCTGGTGGTCATGCTCTTGCTCTGATTCAGCAGAAGCAGGGCTGTGTGTTCACACCCTACCTGGGCTGGATGTGTTTTCTGTGAGATCAGGAATTGCCCAAATGTGGCATTAGTGATTGTGAAAGCAGAGCTTTAATCTCTGTGAAAATCAGCGAGACAGGGAGCTGTTGCACAGAAGCTGAAGGCAGCAAGCTCTGGGAGTGAACCTGCTGGTCTGGAGAGGTTGTGATGCCCAGCCTAGACACCAAGAGCCAGGCACACCAAATTCCTTGCTGTCCCAAACACAGGTGTCACACCAGGTCCTCCACAGTAGCAGCAGGGGACTTAGAATAACAACAAAAAAAAAGAACAAAGTAAGCATCTGTGAGCCAAAACCTGAACTATGGGGTTGCAGGAAGCAGGAGGCGGGGAAAGGCTTTGTGCCCTCATTTCTGAGTTGCTGCCTGATAACCTCTGTTAACCTATGAAATGTTTTTCATTCCTGTTACTAACTAATCAGCTAATGGAGCTTGTAAGCACCATCTGACCACACTTTTCTTTTCAAAAGAAAACTCACCCAAGTTTTGCTTTGAGAGATTTGAGCACTGACAGCAAGCTGGAAGCTCAGAGTTTTTATGGTGTTAGATTCTTCTGTGAGTTCCTCACTACTCTACATCCAAACATGTTTCTTCAGTGTTGAGTGCACGTCTTCTACATCACATATTTTCTCTAGCAGTGTATTTATTTTAGCCATTGCCAGGGAGGAAAAAAAATTTAATCCCTCTTTATAAACATTTAGCTTTAGTACAAGATACACTTGATATAATCATTGGGCTTTTCTTGTAAGAGAATTTTACACAACAATGTTTTTCCCTTCTGCTGTGGTTATTTATAAATAGATTTTTCAGGTCTTGAGAAGGGATTTGCAAAATCTAGAGTGTGAAGCAGAAGAAACGTAAGTTTAACACAGGAGGGAGAACTTGGGAGATGGCAGAGCATTGAGAAGTTGTAGTTACAGGAAGACTAATTGTTGGATTGAGCATGAAAAAACTCATTTTCAGGAGCCTCTTCTTACACTCACCAGGCTAAAGTTCCTCACCTGTGCAAACTAAAGATGTGCTCTTTTTAATAAAAGTATATTCGCCAGACTCCAGAAACTTCTAAATCACTTTAAAAATAATCATAAAACAATGAGATTCGGCAAATCGACAGTTGCTAGAACGGTAAAAAATATTACTGATTTGGAGAAAAGCATTGTGAGGTTGTGGTGAGCAAAAAGTAGAACATTTATGACTACTTCTCTAACAGTGGCAAGTGTCAGTCTGCAAATAAGATCCAGGAGAGATTGTAAGGAAGTAGAATATGGAGTAGGCTGAGTATGGAGTAGGGTATGGAGTATAAATTGAGTATGGAGTGGTTTGAAGTTGGGAAGGAAAGAGGGAAAGGGCAAGTATGGAAAGGGCAAGTATGAATATGAACCCAGAACTCCCTGTGGCAGGTATTGTACACAAACACTGGTATTTATTCATTAATGCTGTTTCTAAAGAAAGGGTGAGGTTCAAGTGCTGTGTGCCTTCACCAGGGGTGTCCTGCCTCTGTCACCACCTGTAGCATTTTGTCCTGGAGATTGGGAACCCTGAGTCCTGGTGCTCTGGGCAGAGGTGTGTGCTCCAGAGCTCTGTGCTGCTGTTTGCTCTCAGGACAGCAGGAGACCCATGACTCTAGTACTGCAAAGCAGGTGTGCCCCTTGCTCAGGTCTTGTTTGTTTGAGGGCTGGTCTCTGTCTTCAGCCTTTTCCTGCTCTGCCCAGCACGGGGGTGGGAGGAAGGGTCATGAAGTGCCATGGAAAAATGCAGTTGCAGGCCTAAAAATAGATTCCCTGGGGATGACTCGAGAACCAACCAAACCCAAGGAATTTGCAGTATGTTGCTACCACCTCTGTAACTCCAGTCTAAATCACTGGCTTTGGAGGAGGATTTCCCTGTGACTCCCGTGGGTAGGAAGGGGGAGTGTCAGTGACTCCCATCCCTGCTCGTGTGGTGGAGGACGAGCAGCTTGGGGCTCTAACTGTATGGAGGTGTTCTCTTTTTCCTTTCCTTCCCTGCTCTTCCCTTGTTCTCACTGTGGTTTGGGCATTGGTGCAGTTTTTTGGCACAAGGTTTGGAGGCAGCCAGAGCAGCCGGGATGCCACTGCTGGAACGGGCCTCTCCATGAGACTGCTGAAGGTGCAGTGAACTTGCTCTCATCCTTCCTCTCAGAGAGAGCAGGAGCCAGATTTTTGTGTATCAGGAGATTCTTTGGTTTGGTTTGGCACTGCGGGTAGTCTCCTGTCATAGAATCAGGGAGTGTGTGGGGTTGGAAGGGACCTTGAAGCCCACCTTGTTCCACCCCCTGCCATGGGCAGGGACACCTTCCACTAGACCATGTTGCTGTCTCCCTGCTGTGGAGCTGAGGAATGTACTGCACAAGTACAAGAGGCATTAGGAATTAAGGTGCAGAGCTGCAGAGCACAGCACGGGCACCCAAAGGCTGGGTTCCCACCCTCCCCACTATCCCCCTTCCACAAACTCCCCTGTGCAAAGTTGGAGCTCCAGTCAGTAGGTTGTTTTTGCCTCAAGCCCCGGATAGAATCTGGGAACAGAGCTATTAGGATGGGTAAAATCTGAGATTTAAAAAACTATTTTTTCTGTGAAAAATAGTTAATGAAGTACATTAAAATTCTGAGATGCCTCCCCTGTGTGAGATACCTCGTCAAGCCACTGTTTACCAGTGATAGTGCTGGAATAGACCGTGGAATCACAGAATGGTTTGGGTTGGCAGGGACTTTTGAAGGACACCTAGTCCAAGCCCCTGCAATGACCTGGGACACCTTCCACTAGATCAGGTTGGTGAGAGCCCCATCCAGCCTGGGCTTGGATGTTTCCAGGGATGGGGTATCAGGGATGTACCAAATGCCTGGTACAAAGCTGTAGCACACCGTGCAGTGGATGTCAGAATCTGGTAGACTGTAGATAATGAGCCAAAACCTGATTTTCAAGTTCATGTTCCACCCCATACCCTGAGCTTACTCCAGCACCAGCCTGGCTACAAGGCCCTTTCCCAAAGTGCTCCCGAGCAGCTGAGCTCTCCTGTTGGCCTTGGCCACTGCCAGGCTGCAGGTGGGGAGCTCCCTGGTGTGACTCAACCCCTGACATTCCAACCTGCAGCATCCACAGCTGAAGCAGCTCCTGCTCTGCATCTGACAGAGGGTTCCAGGCTGCCAAAAAGGGTGTTCAGTGCCCAGGTTCCTCACCCCCCAGGAATGGGGCTGGGGCTGGGGCTGTGCCAGGCAGGTTTAGGGTTGTGTGTAGCTCCTGTGGCTTTTCACCATTCTGTGTTTGATTCATCTCTGAAAAACCTGGCACCTGAGCACCATGGGGCTTCTGGAGGAGCATGACTGCTGTGTGAGCACATAGTCTGAGTCCCAGATGAGGGGAGATAAGGTTAAGTTGGTGTGTGCTGCATCCACAGGGCCCGATTAGGAAATGAGTGTTCTCAGCAGTTGCTGAATGAGTGCATTTTACAGTCTGTTGTTTGTCCCAGGGGAAGTTTTATTTATTACGTAAATTTATGATTTGTGAGCTCCTTTGAGGCCAGAACAGGGGTCAGTTTGACATGTTTTGAAGTGACTATCAGCTGTTTAAAGCATGGATTTCGTATAAATAAACCCTTTAGGACATCAACCACCAGAAATATGCTGAAGTTCATCAAGGTTTTTGTTAATCTACTAATAAACTTGCAACTGGAGCTGCCTGTGCCCCTTTCAGTTGTGAGAGTTTGAGATCGGAAAACAAAGGAAGGGCTCTTCACAGGGAATATAACATTCTAGTGATGGCAACAGCATTAAAAAATTAATTAAAAAGTATATTAAAATGTTTTATCTGACTTAGGCAGCTGCCTGTTGCAGGTGTGTGCACGGTGCTGATAGTTTGGTGTCCATGTAGTGTGAGCCAAGGCATCACTGGCTTTTGCAGGTTGGTGGTTTTCTCCAAGCTCACCTGAGAAGAAGTAAAAGAGGTCTCTCTCCTCCCATTTCAGGTCTTGATGCCTGAATGATAGAAGTTTTTGCAACTACTGTTGCACAGTTATGCACCTGTGTGAATGTAGCTGCTGAGTGTGGTAGGACTCCTCCAGTCTCAACCCTAAGGTCACGTGGTAGCAGTGCTAGAATAAGGAAAATTAGATGTGATTTTAAAGGGCAGTTTAAACTGAGCACGCTGTTCTTCCTGCCCTGCAGGGAGGTGTCAGAGATGGAGGCTGTACTGCTGGAAGAAACCCCTTCCAGCCTACTGTGGGACAGGGCTCAGCCTGCTCACCTTCCTGTGGCACGGACGAGAAACCATTAGTAGTGAGGCTTGTACCCTTCCTGGGGAGCAGGGAGAGAAAAGCCTGCGTTCCTTCTCCTTGTGACACGCAGAGTTTTGTCACTGCCAGTGCTCAGAGCTGGGTTTGTGTCCATCCCTCCTCCCCGTGTGCGCGTGCTGAAGACAACCAGAGCAAACCTGTGGAACTGGGGTCAGCCTGTGGCATAAGGCAGGCCCTTCTCCTGGGTTTGGCCTCTTCATTCCATTCTCCAGGTGTGCTCCAAGCCCTTGAGTGTGCACAGCAGAGGTGCCTGCTGGGACACGGCTGCTCTGCTGTAATGCCCTCGGAAGTTTCAGCAGCGTGGACGAGCTGTTCCCTGGAGAAGTGGCCTCTCCTGCTGTTTGTTTTGGACTGTGCCCCTGCTCTTGCTCAGCAGCAAGCTCCCTGGCAGGTGGGGAGCACTGGTTCTACCTGCTCTGTTGCTCCCACAGCTCCTCTGCTTGCCTCAGCCGAGGGCTGCAGGCTGGAGGGATGGGGTGGAGCGTGTTCCTCCAGGCTCAGTGCCCTGGGGATGCTGCCCTGGCCCAAGCAGGGCAGCACGAGTGCACTGCACTGTTGTCACAGCTGGCAGAGGTTCTCTGGGGTGACCTGGGAGAGGTGACACCTCAGTTTTATCCTTCAAGATGCCCTGAGTTTCCTGTGTAGCTGCTCGGGCAGGGCTGTTCATGTGGGCAGCTGAGGCGAGGCTGTTGATGTCCATATTTGTGTGCTAGGCTGTTCATACCCATGTTTGTCCACATGAGCACTCTCCAGGCTTCCTCTGAAAAGGCCCAGCTGTATTTGCAAAGCAGATGAGTATCTTGGGTGTATTTTGAGCTGAGGAACTTGCCACATCTTGCATGGACTGCAACAGCGTGCAGCACACACGAGACCTGTGCATGCCTGCAGTCACACCACGTGGCTCATCACTGACATGATGGCCTGAGACCCTGCTTAGGAGGGCTCCAGCATCTCCTCCAGCAAAGACATGGCTCAAAGTCAGGCTGAGCTTTGCCTGAGTTCTTGGGCAGCCAGGGACCATGCAGAAAACCATCCTGGGATGAGGCCATCCACCTCCTGAAGGCAAGGGATGGGGATGCCTGGCTAATAAAGTTTATAAGCCATAGCTTTACAGTGTTCTGCAGCACTTGTGGTCTGGAGTTAATATCTTTTCTGCACTCAGTGAGACTGGGGTTGGGTCCTCAGATAGCTTTTGGATTGGGCAGATGCCTCCTGGGACTTCAGGGTTCACAGAGGCTCATTGTCATCCACGAGATGTGTTTATGCTTGTTCCTAACTCCTTTTGAACAAGTTACGCAATGAATTCTGCAAATTTCATTTCCACTAATAGAAAGTCTCAAGAAGTGGAAATGAGGGTGACAAGTGGGTCTTCAGGGATGGTGGTGTTAGGAGCTGGGAGACCCTGTGGCAATGTTGCAAGTAAGAGTCCTGGGAGGTCTGGTGCAAAATAAGGTGATAAGGGATTTTTACTCATTGAAAAACTGTGTTGTACAAACCTGTTTTAAGTGTTGTGGACAAGGAGTTCAGTACTTGCATCAGGAAGTGGTAATACTTAAAGAACCCTTACTTATAAATGGCATTTATTTTAGTATTCATGTCATTTATGCTGCAGCTCCCCTCTTTTTGTCCTTGCTTGTAGTTAAAGCAAAATCTTGGGGTGGGGAGGAGGAGGACAAAAGACAAAGAGAAGTACAAAGATTAAAGGATGTTATAGATCTTCCCAGTACCACAAAGTGTCTCTACCAAATCATGCTTAGTGCTTTACTCATCAAAGGCAAACATGTGCCAGCTCTTTCCAGCTGGCTCGCTGCGCTTGGGCAGTGACACATCCACCCAGAGTGGGATTTTTTGTGGATTACACCTCTCAGAAGACTGGACTGTGGAATTGTTGTCTGGCTTGGACTCTCTCCATCTGGGAGGACATGTCTGAGTTGTGGATTCAGCTCACAGCCTCCTTGCAACACGCAGCCAGCGCTCTGCAAGCCTGTCACTTTTGGTATGATTTCAATTTGACTGGATTTATTCTGAAACACTGGCTGACAGAAAGGATTTCCCTTTATGCTGCTGGTTATATTGCACCAAGCTCAAACCTGGGTTGGGAAACTCGATGCTGCTCTTGTAAAACAGCTTCCACTTGCCTCCGATTACAACAGAGGATAAACCACGCGGGCAACAGGAAACACAAAACTCTGGTAGCTGGGGGAAGAGAAGCAAAAGCAAGTGTAAGTCATTAAGAAATGTA
>VZSE01012100.1:32034-149884 GCA_013398275.1 Promerops cafer
AAAAAAAAAAAAAAAAAAAAAAGAGAGAGAAGATGAAACTGCAGCTGAGCAGCATCCCCAGCAGGTCCGGGAGGACCGGGCAGCGGTGCCACGGCTCTGGTGCAGCTGAGGTCAGGCTCGCAGTGCCGCGCTTACGCAGCCCGTGGGTGCTGCGCCGTCTGGGATGTGCTCCTGCCTCCCTCCCTCCGGCACCATCCGCAGCCTCCGACCGAGATTGGCTGCGGCGGAGTCAGCCCATATCTTACTAGAGGGAAACTTGAGACCCACCAAGCCCAAATGTCAAATGCTGCTTAGTCAGATGAATAGCAGCACTCACCAGCAGCCAGACCGGGCGCTTTCTACATTTCATCAGGGCTAGCGTTTTGCGTTCAACCTTTGTTTCTCAAAAGAACGTGTTAAAAAAAAAAAAAAAAAAAAAAAAAAAAAAAAAAAAAAAAAAANAAAAAAAAAGAAGAAAAAAAAAAGACGGAAAAAAATTAAAAAGGAGCTTGTGTGGAGCTGGCAGCGTGCGTGGAAAACCAGCACCTGCCACGTAAAAAAAAAAAAAAAAAAAAAAAAAGAAAAAAAACAGATGAGCTTGGCCCCCTCTCTGCTCCCACTCTGCACTCCACGCACCTTCCCCTGACAGCTGGATGCTCAAAATGCGCCGATAAAGGGCAGAGCCCTCGACCACGAGCCTTGTGCTGGGTTTGCAGTGCAGGACTCCAGCAACAAAACTGGGGGCTCCTTTCCAGGATTTCCCCCTGCCCTGCCTTGGATGCCTGAGAGTCTGCTGGTGGTGCCCTTTGGGCAGCCGGGGGCTTCTCTGGCTGCTCTCCCCCTCCCCGGAGCACCCACTGTGCCACACCACGGCTCTGGGTGCTGCTCCTGGGACACCCTTGGCCTCGGGCACAGAACTGGGGGTCGTGTGGGGTGCTGCTCAGGAGGAGGGCTGGTTTGGTCAGGCTCTGCTCCCTTCTGGTCCTGTGCATGCACACAGGCATGCACATGTTCCCTTGCTTGCACGGTTGGTGCAGCGCAATGAAAAGCAGAGGCCACAGACACATTTAAATTCTTTGTGTTTTCTTTTTCTTCACCCTGCTAGACCCTTTTTGAGGATTTTGCTGTAGCTCCTGCCAGAGATGCTCATTCCAATGCTGTCAGGGTGATGCTGCTCTGGTAGGGCTCAGGATATCTGACAGTAAAAATATCACGAGCAATCGATCTCAGCAGAGAGGTTGGGATCACAAACACCTTCTTTGCTTCCACTTCTGCCTTTCCACTTGAACCCAGGCAAATGGACATTGCTGTGCTGCCCTGAAGGGTGCTGGGTGCTGGGGTGCTGGCAGCCAGCAGGGCAGGTCGCTCTGGGGGCTGACACAGCACCTCAGGTCAGCCTGACCTCCCCGAATCCCTGAGCAGCAGCACAGGACTGAAACACCCTTCCAGGATTACAGCCGTGATTTTTCCAGGGATTCCAGTGTGCTTTGGATACAAGGCCATGCATTCAGGAGTTGTGCTGAGGGTGGGATACCTCTGGTTTAATTTCAGCCCCCTATTTAATTTTGGCCCTTGAGTGCTCTCTGTAATCTCTGGGGAGAGAGCAGGGCAGACCTGCACATAGCAGCTATTTTAATCTGGGTTTAAAAAGAATCCAAGATGACTATCAGCATTTAATTTTTAGATGGCTTATGTTAGGGGAAATGAATCTCTTCCTTTGCATCTGCTACTTGCAGAATATAGATGCAAATGTCTGCTAAATGCCTTCAGCTTCTCCTCTCTCCTCTGCAGGGGTGGGAGTGTGGGACGAGCTGTGCCTTTTGAAAACGTGAACTTCTAGAGTTAAAAATGAGCTTTCTGGAGGATTTTTATGCTGCTGTGTCTTATTTCTACAACTCTACCCTCCAGGATTTAATTTTTTCCTTTTTTTCCCCCCTACATATTATTCCAATGAGGTTGATTTACTGCAAGCTCTTGTTTTGTTTCTAGAAACTTGTGAACGTGGAATATCAGCTCATGTGTTGCTTCCCATTGAATAACACCTGGCTTGCTTGAAGAGGAATGATCAAGGATGTTTGCAGACCCCAGTGTTTCCAGGGTTAATGTCTCCCCAAAACTCCCATTGGAAAGCAGCTGGAAAGGGATGGATGCTGAGGGTGGAACCAGAGCAGTGACAGACACTGGGGTCTCTGTGTGTGAGTTGGAGCAGGTGTTAATTTGGGATCTGTGGCTCTGGTGCTGGAGCACCAGCGTGGTTCCATTACTGCAGCTCACCTCCCCTTCTCTTCCTCAGCCTTTACCAGTTCTCCCTCCCAGCCTTGGAGGATCCTGAAGGACTTCCACAGGGCAGCAGGACAGCAATGAGCATTTTCAGCCAGCTGAGGGCTAATCAACACATTCCCCTGGAAAAACAGCATATTAAGAGACATACATCTCATGCATCAACACTCTCCCAGGGAACATGAAATTCTGGGGCTGTGCCTTGAAATCCCAGCAAATTTATCAACCCAAGCCTTCACAGAGTGTGGAATTTGTAGTTGGCCTCCAGCTCTAACAGTATTTGAGCTATTTGCCTTCCCTACAGTGTTCTTCTTGCCTTCAGGGTCTGTTTATTCAAAAAAAAAAAGAAAAAAAAAAAAAAAAGAAGGCAAAGATTGGTGAAATCTAAGGGAGCTTTTACACAGAAAAAAAGTGTTGCAATTGGCAATGTAAATAACACACTGTGTTTCTGGAAATTCAAGTACAAACCGCTTGCACAGGGCTGCCAAATGATGCATGAACTGTCCTTGTTTCAAGAAATCAAGAGAAAATATTTCTGGTTTATTGGAAGAAAAAATAATTAAGATGTGATAGAAAACGTTTGCAAAAATTACCCAGATCTAATCTTTAAAAATGAGGCATTTCAAATGTGTTAAGTCTGGATATGATGCTGCATCCACAACTTTTTTAGTATAAAAATACTTTCTGCATCTCTTCAGGGAACTGACAGATCCTTTGCAACAGCAGCAGTGACTTTATCAGCAGGTTTAAAAACGTGGAGCAAACTTTCCAAAATGGATTACACCTACCCCAAAAATATCTTTAAGTTCTTAAATAAGTAAAAAGATCTTTTTAAAAGCACTTGGTAGCTCTAATAAATGCTACATTTAATACTAGAAGGCTTAAGGTTTTTTTTTAGATGATATATACCCAAGTGCTTACAAAGGTGTGTGGCTTCTGAAAACAGGTGGACGTGACTTCTTGAGTGTTCTGGGATTCATATACTCAAGGCAAGGTTTTCTAAATATTTTCTGGAATCTGATTGTTTTTGTTGATAGCAAAATAAGTAGTCTTCATGAAATTCTGCAATAATCTAAACTATTTTTTAAAAATTATTTTAAAAATTATTGTCTTTGAAAACCCTTTTTGGAGAGTGGGGAGGATTATTTTTGGTGAAAATGCTACAAATATAACCTGTTTGATGCCATGATCCCATAAAACACCCAGGGCCAGCTACCCTGATGGGATATGACTGTCTTGTGGCTTTTTTGAGAGGGTTTTGGATACAGCAAACATAGCTTCTGCTGAGACAGGAAACACTGGGGAGTGTTCAGTGTGAATAAATGGGAACACACGGAGGAAAAAAATAAGCTATTCATTTTCCATAGGTGCTCCAGCAGGAAATCTCCAAGTTTCTTGGCATCACTGCCAAGCCAGGGCTTGTCCATGCAGTTTGGCTTCCTCTGCCTCCAGGAGTGTGGGGCGTAGGGCTGGGGGGAAGGGACACCTTGGGAGGCTTTGAATGGGGCTTGGGGGCACTGTAATAAAGTTTGGGGCATTGCTAGGAAATTAGATTTTACATTGGGAGGGAGGATAAAGGAAAGCTGAGCTCTGGTTCCCAGCAGCAGATAGATGGTTGAGTTACACCTAAGAGCAAGAAGCCAAAGAAATGGACTTGTGGCATTCTGGAGTGGGAGCTCTTGGAGGTGACAGGGGCAGTGATGGGTGAATGGGAGGGAAGGAAAATGTCTCAAACAGAGGGAAAGAGGAGAAGTGGAATCTGCATTTTAAAAGCTGGGAGAGCTGGGGCTGCTCACCTGCACAAGAGAAGGCTCCAGGGAGAGCTCCAAGCCCCTGGCAGGGCCTAAAGGGGCTCCAGGAGAGCTGCAGAGGGACTGGGGACAAGGCCTGCAGGGACAGGACACAGGCAATGGCTTCCACTGCCAGAGGGCAGGGACAGATGGGATATTGGGAATTAGGAATTGCTGGCTGGGAGGGTGGGCAGGCCCTGGCACAGGGTGCCCAGAGCAGCTGGGGCTGCCCCTGGATCCCTGGCAGTGTCCCAGGCCAGGCTGGACAGGGCTTGGAGCACCTGGGGCAGTGGAAGGTGTCCCTGCCCATGGAGTTGGATCATCTCTGAAGTTCCTTCCAACCCAAATCCTTCTATGATTCTGTGGTTCTGTGATTTCAGTATTGAGCCTCCTTCCCTGGAGCATCTCAATTCTTATTCCACAGAGGGAGAATCTCCACCAGCCCAGGGAATGAGGGAGAGAGGAGCTGGGAGATGCTGGACACAAAGCTGGGACTGGTAACCATTCAGTTAAGTATTGCTGAGGTACATGAGAAAAACACCTGAATCAGCAACTGCACCACAGGTACTTCCCTGACACTGGAAGGAGGAAGGGTCTTGCAACACAGCCCAGAGCAAGTGCAAAATGCTGAGCAGAGCCAGGTGCCTTGTGCTGAGGTTGCTGTCACCAGAGCCACGTTTTAGTGTGCAGGAAAGGAGCAGAGTTACAGCCAGGGGAGATGATACTAAGACATGCAGCAGTGTTGTGCTTGTGACCCTGCTCTGGTCTCACCAAGATGTGCCTGTGCTCTCACAGTGGCAGCTCAGGAACTGACATAGAAGTTAAGTCTAAGCAGGACGTCCCAGACTCAGATCACGGGTAAATAGGTGGGTATTTTGAGCGTTAATCCCCAAATCTTGGTCTAGAAACCAAGAGTCATTCTGGGCTCTTTCCTCTTCACTCATTAACAAGAATTATCCCATGGATGGGTCTTCATCACTGCCTCTGGCAGAGGGAAATGAGGCCATGAATAAAACAGGAGTGAAGATTAGCACTGGTTCTTTCCCACCAGTACAGTTAGGTGTTGCACTTGTGTCTTTGCAGGAAGAAGTTGCTGCTTGTTACAAACCGCTTTCTTTTGCTGATCCTATCAAAATTTTAGCACCTGGGCTTGCTCCCATGTTGGGGCAGAGCTGAACCTCAAAAACCCAAACTTGGTTTCAGAAGGTGCTTTGAGACAGCCAGGGATACAATAGCAGTGTGGTCACAGCCTTTTCTACATTGGATCAGGATCTAAACTGCTCAGTTCCTGCTGTCTGTGGCCCTACTGCAGAAGGTGTGCTGGAAATGAGCTCTGGTCATGCAGGAAAGTAGGGGATGAGAATGTAAATACTTCTGTAAGGCAGGAAATGTTATGTAAAAATACCTGAGCTGGGCTAACTGAGACCGGCCCCCATCTGTGCTGGGCTGTTACCTCCCATACCTGCATTCATGGACTCATCCAGCTGCTTACTAGCAGTAGTCAGGGACTAACTCTTTCTGGGCCTAATAACCACGGTTTAGGTACATCTGGGCTTTGCCAAAGACTTTCCAGGGCTTGGCTGTGTCACGGGATGTGAAGCTGGCCTGGGCGTGGGCTGCCACCTGCACCCCTCACACCTCACACCAGCTGAACCTGCCTGTGCCCCCCTCCTCCCGGGGCCAGTCCCGAGGTTTATCACCACAAAAGGCAGAGGTTTATCACCACAAAAGGCAGAGCTTTATCACCACAAAAGGCAACTGAGCGCCGTGACTGCCACGGAGCAGCCCCAGGCTATGCCAGGAATCCCCTCCTCTTCGGTGTCTGAAAATACCCAGGTTACTTTCCCAATGACAGCTGATTTCCTAGTTTAAATTTAGGGCTTGAGATCACCGTGGGCAGGCAATGGGTGGATTTTTCCTAATGCAGCTGCAGGGGAGAAGGCTGTGCTCTGTGCTTTCCCTGGAGAACTTCGTTTTGCAGAGGTGTTTTTAGCTAATGTGGGTTCTGCTCTGGATTTTGCCAATGCTGTTGTCCTCCTGGTGTTCGTAGGTGTTGCTAAGATGGGAAACCCAGAGAGGGAGATCAGCTGGTGCTCTTGGTGACATTTCTGTGATTCCTTTGCCACTGGTACCTCCTTGCCCCCGACATCACAACGTAGGGATCTGCAGGAGAAGCTCTGCCCAGAGAGGCTGCAGTCTCCATCCTTGGAGGCTTCTGTGACTCAGCTGGATCAAGCCCTGAGCAAGCTGGTGTGAATTCAGAGCTGACCTTGCTTGGAGCAGGGGTTCAGGCTGCAGACCTCCCCCGAGGCCCTTTCCAACCTGAATCATCCCACAAGCCTCACACGGAGGTCGTTAGATGAGCTCGGTAATTAGCTCCGAGTCTTTCCCTGGTGAACAGCTGCTCACTTCAAGTTTGTACAGTTTGGAAACAAGCTTTTTGTTTCTTGTACCTTGTCCAAAAGAAAGTAAAGGGAAAAACCCTGTGAGCATTGCTGCTAGGACGCCTGATTTACCATGAGTTTGTGTCTTGATGTTGATTGACTTTGGTGTTGAAGAAAATATGGCCTCTGATTAAAAGCTCTCAGAAGGCCTTTTAAGAGGTCTCTGGTGTGAGTGTTTCTCCAATATTTAATAAGATGTGAACCCACAGATTGATTCTTACTCTGAATGGATACACTTACAGGGTCTTTTTTTTTTTTTTTTCTCCTCTCTCTGTTCCTCCCAACATAAACTTTCAGAAGCCTTGTAGAAAAACTGGTTCCTTGAGATCTCTCCTTCCTTGTCCAATTTGCTTAAAAACTTGTGAGCCTGGGGCATGGTGGAAGGAGCTGGATCCCAAATTGCTCATCTACATTCGTACAGAAAGCAGAGCTGCAGACAAACCCCAGACCTTCTGGGCTCTCTTGTGTCCTTTGCTGAGACAGAATGGACACTGACTGCTTTGAAAATGTGACCCTTGTTCAGGTTTGTGTGAGAGAGCCAATATCTGCCAGTTTCTGGAGTTGTATTTCTTTTTGTTGAGAAAACAAGCCATAGTATGACCTGTGACTGTGCAAAAGTGGGATGGACCTTCATGATCAAGGACAAGATCAAAAGCAAAATGTTTTGTATGAGGCTCTGGGTGCCCTTTAACATCTGATCCCACTCCCCCTCTGTCTCCTCCTCTTCCTTTTTTTCTTCTCTTTGCTGTCTTTGTTGCCTGGTAGCTCTGGTGTTTGCTACCAAAAGCAAGACTACAGCGTTGTGCATTGAAATGGGGATGTGTAGAGCAAAATCCCACCTTCCCTTTCCTGTGGTGGCTCCCCTCAGCTGCACTCTGCCAGAGCACAGACTCTTAGTCACTTACACACCATGGCAGGAAGGTCTGGTGTCTGCCTTGAGCTCCCCTCATACGTGCTTGAAAGATTTGTGTGCCCCTCAGCCAAACCTTGATTTCTTTTTTTCTGTTTTTTGACTATGTGGACCAAAACATGGGACAAGTCCTTGGCTTCAAGTGACAGTTCTGTGACTGAATTTGCTGCTCCTGGGCCCATGAAGCTCCAGCCTGAACCTGATAGCAGCAGTCTCTGTCTGGAAGGAGTATTTTACCTCCCACCTCAGTCACCAGGAGGTATCCAAACACCAGTTTAGTGCCCCAAAGTGTGATGAATGATCTGCCACCTCCCTGTGAAGGCTGCCAACCCATCCTCACGCAGGACAATGGGTGACCCCACACTAGAGGTGAAGGACAAAAGAATCTCAAGAAAGCATGGACAAGGAGCAGGATCAGCTGGGGTCTGAAGGCACTGCCAGCTTTCACCGTGGGGTGCTGTGCCCATTCCAGACCCCCAAACCAGCTGAGTGGCAGTAATCTGTCAGCAAGAGGAGATAGCATGAAAACCCTGTCCTAGAGAGGATGAAGTGCATTCTTGCCCTGTGAAATATCGAGCGCTGGATGGTTTTATCTGAGGCGTTCATGTTTCTCTGCTGGGAGGGCTGGGAAGGAGGAATGCAGCTTGTGTTTCACCCAGGAACGTGGGCTTGGCCACGCTCTGGCTTCTGCCACGGGGGGAAGGCCTGTACCTGCTGGTGGGTGCCGGGGCTGGAACAGCAACCTGCCCCATTTACATACATTAGAAGTATTGCAACAAAGGAGGCTGTGTTCTGGCTAATTCCCCATTCAGTGCCCTGGTCAGCCCCGAAATGCCATCGAGAAGATTGGCCTAGCCAGGGAGAGGTCAGGACTACAAAGAGGCAGAGGCAAGGGAGAAGGAGCGAGCTCCACGGGATTTGTCTGAGTGCTGCACATCAAGGGCCCGGACCCTCCGTGCTTCCCACGCTCTCTGTGTTGCATTCCCAAAAGAAATGTGGTGCAGGAGGCTGGTGTGAGTCCAGTGACGTGGCCTGGAACAGCAGTGGTGTGAGCAAGGCTCCCCTTGCTCTACCTCCTGCAAGCCAGCAGGGAAAGCTCTCAACGGAGAAGAAAAAGCCACGTTTAATAAAGGAAATTATTATAATCACACTGCAATGGTAATTAGGTCTTACATGTGGTATGAGTTTCACTGTGAGAGACTTCAAAGCGCTGCTGGGCAAGTGCTGCTGGGCCCCTGTAGCAGGTGGGGAAACTGAGGCACACAGGTTTGGTCCTCGCTGGAGGTGAGGAAACAGCTCAGTGCTAGAGATGGAGACTGGTTTTCTGCCTTTGTCAGCCCTAGGGAGCAGCCCAGGCACTGGGAGAGGCGGAGGAGTTACCCCACTCTGCAGTGTGACCCAGCACAAAGCTCAGGTGCTTGAGGTGAGATTTTGGTGTTAAGACCTGAACCTTAACGTTTCAGTCCCCCCTTCCTGTAGCTGCCAAGTGCTGTCTCCTGGCAGGGATTTGTGGAGCCCCTTCAGAGATATTCCCAACCCATTTGCCATGGCAAAGCTCTGTCTCCAGACTGGGTTTGCAGGGAGTTTTTGGTGCCTGGCAGAAAGCCCAGGCTGAGATCTGAGCACCTCTGAGCTAAATCCAGTGAAATTCTCGCTTCTTCCGGGGCTGGACCCACACTCGAGCTGGATTTTCCCCCTGGTTTTATGGGCTTGCTTGAATTTTATTGCAAACATAATGACTGCACAAGGGCAGTCACCAAGGTCTCTTGGAGCAGGTGGTGTCTTTCCAAAGAGGCCAGGAACTGGCCCCACCTCGCAGAGCAAATAAACATATGGATCACAGAGTGCAGGTGGTGGGGCATGTTAAAGGAGGGTAAAAGGACCTGTCTGGCATCTCCTACATGGAGAGGGTTTGGGTCTTCCAGTCTGAACCCCACCAAAGCTTGCTGAGGTTTTTCCTGCTCTGAGTCAACAGGGAGACCTGAGACCAGACAGATCAGTCCTCTGAGCTGGAAGATCTCTACCTGCTGCTCTCCTGACAAAGAAACCATCTGTGCTGCTTGCTGCTAGCTGGATCACTGCTTCTAAATTTGATCCTGGACTATGGAAAAACTTGTCAACTCCTAAAGCAGCTGGCTGGAGAAGCTGGTTGGCAGCCTGCAGCGGGGAGCGGTGTCCAGCGTGCATCATGTTTTGGCATGTCCACCTCTCTTTCGAGCTGCCTTGGAAGGCTTCCCGAGATACTAGCTCTTTATGGAAAAGGAAGAAAAGGAAAAGAAAAAGAAGAAAGGCAAGCCCCAGTGGCTGCATTGCAGCACATCCATAACCATCTCCCTGCAGTTCACGGCAGCAGGCGAGCAGCCACAGCATCGCGTCCCAACTCGGCGCACTCGCCCTGGATTTCATCCAGCCTGTGCTTTCCTGCTCAGCCATGATTATCCCTCTCTGCCTTCTACAAACACCTTTAAAAATAAGTGCTCTGACAACAAAACTACTGGAGCAGGCTTCTAGGAAAGCCTGCTGTGCACGGTGCCTTGGGGAGCCCCATGGCCTTACGTGGCAGGCCGCCTCGAGCGCTGGGAAGCCTGACCTCAGCCAAGATATCTGTGTGTGCCAGGTTCTCTGAAGAGAGTATAGTGGTCTATTCTTCTACCCTATATCTGATGCAGCTGATTGAACACTTTATCTCACAGGTGAATCGCAGGAAATCAAAGCCATGGCTTGGGTTCACTGAGTCCAGATGTTGGCAATCGCTGACTGGAGTTGGGGTTTTCTGAGGCTTCCACGGCAGCTGGAGCCTGGTCCCATTGTCAGGCTGGCTTTTCACCTCTTTGCTGTTTGTATCAGCTCCTAGGAAGGCAGTCAGAGAGGTTAGAGGGCTGCCTGGCAGCATCTGGCACTGGCCAGGAATGGGGGATGCTGGCTGGGGAGCCGGGCTCTGGGAGTGTGGGGGATGAGGCACAGGGACGTGTCCCTGCATCGCCAGGGCTGACCACACACGGATGAGTGGCTGCAGTCACAGCTGTCCTGGGCACTCCTGAGAGCTGGATGACACAGCTCCTGACGAGAGCAGCAGACCTTAGTGACCAAACAACGTGTTTGTTTCTATTTCAGGCTGCTGCGCTTTTTTTAGCCTTTTGACAGAGGAGGTCTGCTAATCTGTGGTAAACAAGGATTTTCTCCAGTCCGTGAGTGTGTTGGTAAAACATTCATGTGCGTATTATTTTGCTCTGCTGACGCCTCAAATATTTTAATGTGCATTTTAGTGCTGTTTGTTGAATGAAGCGGGTGTTTGCAAAAGATGTCAACACTGGAGTGGAGTTTGCCAATGCTGATGTGGTCATGGCTCACGGGGGAGCCAAATCTACTGTGCAAATACAGAAAAAGTGGTGATATCAGAGAACTTCCCTGTGTGAGAGGAACTCTCTGCTATCTCATCCGAGGTGGATGGAGAAGGGAGCTCCATCCATCCATTCATCCGTCCTCAGGATTTTCCTCTTTTCTCTCACCTCTAACACCAAATTCCTTGTGCCAAAGGGAGGAAAATACTCCATACAGATGCTTGCTCTGGGAAAAAAACGTACTTGTGACTGGAGTAACCAGCAGGACACACCAGGATACTGAAGGCATTTGAGAAATATGTAAAGCAAAAACCGTGTTTGAAAATGAAAATTTGAAATTTAAATTGAATTTGAAATTAAAATGGGCAACAGATTTCAGTGGTTTTTATTCAGCCTTCTAGTGTGTCTGGAATAAATTGGGAGGGAGAAGGGAAATAAGTGCCTTTCAATAAAAGGAGGGTTGCTGAATATAATCAGCATAGTCATATTTAGGGAACACCCTGGGGACGTGTAATTGGAAGGTAAGATAGCCCTGTATATAATGTTATGGTAGGCTGTCAGCAAGTGGCTGTGTTCCAGACACACATCCAAGACATTTTCTTTAGTGTGTGAGCCCGTGCTCAGTTTGGGGAGGACAAGCTGTGGCTAGATTAGCTTTTTATTATGTCCTGCTCTGCAGAGAATCCAGCGCCTTGGAGAAGATGTTTAAGAATGCATTTACCTCTTGCTTTCCTGCTTTGCTCTGAGTTTCTCCAACGAGGCACTTCAACGGGGTGTAAATGTGTAAGGGCAGTGAGCAGGTCCAGATTTGGGGGCTGATTTTTGTTCCACTGGAAGGGAGCAAAACCTGAGGGGCAGCCCTGGGTGGGAGATGGTCTGTACGGGGCTGTGAGTGCAGATGTACAAATAAACACACCCGAAGGAGGTGCCCCCTGGGCTCATGTGAATTGGTGAGCTTGACAAACAGATGCTTGTTAAGAGGGTCAAATCTACAGGCCTCTGCAATGCCCCCCCTGTGAATAGTTTCCTCTTTAGCAGCTGAGCTCATCACCTGTGTTCAGGGTTTGAGTTTCACACCTCTGCCAAGCTGGACATTTCCTGGCTCTTTGTAAGCAGGAAATCTCTCCTTTCCGTTTTTCTGCACTAGCAGAGATTTGTGATGATGTGCATGAGCCTCTAATTGGCTCTGTGGATTATGTGTGCAGCACAGAGCCCGTGAGCCTGACCCGGGATCCCCCATCCATCTGCAGCTCAGGGGAGCAGGAACTTGAGAGATCTTTGTACAGCACAGACATTCAATGGGTTTAATATTGCAGGAACTCCAGCTCAGCCTAAATTGCCAGTGCTGAACTCTGCGTCCACATTTATCAACTTTCTTCTTTATGAATCACTTGCCAAGCTCATATTTGATTCTAAAAATGTCACTAAAATTCATTTATCTCTGGCTGTACTGCGTTTCACCAGCTCCTAAGTGGGGTCTGATACTGATTCAAAACACATTGAGGTTTTTCATCCAAATCCTTTTCTTTAAGTGCACCATGGCAAATCTGGATGTTTAATACATTTGAGGAGAAAAATAACTTTTTCTTCTTTTTTCTTTCAGTCTTGCAGATATCTTACCCTGTAAAACGTGTTGCAAAAGTAAGAAGTGTATCTGCACACATGGTAATTTCTGCTGAAGTGGGGGTCAGTGTTTATTGTTGAGGCTGCCCTGGGATGAATGAATGAGTATCAAATAATGTAATACAAGTATCTGGGGTTACTGTGAGTCAGTGAACTTCAATTGCAGCATAGGTAGCACCTCAGGCCCTCTCTTCCAATAGGAAAAAGAATTTCACAGGGCAAAATCAGGAGAGTCTGTCGACCAATGAATGTGTGCTCTGGGAGTGAGTCACATTCATAAAGAGTTTGCAAGTTTGTGGTCTGGCAGATCCTGGGGCATGATTAAACCACATAAAAGACCTTTATTAATACAGTTTCTATAGTTCTGCACCAATCTTAGTGCAGATGGAGCAAGAGGAGAAGGATGGAGGGGGGGAATTACTTACCCATGCTGGCAGCATGAGTCACTGCCACGCTGGGTGAAACAAAATCCTATTGCTCCGTGGGCTCTGCATACACTCTTATCTCAAAATTCCTATCTGGGACACAGGCAGAAGCTTTGGTAGCTGCACTGATAGGCCCACAGGATTTTTAGCTGCAGTGTTTACCCCAGATTGCTTTGAAGCAGGTTTCCATGTCCTGCTCCCTGGTACCCACTGTCCCAGCAGTGCTGCCTGGCCAGGATGATGACCCCAGGACCCCCTCACTGTGCAGCACTGGGATAAAACAAAGGGGCAGGTCAGCCCCAACAGCTTATCCAGGGTTTTCCTGCAGGGGCACCCAGCTCTGCATGGACTCCTGACAAGATGCTTGTTGGCTCTCTCCTCCCACCGCTGGGAGCAATTCACAGATTTATAGAATCCTTGTCCTGAGTTTGGAATAATTTGTCTTCATTTTTAACATTGATATGATTTCTTCTTCGTGTTTCTATGCCTGGAAGTCTTCTGTTAAAGACAATGTTTCTCATTATCAGCTGTGAGATTGCCAGGTCTGGGAAATATTTCTGGTTTATATTGCTGTCCTGGTGTACATGAGACATCCCAGAACCAAAGATGATGAGATCCCTGTTTTATCTGTAGGAACAAGATGTTACTGGGTACAGGGGGCTGCAGCCCCATCCAAAATCATGTAGTCTGTCCTCAGACCCTTTCCCCCTTGGGCACCCAGGGGATGCTTGGGGGTGCCTGTCCCTGCAGTCCATGTTCTGCCACCCTCCTGACCTGCCCAGCCCATTGCAGGAGAAAAATGTGTCAGAAAAAATTCTGACACACCTTTGGTGCTGCAGCTGCAGCAGCTGACAGGGAAAGTGCAGGAGTAATGTTGGGGAGGTGGGGAAGAGGGGCAAATTATGGAATGACCACCTCTGGACATCAGATCAGAAGTGGCTTTGTGGTAAAGAAGAGAGAGACCCACACAGTGTTTGGCTGAACCAGAGGACTTCTGGGGTGGGAGCTGCCTCCCTCATCTTGGGGAAAACTGCTTGAGACAATTTCTCAATAGAATTTGATGAAAACTTTGTCAGAGAGTGAAAGCACTTAGCAAGGTTTGTCCTGTCCCTGTATGTTTTTAAGGGGCTGTAAAACAGATTTACTCAACAGTGTCTGTTTAGGTCCTTCAGGTGGGCTCTTCTCTACCCAAGGTGGGTTTCCAGAAGGCAGAGATGTCTGTGGCTCTCACACACTCCTGTTAGAGCTGTGAGTAGGACAACCTTTCTCTACCACAGCCTTTGATCTACTAACAACCCTTGCCTTTGCCTGAAATCAGTGTTTTTCCCCCAATGCCCCCCATCCCACCACAGGCTGAGGAGCACAGGGGGATGCCACAGGACACTGGGCCCTTGCATGTGCTGGGGAAATGTCTTCTTCAGCTGCTCACCCTGCTCAGGGGCTCCTCAGGGGGATGCAGTAACTTTGCTTTCACATTCCATCCTCTGGGGCAGGAGGGAAAAGGGCCCTTTTATCACCCTCCCCAGGGGCTGCTCTTCCAGACCAGTTGTTTTGCCAGTGACAGGAGCAGATCCCAGCTCAGGCCACATTATTCCTGCCTGAGTACACCCTGCAATTTTCTGCCTAGATAAATAATCCCACGCCAGCTTCAGGAAGGGCAGTCCCAGACTGAACTAAATATTTCTACAAGCAAATACTGCTCTAGTGTTTTTGGCATAAGACTTAATAAATAAACAAATTTGCTGTTCCTCAGGATCACGTCCACCTCTCTTCTGCGGCTGTGCCAGGCTGGATGTTATCCTGAGGTTTACCAACACTGAACTAAGTCATTTCCCATCACATTTATGTATTGAGAAGGATCTTCCCAGCTCTTTAGCTTCCTGCTGAAGAATCAAAGTGTGGCTGTTCTCAGCCATACCTGCTGGCTTCTTCGTATTTTTAGGACTTTTCACATGGAAAGGAGCTAGAAAATAATTTTCCCAGATCTTGCTTAGGGGGAGAGCTGGTAGCAATGACTGCTCATGACTCTGCACCAAAGAAGGGAGCAATCCAGCTCATCCAAGTGGAGCTCTGTGCTGGTATCCCTCAAGGTGATGTGGGATGAGTGATCTCCTCCCTGGACTGGGGGTCTCCTGCATAAAGAGCTCCTTGGATGGGGCCAGATGGGTTGATGCAGCTCACCATCAAAGCAAATGATGCATCCAACTCTGCTGCAAAGTACCTGGGTGGAGAAAGCCCTCTCTAATTACTGCTTGTGAGTAATAACAATAGCAGTATTTGTGCTGAGCGTGCTCTGCTTTGAAGGCATCGCTGGGGCCAGTCCTCGTGTGCTGGGGAGAGAGGAAAAGGGGGAGAAAAGGAAAAGGGGGATCAAGCCAGCTCATGACAGCTTCCCTGTGTGGCTGGGCCAGCTGAGAGGACTGATCCAGGCTTGGATCAGCCAGTAGATTTAGCCAATCCCCCATCATTTACCACTCTTCATGCTGGACTGTGAAGGTGTGAGGCAGGGCCTGGCTGTTAGGTGTGGGGCTGGCAGGAAGGGCCCCAGGGCTTGGGAATGGCCACCAGGCACACCAGGACCTCAGTGGGGGACATCTCATCCTGTGGCCTGGGGACAGATCACTCCCCACGGCTGAAAACGGCACGTACCTGTGCTGCTGTGTCCAAGGGAGGAAAAGGAGTGCCCAGAGGGGTGGTGGATGTTCTGTTCTTGGAAACAGAACCCCAGAATCGCTTGGAATGGAAAAGCCCTCTGAGGCCATCGAGTCCAAGCTGTGCCCAATGCCCACCTTGTCACCCAGCCCAGAGCACTCAGTGTCACATCCGGTCATTTCTTGGACACCTCCAGGGATGGGGACTCCCAACACCTCCCTGGGCAGCCCCTGCCAATGTTAAATCACACTTTCTGTAAAGAAATTCCTCTGAATGTTCAACCTGTTCCTCCCCTGGAGCAGTTTGAGACTGTGAAACATTCAAGTCCAGATCGGACGGAGCTGGGATAGTGGAAGGTGTCCCTGCCCATGGCAGGGGGGGGAATGAGATGGGATTTAAGGTCCCTTCTGGCCCAAACCATGCTGTGAGCCTATAAAGGAGGCTGTTGAGGCACCCCAGCAAGCCCCACAGGATGGGGAGGGTCCCAGCAAGACCATGAGCCAAATGTGCCATTTGGGAGACAGGCCCTGCCTGCCCCAAGCCAGAACAAGCCGTGTTTTACCCAACAGGTGTTGCTGTTTGCATAAGGTGGGTGTTATGGGATGCCATTAAAGCATCCTGCCCTGCAAGCTGGGAAGGGCTGGTGAGGTCCCCACTGCCTCTCCAGATCTTTAACTGGAGTTTATCTCCAGATCTTTGACTTTATCATTGCACAAGTATTTAAAAGAAAAGCCCACTGTGAAAGCTTTCCCTAAGTAAATTCTGCTAAACGACATAATTTTTTTTTTTCCCGCTGAATTTGCACTGCTGACAGACAGAGAAAAATTTCTCACTACAGAGAAATTTGCAGGATTTCATCTTCTGAGAAGGTTTCAGAGCCCTGATTTGAGAGGGGGATTTTTGCAGAGAGAATTCAGCAGATATGGTCATGCTGTGCAGTGACAGAAGAGGCTATCAAAAAGGGCTGAGACACTTCTCATTTCCTTGAAATGTTAGCTGAGGAATTTGCTTTGCTGCCTTCAGCTGGTGCTCTTTAAAGGAAATCCCCAGTGCAATACCATATCAGTAAAACATTTAAAAAAAAATCTCTTCTGGGCCCTAGTCCCATGCCTGGACAGTTTTCTGTGGGCTGTGTGGGATGTGTGGCCTTGAGGAGAGCCAGTCTTTCACATGCATGTTCAGAAAACACACTGTTTAAAACCTGTTAATGTAATTTAGTTTTGCTGATTGAAGCCTATTAAAACCCAACTTCAGTTTTGCCATTATGAAGAAATCCACATCCTCAGCCATGATTTTTCCTCATTTTTCTTTTTTTTTTTCTTTTTCTTTTCCTTCTCTACACAAGTCTCTGTAGATGGACCATGATTCTGGATAGATGCTTTTTGTTTTTAAGCTGTAGCTGATATTCATGGCCTGACAATACAAAATTGTCCATTCTAATTGTCTAATTGTCCATTCTACCTTAGGATTATTCCATTGTCTGGTTAGAAACTCTGTAGCCTAATCTTCAATTAATATGGCACCAGGAACAAATACTTGTGTTGAAATAGACACTTTGCAATTATTTTGCCACCCCAAAAGTTAGAAAAATTATTAATTTTGATACTTTGAAGACGCAGAACCATTTTTGGGGTGCTGGTGCTATTATTCTCTGATTTTATGTAGTTTGGAGAATTTAATCTTTATAAAACAAAAACAAAACCCCTGAAAAAAGTTGTTTTGATCTTGATTTGTTGGCCAGTTATTTTCCAGGGAAATAACTGTTGCATGATAGAGTTCAACAGAAAAACTGAAAATGCTCCTTCCCAATAGTTCCTTCTGGTTTTTTTTGTGATTAGATTATGGAGAAATACAGCAGAATGAGGACTACAGGAGCTGTGGAGAAGGCAATTCATTGTAGTAGTCCTTAGAGGTCTTGAACTCGGCTAGGACCCAGTTCCAGAAATGAAAGTGCCACCTGCTTGTTAGAGGCATTTCAATTTTGTGTCTTCTTTAGCCTTGTCGCTGTCTCTCTTGTTAAATTAAATAAAAGTTAATCACTTCCCTATCTCTTCTTCCCAACACTGCGAGCTGTCTGAAATCATGTGGCTTGTTTGAAATTGTGGATTCAGGGAGGCTTGTTTACGTTTTCACTCCTGAGCTGTCTGATCACTCTTTCCCCAGCATCCACTGGTTTGGTTTTTGGTTTTATGCTGGGGACAGTTAGCTTTTCCCTGTAAGAACAGAAGCCCAAAGGCTAAATTTTTAAAGAAACCACTGAACACCATGAACCTGGGGGGGTGTTAAGAGTGAAGGAGAGCGAGTCAACTCTTACTCAGTTTATTTTACCCTCATGGAAGGTGCCAGCCTGCTTTGGACGTGCACGGTTCAGCTTGAGTGTGGTTCCACCACTTGGCTGTGCTTCCAGATTATAAAGATGCACAAGGGAAACAGAGGTGTCTTCTTTACTGTTTGGTGCCTGCTAAGTGGTTGTGAAGGCTCCTTGGGCTCGCTTCCAGCTCTGAGGGGGGATATGGTGGTGCTGATGATTTTTAGCACGTGAAGCTGTCACGTGTGGTTTCTGTGTGGAATGGGAACGTTACTGACATCCTGCCCAGGAGGGGGAAACCCCAGCCCCACACAGACCAGATATTCAGTGGTCCTATACCACCTTTGTTGAGAAAATATGGAATAATTTTGCGGTTTAGTACATTTTATTACTTTCAAAGGGAATCTCCAGCAGCACAAGGACGTGGAGCTGCTGGAGCCAGTGCAGAGGAGGCCACGGAGATGCTCCCAGGGCTGGAGCCCCTCTGCTCTGGAGCCAGCCTGGGAGAGCTGGGGCTGCTCACCTGCACAAGAGAAGGCTCCAGGGAGAGCTCCGAGCCCCTGGCAGGGCCTAAAGGGGCTCCAGGAGAGCTGCAGAGGGACTGGGGACAAGGCCTGCAGGGACAGGACACAGGCAATGGCTTCCACTGCCAGAGGGCAGGGACAGATGGGATATTGGGAATTAGGAATTGCTGGCTGGGAGGGTGGGCAGGCCCTGGCACAGGGTACCCAGAGCAGCTGGGGCTGCCCCTGGATCCCTGGCAGTGTCCCAGGCCAGGCTGGACAGGGCTTGGAGCAGCCTGGGATAGTGGAAGGTGTCCCTGCCCATGGCAGGAGTGTTAGAACAATAGGGACTTTAAGCTTCCTTCCAACCCAAACTGTTTTAGAATTCTATGATAAAGTGCCCCAAGCTATTATTTAGCTATAGTTTGACTTCCAGAACATATTGAAAATGTTAACATGTAAAATCACTTTTTACCCAGTTAAAACTCAAGGAATAACTTTATTCTCTTAAAACTCACTGATTCACTCAGCTTGAACCCAACTGTTGAATAAGGAGGTAGCAAGGGATGAAGGTAACAGAGAGGAGGGGTTTCATTGAATATGAATCTCTGGAGAACATGGAGCAATTTGGAAATGGACCAGTGACATCTCTGTGTTGCCCAGTCCCATTCTGGCCTTTTGACCCAACTAGCAAACAGAAAAGGTGAGGGGTAGGTTACAGCCCTGAAATGTAGTTGTTGAGTTGAGACTAATGGATTTTTCTGGGCAGGAAATGAGGAATAGACCCAACAGGTGACATCCTAAGAGCATGCTGCTTCCTGGAGTTGCATGTGAAAATGCAGTGCTCTTTGGACTGTGTGATAAATTAGGTATTTCTGCATCAAATTACCTGTTGGGGCTTGGTGGAGCTGAAAGGCCTTTTGTGGGATAGGTGTTTCACATCAAGACAGATGGCAGGGAGTGAACTGAAGCAGAAATAGCATTTAAAAGCTGAAAAGCAGCTGTGAACAGTATCAGCTGGTGCCACACACAACATTAGCTGTTATTTGACTGAACCTTTTCAGGCAGGTACCCGAGCCCAGGAGTGTATGGGGGCATAGGTGGGCAAGGGTGATGTTCTTGCTGAGCAATGTGAAGCACTGCACCTTTCTGAGGCTCATGTGCACATTCAACTGTCTTGCCACAGGTCAGAGACCATTCTTGAGTTTTTTGGTCATTGGAGAGACCTTTTTCACTCGCATACCTGGTCAGCAGCAGCTCATGACCCAAGGGGTGTCTGACATGAATCATGGAATATCCTGAGCTGGAAGAGACCCACCAGGATCATCCAAGTCCAGCCCCTGGCCCTGCACAGACACCCCAACAATCCCACCCTGGAGCAGTGTCCAAAGGCTCCTGGAGCTCTGGCAGCCTCGGGGCCGTGCCCATTCCCTGGGGAGCCTGGGCAGTGCCAGCACCTCTGGGGGAAGAACCTTTCCCTGATCTCCAACCCAACCCTCCCTGGCACAGCTCCAGCCGTGCCCTGGGTGCTGTCCCTGTCACAGGGAGCAGAGATCAGAGTGGTTCCTCAGAGACCTGTTGAAGGCCTTGTTCATGCCAACCTCAATGCCCATCACAGCAGTATTTTTGGGAGGTAGCACAGTGATTTCAAGCCCTTGTAGCCCAGTCTGAAGAGCCTCCAACCCCAGGGCAGGAGAACACCTTGTTTTGTCTCAGCTCACACTCACACAGTTGGAAATAGACAAGACAGATAAAAGGGTACATGAGACTGAAAAAATAGATTTGCAGTAAAGGAATGAGATAAAAGAAGAAAAGCCAAGAAAATATCTTACTCATGTTATGGTTAATTACACAGGTGGTGCTTAGCTGACTCAGCTCTTTGACTGACATGTGTTGCTCTTTTTCTGGAAAGAAACTGGAATTGCTGGAATGGGCATGGCTCCGAGGCTGCCAGAGCTCCAGGAGTGTTTGGACACTGCTCCAGGGATGCACAGGATGGGATTGTTGGGGTGTCTGTGCAGGGCCAGCAGCTGGGCTGGATGATCCTGGTGGGTCTCTTCCAGCTCAGGATTTCCATGATTCATGTCAGACACCCCTTGGGTCACGATCTGCTGCTGACCAGGTATGGGAGTTAGGAGAAGGAGACTTCCTCCAATTACTAAGACAGATCCCACATCTTTGTTTCCTCTCCTCTGGAAGAGGAAAAACATCCAGAGGAAAATATCTGACCCTTCCCATTAATGAGCCCAAGTTCAAGTCCCCCTGATTTTATGTGTTTGTTCAAAAAAAGCTTCACTCCTTATGCTCTATGACAGGTTGGTGGGACAGTGCATGGGCTTGGGAGAGTGAAATCCTGTCCTTCTCAAAGCTTTCTGCAAGTGTTTCCATCCTTGGAAACTTCACTGGCCTCTGGCTGCTTTCTCCCCTTTCAGCTGTGTACAGGTGTGTCAGTAAGACTCTATATCTTGAGAATATCCCACCTTTTTTAGCTGAGCTATAATTTCTTTTGTTTGGAACCACTGTACGGCGAAGTCCACGGGGTCTGTGCAAGGTAAGGAGAGGAAACGTGCTGCCCAGAGGTGTTCCTGTACACGAGGCCAAACCTCCCGTAGGAAGAAGTCACAGGCTCAGGAAGTCATGAGAGCTGAAAATGCTGGCCGTAGGGTTCAGTCCCATTAGGCTAAAAATTAACAGAGACGTGTGAAAACCTCAGCCCACGTCTGTGGTAACTGAAAGTTTCCAGGTGAACAAATCCCTGATGAGGTCTGGAGACTCCATGGCTTCACTGGAGGCCTGGTAGGTCTGTCCAGAGCTGCTTTTCAGCACTCCCCCACATTATGTGAGACAAGCAACAGCCCCACTGTCGTGTGGAACTCCAGCCTTGTCCTCTCCTGACATCCTCACAGTTTGCAAAACACACAGTGCAGCCAGCCAGGGCGCTCAGGCAGGAACTGTGAGTGTAAACTACTTGACTTGAAGAGCAGTGAGGTTTAAGATGGAAGACTCAGTGCTGAGAAGAGGTAGAGGCCAGCACAGAAACAGAAGTGCCTGGGATGACCTCCTGGTGATGGCTGTGTGCATCTGCTGGCGTTTACTCTGCATCCAAAGGCCAGCGCTCGTGGCTGCGTGCTGAGGGCCGTGTGCTCCCAGGAGATGGCCACTCAGCTGTCAGGTGGAGATGCTGTGGAAAAAAAACCACCAACATTAGCTTGTTTATAAGGCCTCAATTTGAAGTTTTTCCAGCAGAGTAAACACAGACAGGATGTCCTCAAAAGTCTTGACCCCAAGGCCTGCGCCTTTGGGGTGGCTGAACCCCACGCTGGAAGATGGGGCGGGTTTGGGGAGGGAGGACCATGGCACTAAAATGGATTTTTTTTCCATGTGAGAGGATAGGTTTCACCCTTTCAATTTTTTGGTGATTAATCTGAAGAGGACTTTTTTTTTTTTTTGGTGCTACCTGCATTTCTAGGGAATTCCCAGAAGCATTCCAGTTTGCTGGAATCTGCCTAGCACCCAGAGCCGTTCTCACGTCATGCCAGCTCCATTCTTTCCTCCTGCAATCCATTATCCTATACGTGCCTAGCTGCCTTCATGCTTTGCCTCCCAACATCATTTACATGAGAGGAAAATTAGCAGCTTGAGTAATTATGAATAACTCACATTAGACAAAGGGGCCTTGAGGCTGAATGTAGGCAGCCGGAACGTCTGGCACTGCAGACCTTCCACGGCCAGGAAAGGATCCTTCTTCTTTCATCTGGAGTTTCCCAGAAATGCCCAGGGGTTTAGGAACCCACATCCCGTTGATGTTCAGCAGGAGGCTGCTGTGGGCACGGGGAGTGCTGGGAGTGCAGATCCTCCCAGTGACCACGCTGGAATTTGGTCTGGCTTAGGTCTGTGGACCCCTTTTTGGTGGGTTGGCCATGGGCAGAGCCCAGCCATGAGCTCACTGCCCACATCTCCAAGATATTCTGAGAGCAAGGAGCCAGATTCAGGCCCTGCTCAGCCCTGCTCGAGGGCTGGACAACCCTTGGTTTAAAAAAAAAAAGATCAGAGCTGGTGTTGGTGTTTCCAAGACTGAAGGGAAAACTCCCACATCTGGGGAGATTGGGTGCTGCTGAGCTGAGCCTGGGACAGCAGCTGTTGCTAGTAAAAATAATGGTTGTTTTTACTAGGGAAAAACTACTCACTGACAGCAGAGAAAGGAGTTCTACTTGAGCAGAAGCTGCAGAGCCGGCCTCTGAATACCCAAATATAAAAATAAATCTTAAAAGGACAGCCTGTAAACACTTAGTGGTGCTGTCTGCAATGCCCGATGAAAATAAAGTAATCTATTTCAGTTCTTGCATATATTTTCATCCCTACTTGCATAAAAAGCAGCTTGCTGTTGCTTCAAAAATATTAAAATACATGTAAAATACATTGTGGACAGTTTTCCAAGGGGTGTCACCACAATGTCCCAGGAGTAACCATACCTGTGCCTTGGCAAACTCCTGTGCTGAAAAGCCTTAAGGAACAGAGCTGACCTGGCTGGGTTTTTTTAATGAGGTTCAATTTTGAAATGGAAAACCCAGAGATCACATCAGGACATGCACACTGGCCCATGCAGAGTCATTGTCCAGGGTCCCAGCAGAGCCAGAATGATATGACCATCACATTTTAACTGCAGCCCACGACAGCCTCCACAGCCTCTTCTTTTTTCTCCTGTTCCCTGTCATAAAAAGAGGGAAGTGCTTCTCCCACCATTTATGTATGGAAAAGGTCTGGTTCTGAAAATGTGCACTTCCCACTTGCAAACAGATGACTCCTTAACAGCCTGCAGCTTTTCAGTGTTACTCCCCCAAAACGTGTCATGGGATGACACATTTACAGAGCATGATTTTTTTTCCCCTGCACCACAAGACATATTTGCATTTATTTTTCTCAAATTTGGCTTCTGATTGTTTCCTGGTCCTTAAATTATTTTTTTTTTCTGTTACTGTTTTCTATAATTTTGATATATTTCAAGGCCAGGTTGGACGGGGCTTGGAGCAGCCTGGGACAGTGGACCCTGCCCCTGCAGGGGTGAAATGAGATGAGACTTAAGGTGCCTTCCAACCCAGGCCATTCTGTGATTATGCTTGCTCTGCCAGGATCACTATTTTATTCCAGCTGTCACATTTTTGGGGGAATTTCAGTCAGTCTGGCTGACTGCAGCATGCAGAGGCCAGAATAAAAGCTTTGTTTGGCAGAGGTGTTGAATAGCTTCTTGGTGAGCACAGTTTATTGTACACAAAGACATCAGGGAGAAGAGATGTCCTTCTGTCTTTCTCTTTTTTTCCTTCCCAATTCAGCCTCTTCTCCTATTAGCCCTTGTATCCCAGTGCTACTGCTTGATGTGTATTTGCTCAAAGATTTATTTTTCTGCCTCTAATTTGCTGATTCAAGCTTTATGAGCTTGCTTCCTAAAAAGACGTTTTAAACCTTTTTTTTTCTGAGCAGTTTTTTTATTGCTTCTAAGAAAATGAAGGGGGTTCCAATATTACATCACAGTTGCTTCCTTTTTACTTGCCAATTTGAGATGACATAAGAGGGCAGGGAGTTCCCCAGGTTATGCTCCATGAAGCACTGTGTGAAATCACTGCTGAACCCTTTGACTCACTTTTGTTTTGTTCTTCCCTATTCTCACTTGATCCCTGTGAATTTTGCCCTCCTCAAACCAGCTGCATAAAATCACCAAAAAACATCTTCCTGTAATATCTGGGCTCCTTAACAAGTAGTCGTTTGTATGCTATAAGTCCTTTGGTATATTTTACATTGTTTTCCCCGCAAAGATAATTTTAATAAAAGTTGCAGTATTGCAGATACTGAAAGGTCATGGGAACTTCTGGCTAAGATTAGTCCAACTTCTTCCTATCAATGGCTGTAAGTGGCATTGGCATTGTAAAAGGAGTACTGTGGGAGCATTAAAAGACATTTTTTTTCCCAAGTACACATTGAAAAGCACTTTTATCCCATGTCTAGGGCTGGGCACTAACAGGAGCTCTATCACTATGGGCTGATGTTTTCTATTCAGGGGCTCACAGAGAATGCATTGTTCCAAGGGGAGCTGAGCTGCAGAGGTTGGAACAATTTCATAAGCACAAAGTTCCTGCAAGGTGTCTAGGAGGAGCCTTCAGATGGAAGGGAAACCCTAAGATAGGGGCTGCTAAGCAAATGAGCTTTACTCTGTACAACTCTAAGAATAGAAAAAATAAAACAAAAACCAACCCCAAGCTGGCGTTGCCTTCATGCTGCTCAGTTTGTCAATACCAGGAGCCAGGCAGAAACCTCGTGTTGTACAGAACAAGTCCTGTGAGGAGCAGCTGAGGGAGGTGGAAAGGGGCTCAGCCTGGAGCATAGGAGGCTCAGGGGGGCCCTTGTGGCTCTGCACAACTCCCTGCCAGGAGGGGACAGCCGGGGGGGTCGGGCTCTGCTCCAGGGAACAGGGACAGGAGGAGAGGGAACGGCCTCAGGCTGGGCCAGGGGAGGCTCAGGCTGGACATCAAGAGGGATTTCCCCATGGAAGGGGTTGTCCAGGCCTGGCACAGCTGCCCTGGGCAGTGGTGAGTCCCCATCCCTTGAGTGGTGTGGATGTGACACTTGGGGACATGGGTCAGTGGTGGCCTGGGCAGCGCTGTGCCAGTCGGACAGTGCTGTTCCCTTGACGGAATGGTTGGCCTTGATGGCCTAGGAAGGCTTTTCCAACCCAAATTATTCTGTGATTCCATGAATTTCTTCAAGGATTTACCAACAAACCAACACCTTCCAGCTGGTTCCATCCCTCTCTGGTGTGCTGGCCATTAGCAGCTGGTCACAGCAGTGACACCGGAGGGACACGGACACATGTTTTTCTAAACCTTGAGAGGTACAATTCTAATTTGAGCCCCCTGCCCAAATTTGTTTTGTCAAAGGGCTGCTTCTCTTTTTACTTTGCAGCATCTGGAGCCTTTGCATAAGTAGGGTTGTAGGCTGGGAGCCCTTATCTCCAGGGGCTGCATCCAGGAGTGGCTGGGGGCCACCTCTTTAGATCTCTGTGAGTTTCCCTGGGCACAGACACTCCACACTGAACAACCTGAGCACCCCTGGCAGATTATTACATTTAGGTGAGTTTCTCCTAACAGTGAGGGGCAAATGTGTTGCTTGGCAGCTTTTCTGTTCCCTCTAGGCCACTGCTGGCAGCCCGGGCCACAGCCCTCATGCTTCCTCAGCTCCTACAAAGAGGAGGAAGAGAGAACTTGGAAGGAGACCGACTTGTGCAGGGGGAGGATGAAAACATCAGGAGATTACAGAACACTCTCCTGTGCAGTGACGACAAATATCCTGACACAACTGCAGACACACAAAGCCGTCCCCCGAGCAGCATCAGGGCTGGCTGGCACAGCAGGAAGAACAAGTTGTGCTTTTGGAGAGTTTTCTCCCCTGCAAAGGACAGACCATTCTTCAGGAATTCTTCTCGTCCCGCTTCCCAAGTGGTGCTTCCCACTGAAAGGCTGGTTCACGGTGCCAAAGGGTTTCCTCAGCAGGAGAAAAACATCCAGCTCCTCCTTGTTTCCCTTTCTTCCCCCTGCCCCCCGTTACCATACACACACAATAACTTGGGTTTGGCTGAAGGATGCTGTTGAGAAAGGTGACGTCTGGAGCTGAGCAGACCAAGAAATGCAGGTCTATTTCCTCCTGTGAGGGTTGTCCCACGTGGTCAATCAAACCTTTGGAAAAGGGAGATTTACTTGTACTTGCACTTGTCTGGATTCAGCTGCTGAGGGTTGATTAGTACCCATTAATTATTTTCCCAGTTCAGGCTCTCATAAGCAGAGATCAAAGCACCCTTCAACCCTCTTTTGGCTAAACCAGAGAGAACGGTGCCCTTGGACCACAAGATGGATGGAATCTGCTGTGGGAAGGATCCCAACTGGCAAATGGCTTCACTCAGTACAATAACTAAAAATCTTTCCACCCTCTCTGCTGTGGGGATGCCTCAGCCCCAGCCAGAATTGTGAACTTGGAGTGGATATGGTGGATTGAATATGGTTTTTGTTCTTCCTTTTGAGACAGAGACTAGGGAATACTTCTATCTTACAATAACTTCTCCAGTCCTTTTATATTTTTTTTTGCATTGCTACCAGCTTCTTCAATGTCACTGTAATTGAATCATCAATGCAATATCAATACAATACCATTGGATCTGCATTTTTTTTTCAGCTGAAATCCTCCAGAACACGTTTTCCCACCACACAGATAACAACTGCAGCTGCAACTTTCTGTACAGCTCAGTGAAAATGGGGTTTGTCAGAACACCTCTGGCTGGCTGAAAGATCCCCGTGCAGCTGCCCTGCCCTCAGTGATAGCTGCCAGTGCTGGTGCTGCCCACAGATGTTATCAGCAGGGCCATGTAGGTGTTTTTCAAAGGATCAGTGATGGAAAATGTCAATTAGCATTGTAATATTTCCCACCTACAAGGTTAAAAAAAAGGGGGGATGGCAGGGGGCGGGATTAATTCCAAATTCTTCAGATTCCAAAGCAGTGAGTGTCTTTCTTCAAAAGGATCAGGGAGATGATGCTGCATGAAGGAAACTGCCTCTTGAGTTGGAAATTTTTATAATTTCCACCCACTCTGATATCTTCAGGTATATTCTCTCTCATCACAGTGCCTGTGGGCTAGATGCAACGAGTGATGGGGATGTTTTGGTTGCAGTGTTTCCTTTCTGTAGGATTTTTTCTTTTCCCTGGGAAAAGCACGCCAGCCTCTGTAAGTGCTCTTCAGTGGGAGTTCAACAGCTTTGTTGGCTTTTAGAACATGTCAAAGGGCAAGAACAGACAAATTCATGCTGTAACACAAATACAAAAACTCTGGGAAATTCAAAAGTGGGTAGATCAGAGGTTCTGCCCCAGGTCCATTCCTAAATCCTAACAGTTCATCCCTCAGCACCATGGCTTCTCTTTGGAAAGTCTCCTGCTTCGTCACCCAGAGTGTGCGTGCAAGGCTTGTGTGCTTTCACAAGGGTTGTGCTGTCAGTAGGAATATTTTCCACCCTGGGAGCCCAGGGTTGGAGGTGGGATATCTTCTGGCTGAGGCTGATATGAAGGAACAAACCAGAGGAAATATTTCATTTATATTTAATATACACCCTCAGTGAAACTTTTGTGGGGTGTGTGGCTGCTTGAAATGTAAACCTGATTTTCGTTCTTCATTAATTTCATGCAAAGAAATGTGTGATGTGTCTGACAAAAATGTGGCCCACAAAAGTGTTGATGTAGAATGGTATCCTGCAATGCTGGTTTTTTTCCCCATTAATTTCAGAGAGTGAACACTACACAGTTCTGGCAGTCTCACTAGGAAGCACCAATGAAAAACCACTTGAACTGGTCTGGAGAATTTCTCATAAGTATTTCTTAAATGGGCACCAACAGGCTAAATAAATTCACTTGTACTTATCAATAAAAAAAACTTAGTGGGAACAGTGAGCAGTCTGATGTTGTCTTGAGCTTTGATGGTGAGAGGATAAGATCATTTGTATGGAAAACAGAATGGATGAGGTTAGATGAAATGAAACCAACTATAACTCTCTTTCCATGAAGAGTAGGATACAGAAATTACTTGACTGTGTTTTCTAAGCCAGCCTTCTGCTTGGTTTTCTTTGCTTGTCTAGAGAGGATGAGAGAACTATGGCAAAACTAAGTGATTCTTCTGTCCATGGTGGCAAACTGACAGTTCTTGATCAGGAGGCTGATAGTGTAAATCAGTGGTCATGGTCAATCTGTTAAAGTCATCACAGGATCCCAGGACAATCAGGATCCTCACCTGGGCACCTTCTCAGTGCCTTATGGAAATGTACATGGAGCAGAGTAGGAAAGGCCAGCTCCAAGACACTGGTGTGGCCCAGCCTGTGGAAACACCAGCCCCCAGGGAAGCTTCTGGTCTTTGCTGGCATTTTGGGTGGTTTGGGAGCTGCAAACCCCAACAAACCCTGAAGAGCAGAGAAAACTCTGCTTTGGCTGAGGGGCACTGAAATGGTTGCATTCTTAGAGTGGCTGTGGTCCTCCAGGTTAACAATCCTGCTGTTCCAGCCTTTTTGGAGGCTAAAGGCAGTGTTCTCCAGGTAATAAATCTGTTTTTGCCTACAGGAGCAAACAGGACCCTTGTAGCTCCCACATGGCTATGGAACACCATTCCTGAATGTCCTGTGCGGAACCCAGGGCTCCATTTCTGTCCCGAGGAGTCCAGAAAATGCCAATAGCTGTCAGTATTTAAGACTTTGGCATAGCCAGGGGGTAAGAAACTTGATGGTCCTCACAAAAAAAAAGAAGTCCAATAGCAGAGGATTTGGCTCCCATGGGGAGTTAGATTGGACATTAGGAAAAATTTCTTCACCAAAAGGGCTTTCCAGCCCTGGCACAGCTGCCCAGGGCAGTGGTGGAGTCCCCATTTCTGGATTTAAAAGCTGTGTGGGTGTTGCACTTGGGGACATTGAGCAGTGGTGGCCTGGGCAGTGCTGGGGAATGGTGAGACTTGATGATCTCTAAGGGCTTTTCCAACCCAAGTAATTCCTTGAAGCCATGATCTGTAAATACATCCTGTTAGTTCATTGTCATGCAGACCTTTCAACCTAAATATTGGATATTTGAATACTTCAAGGACTCACAGGGGGCAGAAGCTGTGTCCCCACTTGCAAGGTCACAGCACTTCTTCAGTGCTCCTTCCAGGGGGTTTGAGCTGGATGGCACCAGGCTGGTGCACCTGGAGCCTGCAGGGAGCAGGGACCATGCAGACAGAAACCCCAAAGCCTGAATGAAACCAAAGCTCTGATGAGGACCAAGGGCCAGGCTGTGGTTGATGCAGATCAAATGTGGGTGCTCTGGCTCCCCCAGGTACTTGTCCTCCCCCTGGCACAGGATCCCCAGCTCTGCTGCACGGGTGGTTAAGCTCCCGCACAGCAGCTGCTCAACAGCTGCAGGTTACACTTCATATATGAAAGAAATCCTAAATCTGTGTGAAATTTCCAGTGGTTTAACAGCTGCTGCCTGAGCCAGGCTGTCTGTGTCACACACACGGTGACACTGGAGGGGAAGGAGGCAGGACAGACAGCTGGGAGCAGTCATTTCTCCAGGCACTTAGTTTTAATATGCTTTTGCTCATGTCAGAGCCTTTTCAGTGAAAACTTGAGAATGGAGAAGCCGCTGGATTTATTTCCCCCCGTTTTCTCACCCCCTGCCCCATGGTTGCAGTGCATTTAGTATGAGTCAAACTCTGTCTTTACTGGATTTTTTTTCTAGGGGGATTTTTTAGTGGGATTCATTGCAACCTTAAATTCTCATTCTTGTGAATGGAGAGGAGTGGTTTCTCCATCCAGGAATGGGCGGTTCAGCTGAATTAGCTATTTGGTTTAGAGAAAGACAATTTGCTTTGAGACTTCCCTAACTCTAAAGTGACTTTTTTGGGTGGGCAGCAGTGCTGGGGTAGATCCCACAATGTGCTGGGTCTCTAGAGAGGAGAAGGTGCTCTGGAAAGATGAGAAACTTCTGAAGAAGTGCCACTAAAAACCAGGAAATTGGCTGTGTGCTTTGAAAAAGCCATGCGGAGCAATTTGCGAGAGGATCTGGAGGGTGATTAAAATATCTACATATTAATAGGCTGTGGTATGACCAACTGACTAACACTGTTTGCCTGTGGAGAGGGAGGGTTTTATGCCCAGGATGTAGCGGGGAAAAGTCTGGGTCACCAGAAGGGCTTCATTCACCTAAGTCAATAATAAAGTGCAGGATAAAATCTGTGGTGTTGCTGGGATTTATTTCAAAAACACCTGGTGCAAACAGTTCTTTAAATTTCCCAACATTTTGTGCTCTCTTTGCATTTACAAAAATAAAATGACCTAACAATTCACAACCAAAACCAGTCCTTAATTCTAGTTTTTACTGAAATTATATTTATGCCAGGGATCCCTTATTTGCTCTCAAATGCAAATTCAGGTTAACCAAAAATGATGTGATTTTTAGCTGTGGGAGGCCCTGCTCTCAGCAGAGGTGATGCCACAGAGTTGAAGCACTTATGGCACACACTGAGGATCTCCTGTCTTCCCCACACTGCTTGCCTGGATTTTGGTTGGATTTCCCTGGATTCCTTGCCCCAAGAATCTTCTGTGATGCAACAACAGTCTCTGCTCAGATAATAGCTACATGAAGGAATTACCTCTGGCTGGAACAGGGTCTCCTGTCAAAGCTGGTCAGCTCACTTCAGTCTTGGTTGTTCTGGTGGGAGCTGCAACTTGAGCTGTAGTTTTGGTGCAAGATCAAAATCGTTTGGGGCGGAGTATTCCTGCACCCCAAGTCTCCCTGCACATCTAATGGCTACACAAGGATGGGGCATCAGCAAGGGAGAGGGACAGAGGGGCACAGGGGAGACCTTGAGGTGGATATTGTACAATGATTTGAGTCAGATGGGACCTTATGGATCAAGGCCCCCAAGGGTTTGCAGGTTCTCGTGGGTGAAAAGCTGGACATGAGCCAACAGTGTGCACTCCCAGCCCAGATCAAACCCTCCCTGGGCTGCATCGAAACAGGCCTGGGCAGGTCAAGGGGGGTGATTCCTCCCCTCTACTCTGCCCCAAGAGGGCCCAGCTGGAGCACTGCACCCAGCTCTGGGGTCCTCAGCACAAGAAAGACGTGGGCCTGTTAGAGAAGGTCCAGAGGAGGCCACGGAGATGCTGCCAGGGCTGGAGCCCCTCTGCTCTGGAGGCAGCCTGGGAGAGCTGGGGCTGCTCACCTGCACAAGAGAAGGCTCCAGGGAGAGCTCCGAGCCCCTGGCAGGGCCTAAAGGGGCTCCAGGAGAGCTGCAGAGGGACTGGGGACAAGGCCTGCAGGGACAGGACACAGGCAATGGCTTCCACTGCCAGAGGGCAGGGACAGATGGGATATTGGGAATTAGGAATTGCTGGCTGGGAGGGTGGGCAGGCCCTGGCACAGGGTGCCCAGAGCAGCTGGGGCTGCCCCTGGATCCCTGGCAGTGTCCCAGGCCAGGCTGGACAGGGCTTGGAGCAGCCTGGGACAGTGGAAGGTGTCCCTGCCCATGGCAGGGGGCTGACACTGGATGACCTTTAAGGTCCCTTCCAACCCAAACCATTCTGTGATTCTGTGATCACCTTGTTCCAGTCCCCTGCCATGGGCAGAGACACCTTCCACTACCCCAGGCTGCTCAGTGTTACACCAGGAGAAACACTGCATGCCCCGTGTCCTCCCCAGCAGCTTGAACACAGCTTTAGTGACACCAACAGCTCCACCAGCAGCACAAACTTGGGTTTCCTGGCCATGGCCATGGGCTATGAGCTCCAGAGCTCCTACCCAGGATGGCTGGAGGCCCCCAAACTGGTGAGAGTTGTGCTGGTGCCCAGCCGCTGTTGGACCCATGGATATGTTCCCCATGGAATGGACTGCAGAAAACAGGGCTGATCCTTCCAGACTGGGACAGAGCTGGCAGGGGGCCTGTTTTTCCCTTCCCCAGCCCCTGCATGGGCTCTGGCAAGCCAAAGCCCTCTTCTTGGCACAACAGGGTAGGAAATAAGCTCCCCCCATTGTTCCCTGCTTCCATGACATGGTCACTGTCACTGTCCCAGCAGGGAGCTCAGGGCATACAGGACACCCCACCCCTGGGATGGGTCCCACTGAGGGACACAAATGGGATGTCCCCAGGGATGGCAGGGGACAAATTGTTCACTCCTTCCCTTCCCCATCCCTGTGTTATCCCTGCCCAGAAAAGTCTGAGCAGAAAATGCCAGGGCTGGATGGGCGATGATTAGGTTTTGTTGTCTTGTTTTAAACAGCCCCTGTGAACAACTGTTGTGCTCGAGGGGCGGGAAGGGGGGTTACCATGGCAAAATGGGATTTGCTGGGAATGAATAGCTTTCTTTTTCTCCCCTGAAATGAATGGGTTGCTGAGACCTCCCTGCATATGAAGGCTGTAGGTGCTATGCTCGGTGGAATGGACAGTGAGCAATTATCCCCCCTAGCTTCACGTTATCCACAGGCTTCTTAATACAACTCACTATTATTACACACAAAAAATGTGATCTCAAGTGTGGATTGAGAGAGACAAAATGTTCCCAGTGGGATCTATCCGTGTCTCTTCCCCAGTCCCCTCTGACAACAGGGATTAGCAGCAATGTTTGCACTGACTGTAACTAGGACATAAAGACCATGGTTCATTTCTTCCCATTCAGCTAATTCTTTACATTGCAGACACTACAGGATCCATTTAGGAGTTTTTTTTTTTTTTTTTTNTGGGTTTTTTTTTTTTTTTTTTTTTTTTGTCTCTTTTGTGAAAGTAGGTTGGGACGGGAGGGGGTAAGGGGGAGAAATCTGCTGAAGAAACTGTTGGCATCTCCAAAGAAAAGTATCTTTTCAACCCTCAGGCTGCAGCCCTCAGCCCTCCTCTGCTGGGGATGAAAGAAGCCGCAGTGCACATCTGATGTGATGGCATTCACAGACAACCTCGCTTTTAGGTGAAGGCCACGATATATTTGCCAAGAATGGCAACTTTTAAGAAATAAAGTGATTTAAGCTGGCAGATTTGACCTCCCGTATCAAGCTCTGGGATTTTTTTTTTTCCCTAAGCAAATGGGAGTGCTTGCTCCCAGCCATCTCTCATTCCTGACACATTCCCACCTCTAAAGCAAACTACAGCACCAACTTTAGGTATGGGTTTTTTTTTTTTTTCCAGGAGAGCTTTGGGAGGCAGAGTTTGACCATGTGGGAAGTGTTGGGCCAAAAACCCACAGTGAATATTTTTGCCAGCTACACAATCCCCAATATGTACCAATTAACAGTGTTCATGTTTTGGTCGCATTTGGAAGAAAGCTTCACCAGCAGCCAAAACCTGAGCTGTGGGACACAAGATTTGTGCAAAGGAGCTGGAAAATGCACTTTTGTGCAGCACAATCACATCACCACCTCAGTCTGTCTGGGGAAGGGTCAGCAGGGCAGTGGCCCTTGGAGCATCTCTTTGCAGGTTCTGGACCTGGTCCATCCCTCTTGTGGGGCAGGGATGAGGGGAAAGATGGTTAATATGGCCAGCATGCCTCTGGCTGACCCAGGAACATGCACTATCTGTTCCAGTGCCATGCATCAATCTTGCCTTAACAGACAAGTCCTGCTGACTCACAGCAGGTTCAGGGGAGGTTATGTGACAAAAATGAAGGATTGTGAGATGAAAAACGAACTCTTAAATCTTTCTGAGGTGAAGGGCAGGCAGGGCTGTGTGCCACAGGCGGTGCAAGGACGTGGTGACCCACCTCTGCCCTGTGGTCTCTCCCTCCTCACTCCTACAGGCAAATGCTGTAGAAATAAAGGCCCCAGAGCCAAACTCAGGCTTCAAAATATTAATTGTGAGGGTTTATTTCCTTATTTGATTTCAAACGCTTTATCTTGGAGATGAAAAGTGTGCAGAGGAGGCACACCTCTTGTCTGAAATTTGGTCAGAACCATCACAAGCCATAACCCATGCGAGGATTAACCCAGATCTATGCACAGACAAGAGAGAGGAAAAATGACCCAAAATTGCACTGTGCTTCTCAGGTGACCCCAGATAATGTGCCCCAAATGTGTGTGATATCTCCTGCCTATCACCTCCGTTCCTGGTGTAGGGAGAGAGAGCAGATCAATCTGAGCTGAATCTGAGCTGTCCTTGGGGGGAACACAGGCTTGCCAAGGCCTTCAACACATGTTTTTGGAGAGCAATAATGCATGTGCTCAGAGTGCAGGATGATGCCTGACTCTGTCTTCCTGCAGCACTAGAAATATCCTAGGAACGAGCAAGTGCTGATATGGATGACAAATTCCTGGGCTCCTTCCAGTAAAGGGAAGATATGAATGGTACCTTGGAGAAAGTCACCTTTCTGGCACCTCAGCTCTTCTCACAAATGGTGTTGTTTTGGTCCAAACCTCCCAGGATGTTGGTGTTGAGACAACACATGTTGCCTGCTGGTTTATATGGGGGGAACTAACAGAAGTTTCATGGGGTCCTACCTGAAATCTGCATTAGGGTGAGCACAGAGGATCACACAACCACAGAATGACAGGATGGTTTGGGCTGGAAGGGACCTTAGAGACCACCTTCTTCCACCCCCTGCCACAGGCAGGGACACCTTCCACTGGACCAGGTTGCTCCAAGCCCCGTCCAACCTGGCCTGGAAAACTTCCAGGGATCCAGGGGCATCAGATCTCAGATGGCTCTGGAGGGAGCTCAGATCTTTAGCACACATAGAGACACCTCCATTCAGGTGTTTGGCATCAGGGGCTGAGTCTTGGTACGCACACAGACACCTTTTGTTCTGCTGGCTGCTATTCCCCCAAAAATGCACGGGCCACTTGCTCTGCTCATCCCAGGAATGGTTATGGGGATGCTCACCATCACTTGATAGGGTGGCTGTCCTGGTGAGTTTTCCTGCTACGGAGGAATGTGGGTTTGATAGGTCAAAGGATGTTATGTGTCAAAATAAAGGCATTTTGTAGAGCGTGTGCTCGTACAGACATATTCACCTGATGCTAATTAATACAGACAAGAAATATGTTGTCAGGTTCAGAGCTGTGTGTCAGCTCCCCCCTCACAGCCCTGTGCTGGATGAATGATGTGTACCTTTAAACCTAAAGAATTTGGAGAGTTGTGTTTTCTTCCCATGGGGTTACCACCAGCTCCGCTTGTTGTAGTTCAGCTTCTTCTTTTAAAGCCTGAAATAAAGATGGTTTTAGTTCATTACTGTCAAATGTAAATGATGCTCTGACTTCACAAAAATGAAACATATTTCTAAAATTAGTGTCATCCTGTTTCACCTTCTTGCTGGTCACATTGTGCAAGCAAAGAGATCAAACATTTGTGCTTCCCCAAAACAGAAATTGTTCATGTTTGGGTTAAAGTTAGGTGGCTGTGTATCCACACAGTGGATGAACTGCTTTGTGTTTAAAAATCAGTTGGGGAGAAGAGAATACTTTGACAGTAGGAAACGTTTTGAACCTCAGAGGACTTGTGAAACATCCTGTAGAGATCAAAAACTTCTGGGATTTTCTGTTGCTAAAGCAGAAAATCCCAGCGTACTCTGTAGCATAAAAGAAAAAGTGAAATATTCAGGACACAAGGTAACCTTTTTACTTATTTCAGTCATCATCAGACTTCACCTGGGGCAAAGCTGAAGTGTGGATTTATGTACTACCTGTTCTTGTTTGGGCTGGAGGCATGGACTTAAAAATCCACCCTACCCCAATTTAAAGATTTTTTAATGGGGATTCTTTATTTGTTCAGCGAGTATCACCTAACGACCACAGGAAGGCAGCTGACAGTTAGTTCCAGGTGGACTCCTTCAGTTGTGAATTGACTTGGAGGAGCCAGTCAGAGTTTGTGCTTTCACCCAGCAGGCAAATCACCTAATTAATGCAATGACGAAGCTGCCGCGGGTGCTTGTGAGAACTTGGAGCAATTAATTACCTGTGTGTTTCCTCCTGTGGCAGGAGCAACACTGGCTGCTGGGATTATCTTAGCTAACACCACTTGCTGGAACTATCTTAACTAACACTAACAAATCTGGACAGTCTCAGCCACCCAGAAATCACTGCTGGTTCCCACAGCTGTCAAAGTCAGTCACGGAATCACAGAATTAATCACAGAATTATGGAATAAACTGACCTGGAAGGGAACCATAGAGATCAGATGATGACATTGAGTCATCTTGCCTTCATATAAAGTATCTTCCATCTCCCTCCAGTGCAATCTGGCTGCTGGTGGCCCTTGTCACTAGGAACATCTTCAGAATTGTCACCAGGAGATGCAGCTCAGCTGTAAGGAGAAATACTGCTGGCTTGTTTCTGAAATATCTGCTTTTATTTATCCTTTTTTATTTCATGTATCTACATGTTGTTAGTTTCAGAGAATTCAGCATGAGTGTATGTCTGTCAGAGCATATGGATGACCTACTTTGAAAAATAAGGGACGGTTCCCAGTTTTAAATAACTTGTGAAAAAAATTACTACATGTAGTAATTTCATTACTACAGAATTAATTATTCTAGTCTTCAAGCATACGGTTCACTTGTCAAGCTTTTCCTGAATAATTTAAAATCATACTTACTGTCATTTTTTACATACTTAACATATATAATGAATATACTACTTCAAATTTTCAATCAGTTCTTAAAATTATGGCATGTTAAAATCCACTTGAAGACCAGTTTTAATAGAATTATTTAAACTGAGAAATCCATTGAGTTATGTTTTTATAAAAGTAGAATTCTCTCCTCACTGGGACAGAGAATGAAGACAGCAAATTCCATCAGTTTTATAGAACTGAAGAAATGGGATTTCTGAAGATGAAAAGATGAGCTCATTTCCTCACTCAGGGTCCCATGGCACTGCACATTAACGAATCTCCTGACATGCAGTGTTCTGCTTTCAGGCACACCCTTGCCTGAAATCCTTCCCATGTTTTTCCCATTTCTCAGCGCTGTGTTATTGGATACACCTTCTAGTTACAATAAATTAATCTCTATGTTCTGTTGTGAAGGTGAGTTGTGTCTCACTTGGCTGCTGAAGGAGGAATGTTAGTCATCCCAAGTCTCTCTGTAGTTGCTGCAGCAAGACAGCTTCAGGAAGACAGTGTCTTTTTGTTGCTTCTTTAGGTTTTTTCTCTCTGGGACAAGACTTTGCAAAGTCATCTACCCATGCATTTTGTTACATCTTGCTTTTTAAGTTGAGATCACCCTCCTCCTGGAAATACTCCTCTGCTGGCTGCAGATGAGGAGTTTCCTACGGTGGGGGCTGGAGGGAGGTGAAGCCCCCCTTCCCAGCCATGTCCTGCCCACAGCACAGCACTGGCACCAGGAGCAGCACAGGCAGGGCTGCTGTGAGTGCCCAGCCTGGGTGTCCCTGTCCTGTGTGCTCCTGGAGGTGGGCAGGGGCAGAGGAGGTGGGGATGAGGGAGGGGGCAGCATGCCTAGGAAGCAGGGGCTTGAAGGAGTGAAGTGAAGCAGCAAGCCAGGAAGGCTCTCAAGGGGTGATCTCTCCATCCTGCCTTCTCAGCTCTGGGACTGGGGCTTTTTTGTCACTGCATTCTGATCTAGTTGTGCTTTTTATGCACAAACTTGAGCTGAGGCTGAGCAGCCTTGTTCAGGTGAATGGGCAGGAGCTGGACATGGCCCAGGTGCCCTCCAGCAGGTTTGCCAGACTATACACGGATTTCCATGGGGAGGGGGAGGCTTGCATGGCCTGTGATATGAATGAACTCAGGGAAAGGAATGAGAACATAACCCCAAATCCTGTGATTTTCTCTATTAGGTTACGTATGAGGAGGTGTGTTCTGCCACAGCTCTTCCATGTTCAGACAGAAGCAGGAACTTGCTACTTCTTTTTTTTTGGCATGGGGGAGTGAGGCAAGCTTTTTATGCTCATTTTAAATCCCCTGTGTGGAATCCCCTGTGTGTTCTTCCACCAGAACCTTTTCCCTTAGCATTTTTCTGTACAGGCATGTGGCAGGTGTGGGCCAGGGCCCAAGGAGAGGAAGGACAGATGGACATGGGATACCAGGGGTGGGTTGGGAGAAAAGCACAAGAGCAGTGCAGTCCCTTTGCCTGTGACTCCTCAGGGGCATCAAGGAGACTTCAGAGCTCCCAGACCTCCTTCTCCTCACATGACTAATCCAAATTCCCCTGGGATGGAGCTCTGTGAGAAGCTCCTCCTTGCTGTCTATGAGCAAGACTGGAGGGAGGTTTGGCTGCAGGGCAAGGTTGCCAAAACCAGAGAAATGAGAAGAATTTCTTACTGTGAGTGACATTATAACTGGGTACTGATATGGTGAGTTCCTGAAAAGAAGGGTGATGTCTTGGGCCATGTCGGGGGACAGAAAACAGCCAGCAATGAGAGTGTGTCAGCACAGTTGGTCTCAGAAAATGCAGCTCAGTGTGTTTTTGGGGTTTGTTTTGGTTCTTTTGAACAGCTGAACTTACTAGAGGTGAAACCACTTGTGGTTTCCTGTTTTCATAACTTGGCTTTTTTATTGTATGTCAAGGATGTTTCTTAGAAGCAGAGTCAAGTCTCCTTTCCCACTTTAGCAGGTTTGGGGCTACCATGCAGGTAGCATGGGCACCCAGGGCTCCATTGGAGGTTTTGGCATCCCTTAAGAGAAAAGCAGCTGTTTAAGGTAAAGAAGGGGGCAAAGAGAAGTTGTGTGACGCTCATCTTGTCACAAAGTCAAGTAAAAATCTGGTTGTGTGTGCTCCTGTTGTGGATATCCCCAGCTCCTCAGCTGGAGATCATCACTGATTAATAATGCTGCAAACAAAACAGAAAGCAAAAAAGCTTTATAAATGTACCAATTACTAAGAAACTGCTAAGTCCTGAACAGTCTTACAGAAAGATGGTGCTTTTCCCTTCAGTGTGTGTGCATAACTTAAATAGAAAAAAGCATGTACTGGGCCAGCTCTTTGGCCACTTTTCCCAGAAGTGACTCTACAGAGAGGAACCAGCCCTGATTTTTTCCACCAAACCCCAGTTATACCCAGTATTAATACAATTATTCAAAGCATCACAGATCACGGGATCCCAGGATGATTTGGGTTGGAAGGGACCTTAAAGCTCATCCAGTTCCACCTCCTGCCATGGGCAGGGACACCTTCCACTGTCCCAGGCTGCTCCAAGCCCTGTCCAGCCTGGCCTGGGACACTGCCAGGGATCCAGGGGCAGCCCCAGCTGCTCTGGGCACCCTGTGCCAGGGCCTGCCCACCCTCCCAGCCAGCAATTCCTTCCCAATATCCCATCTGTCCCTGCCCTCTGGCAGTGGGAAGTCATTCCCCATTTGCCTCCCCTCTTGCTTGTCTTCCAGACTCTTGAGATTTTTGAGAATTAGTGGGGTTTTTGCCAGTCCACATCATGAGGTAGAGGATGTTGCTCCCGATGGACCCTCTGCACAAACTTTGATGAAGCTGAGAGAAGCACAGTGTAGTGGGGCATTCTTGGCCCCAGGGCTGGTGCAGCAGCAGCAGCAGTATCTATGTCCACAAGTTAAGAAAAATCTGAGAACGGGAAAACACAGGCAAAAGATTGTTTCAGCACTTGGAGAGGAGCCCCTGCTCCCTGCAGCCAGTGCCACAGAGCTGAAAACACAGGTGGTTAATGAAGTCTTACAAATGGTGCGATATCTTTCCATGCCCTGTTGGGTTCAGCAGGAGTTCTGCTGCTCCCTCAGGCTGATTCTGGGTTATGTCCTTGGAGCCTGTGAAGGCCAGGAAGGAGAGGAGTGCGTTGGTCTCCTCCTCGCTCCCCCCCATCATCTGTCAAACCCTTCCCAAAACACCTTCTCGCGTTGCAGCGGCATCGCGATGTGCCGCGGGTGACCTTCCTCCCCAAACACCCACAGATAAACTCAGCTCTCCAGCTCCTTTCATCCACCAGGGAAACTTCTCCTTTCCATGAGCGCCACAGCTGAGTCCCGGAGGTCAGCACCGACGGGTGGGTTTTTGTCGTGTTTCCTGGAAAGTTTGGTAATTTATAGCATGAGATTTCTTTTAGGAGAGACTAAATAGTTCACGTTGTGTAAACCTCTGCAAAGCACTCGGAGCTGTAAGTGCTGATAGAGCCACGCTGCACCAGTTTACATTCTGCAGATGGCTGATTTATGGAGGTGGCAAGTTGGTGGGGCTTTTTTCCCCTTCTAGATGCGAGGCAATTTCCTGAGCAAGGCTGAGGCTGAGTGTCTGTCACATGTATCCTGCAAGGAAGGATTTTTTTTTTTAAAGATATCTCCAAAATGAGAGAATTGAATGCCCCAATTTGTACCAGTTTTATAGAATTGGTAAAAAGCCATGTTGTCAGTCCCCAGGCTGTGGCTGAGTGAAGATGCTGATGGGGACAGGGTGGCTCCCTCCTGGTTCCTGTCGAGCAAAGGGCCATCACTGCAGGAGCACCTCACCAAAAACCAACTGAATAGCTGAGAGCTTTAAACAATTATTTTTCCCTTGGCAAAAAGTTACTTCTGTGGAAGTAGAGGTGTGCAAGCAGCACTGGGTGAGAAATGGTGTTTGTTCTGTGGAGGTTTTTATGAACAGCCAGAGCAGCTCCCTGTAGCAGAAGACAGCTGAATGCACTTGAGAATGCTTTTATTTATCTGCTCTACAGCTCAGCAGCAATAAACACTGTCTCCCCTTCACAAAAAATGGCTCATCCATGTTTATATCCACAATAGCATGTCCATTTAGAAATGTTCCTTTGAAATTTCATCTGCTTGAAATGCCACAACTGGATGAAAAGGTTTTGGGGATATGCCTGAAGTTAAGCTGGCCTTCCTTGGAAACATCAAACCTCCCTGGGTGAAGCAAAAAGAGCTGTCTGCGTGTTTCCTTTTTGGGAGCTGAAAGTGTCCCATTTATTTGCATTACCCTTGTCATTTTGCCACCAAACTCCAGCCATGAAATTATGTGTTTAATAGAGGGAGTTTAGTGAAGTTTCAACCTCATGCTCAGGACCTGCCACGAGCATTTACACCTGCAGCTTGGTGGGGGATTGCAGTAGCTGGGATGGGGACAAACTTTGAGGGGAAAAAAGAGTTTTGCTGGCGCTTCCTACCTTCCAGGAGATCCTCTTGCCCCAAAAAATGAGGAAAAAAATTCTCAAACCACTTAGCAGTAGCAACAGCTCAACTTTGCCTATAGTGGATCACTTAATAGAGCTTTTCAGTGCTGTCCTGCCCTGTGGTCTCCTCCTGGTTCTGTCTCCCCTCTTTCTATGCATATCAGCACATGGATTATCTGGATTTAGAGGTCCACCTGGCTGAGATCCTTAATAATGAGTCAGTGGCACTTCCCAGCTGTGCACAGGCCCCTGCATGTGGCTGCAAGCCTGCAAGCAGAAGCTCTGTAGGGATTTCCAGCTTTTCTAAGTGACTGAAATTTAGAAAGCTCTTTGTCGCTGTCAGCAAATGACAACAGGAACACCTGAATGGCAGGAAGGAAATGCGGTTTTTCTTTCACAGAAATATATATTCCAAGAAATAGAAGAAAAACAACAAAAATTTGACTGCAAATTTAAAAATCCAAATAAAATAGGCATATTCTGGGGAGTTAAGATTCTCCCTTTACATTCAAAATGTGCTTTTAAACAAAACAAAAAAAAACCACCCTACACATCTTTACCAGTGAGAGGGAGAATATTGCTGGCCATCTCTGCCCATCAGCTTTCCACTAATATGCATTATTTTGGCTTCCCTTGTGTACAAGCTGCAGCCTGAAGATTACAGGGACAGCTATCTGCAAACAGTTGATACTGGGACTAAAGCTGGTGAAATCTGGAAGTGTGCCTGTTCTGCAGCTTCAGTGCTGTACTTCTGCAGATATGCCCTGATGGAAAATACAGGGAGAACTCTGAGTCCATGGCTTCCTTTAAAAAAAACCAAAAACCTCCGAAGCACCTGCAGCCTGTGTGCAGCATAAGTGGTGATGCTACACTTGCCACTGAAATTGTGGTTACATGATGCTCAAAGACACACTGGAGATAGGACCAGTAAAAAAAGCTGCACTGATAATTGTTTTGGAAACATCTCAGGAATTAAATGCTCCGATAAAGAATGGGTTGTTCCAACATCCCTGACATTGAGTGGGGGAAACAAAACCGGCTATGAAAAAATGTAAATATTAATGTAGATAAAAATGACTCCTCGGAGAGGACACATCTTGAAATAGAGCAGCTTCATGGTGTAATCACCTCATGTGGTTATGAAGATCCTCTCTGCAGGCAGCAGAGCCTGAGGGGTTCTTCAGGAGTGTCCATTCCTCCCTAAGAAAAAGGATAAATATGAGATAAATCATCTTCTATAGTGCCCATTATCTCCACGGATCATGACAAGCCTCTGGCTGAGACTGGGATGTCCAAAGTTTTAGCAGCCTTAGGGCACCGAGAAGCCTTCTGTGTCCAGGCTGGATGGTCCAGCTGGCCCTTCTCTCTCTGTGCTGCTCTAAAGTGCAGCACAGATGATGGAAATCTCAGAATAATTAAGAGGATTAGGTTGGAAAAGCCCTCAGACCACGGAGTCCAACAATTCCCAGCACTGCCAAGGCCACCACTGCCCCATGTCCCCAAGTGCCACACCCACATGGCTTTTAAACCCCTCCAGAGATGGGGACTCTTACACTGCCCTGGGCAGCTGTGCCAGGGCTGGACAACCCTTTTCATGGAAAATTTTCCCCAATATCCATTCTGAACCTCCCCTGGCACACCTTGAGTCTGTTTCCCCTCGTCCTGTCACTTGTTGCGTGGCAGAACACACTGACCCCCGCCGGCTCCCCCTCCTGTCAGGGAGCTGTGGAGAGCAAAAGATCTTCATTCCTCTTGCTGTGACGGCACCTGGGAGAGCTGGGTGAATGCAGATCCTTCTCCTTTAACGGGCTCTGCCCAGGAAGTGTTTGCTGCAGCTGCTGCCTGGATACTTCGCTAGGCTCAGATTTCAAGCCTTTTGTCTGCCTCAAATCGCATTGTTCTCTTATCCATGCACTTCTGCTCCTAAGAGACATCCTCGTCAGGTTTGGCAGCGCGTCTGGTGGGCACCGTGACTTCGCTGGTGGTTTTGGTGCAGTTTTAAGCGCCGGGGTGGAGTGCTGGGAGCGTGTGTCCCGTGGGAGCGGGGTGGGCTGGGGTCTCTGCGCTCCACGGATGATCCCGTGAGTGAGGGATGGTGTCAGACCCACAAGTTACGTTCCTGAATTACTGTGTGGTGCTGTGAAGGCAGGAAGGGGAGAGGTCAGCTTAATTACACTGCAGAATATGAGCGGTTTTGTAACAGCTAGGAATGAATTTGGATAAAGCCTATTCATTCAGCTTTTGCAAGCATAGGAAGAACAGGTCCCTAAGTACCCTCCAGCAATTCATTTTGAGTGGTCTCCAACTGCTCTTTCAAAAAGTTTCTGTTGTTTTTAATGCCTTATTGCGCTGAGAAGCATCTCCTCTCCCTTGGAAAGTGACTTTTTTACAGAGGACAGATAGTGATAGGACAAGGAGCAACAGTTTTAAACTTAGATGCGGAATTTAGTGTAGATGCTGGGAGGAAATCCTTCCCTGTGAGGGTGAGCAGGCCCTGGCACAGGGTGCCCAGAGCAGCTGTGGCTGCCCCTGGATCCCTGGAAGTGTCCCAGGCCAGGCTGGATGGGGCTGGGAGCAACCTGGGACAGTGGAAGGTGTCCCTGCCCATGGCAGAGGAGGGGGTAACATTGGATGGGTTTTAAGGTCCCTTCCATCCCAAATCATTCTGATTCCTTCTGAATTGCTCTCAAAGCTCTCCTTCATAAGGAAGGGCCTTGACTTGTTGGTGATCTTTGGATCATCTTTTTCTCTTCTCAACACCATAATTATGTTAATGACACGTCACCCTGTAGCCGTGGCAGCTGAACGCCGGTCCCCTCCGGTCATGGCAAAAGATGGTTTTATGTTTGGGGTGGGAGCACAGGACAGTGCTTTCTGACTCTGCCCTGGTCAGGGAGCTGTTGAAACATTTCCTTGTTGGAACAATTTTTGTGGAAGTACGAGAGCGACCTGTAACCTGCCCTGTGTGGCCAGTGAGTAATTCTGTTGAATAGCCAAGAAGTTCCTCCTGCCGTTTTGACTGGAATATGGGATTTTCCTGCCTGAGTTCCCTGTTAAACAGGTGCTTCATATCATCTGGAAATAGCTGTGTTTCAACACGAGGATCAAGTGGATTTCACAGAGAGGCTGGGATTTGCTTTCAAGCCTGGCTCATGTGACGTGAAAAGCCGCCCTGCATGTAATAACCACTAATATTATTAAAGTGTGCTTCAGGGTGGGCACTCTGACAAAAAAAAACACTTTATCACCAATGCAAAAGAGAAGGGTGGGGATTTTTTCCAGTTTTGGGGGGATTTTTGTCTTCCATTGTTGTTCCGAACCATGGTACACCTGATCTAACCCACAGTAATAAAAAATAGATTATCTCATGGACAGTAAGCTCATCACCACCCTTTGCTGATAACAGAAAACAAACACCCCTTGCATCTCAGTGCGTTGGAGGAACAGGCTGCGCTCCCTCCCTAGCCTGGATCAAGTCAAAGCAGGAATCTTGGCTGTGTCTGGGAAAGAGGGATGCCAAGAGATTTTTTTGTTTCATATTTTAGTTGATTTATAACTCCACCTGCAAAATATTCCCAAACTGACATTTTTTTTTTTTCCAGCATTGTTCTGATACATAGTAAAATAGGATCATGATTCCCAAAAAATTAAGAGGTATGGTGTGTTCACCTCCCCTCTTTCTGTCTCTCTGCCCAGTTTTGGGGGTTATTTGGGTGAAAAAGAGAAAGAAAAGTGAAATCCTATTTGGGATAAAGATGATTTCTTACAGAATGAGTATTGTCGGTGGTGGCAGGAATAAGGACCTGAAATGACAAAACACTTAATGCCTCCATCCAGCCCTTATTATTTCTGTTCCTTTGCCTTATCCTGGCTGTGTCAGTGTCCCCTGAAGCCTCGAGGAGCACGTTGGGTGCAAAGAACAGTGAGGGGAGGGTGTCACTGCCAGCATTACGTGGGCTCGTGGCACGTCTCCCAACATCATGCAACAACTGCAACAAATCCTTCACCTCCTGTGCATCACACCAGCGTGTTCAAAGGATTTCATTAACTCTGGAGGTAGTAAATTTTTTGACAAATCAATCTGAAGGCCTTTTTTGGGCGCTTCTGTCTGGTGCTTCAGCTTCCCAAACACACCTTCCTGTGTTTCGTAATCATGGTCTTTGAAAGATCCCCAGGGAATACAGAAACTGGGCACAAACACAAAACAAATGGAAGTAGGGAATTCTCTCTTCCTCTCTCAGCTGCTGAGATTTTCCTTTCTCCCAGCTGTATTACATTTTAAAAGCTGATGTCAGTTGTACTGCATTTTGTGCAACAATCCAAAAGCTGCAATAAAAAGTTTGTGAAGACAGTCATACATTTTCAAATTCAAGTGATTTTCTTGCCTAAATGCTGATAAGTAGAACATTTAAGCAAATGAGCTCAAGTATTTATAAGTAAACCTCTACCTACCACCATGCTTTCAATTATTTTGACCACTCCATATTTTTGCTGCTCAAGGAATAGACTTTTTTTTTTTAATCTGAGGATATTTTATGCTGTTCTACAATGTCTGTGGAGATGAGTTTGTGAAGAGGTATCTTGCAGTGTAACAGAAGCATTGTTCTGTGGATGCATGGTAGGGTGCTTCAGGGAAAATGAGGGGCTAAAGGCACTGAGGGGCTCAGGAAGGACCAGGGAACCTCCAGATGCAGGGTGGGTTGGACCCAGGAGAGACCTTGGCATGGGAGAGCACTGGACCTGTCAGAACACCCTTCCAGGTGGAAGTTTGGCCCTTCTGCCCATCGAGCAGATGCTGCAGGATCTCAGGTGTCTGCAGCCTCCATCAAACAACCCCTCTGCCGGATTGCCCGCTAATGTCCCCTGGAAAATCCTGCACATTCCCTTTTTTTTTTGCACCATGGATCCATTCCCAGGCTTCACACACCCATGTTTGGCCGGGCTCCAGCACCCATCACGGTCTGGTGATGAGCAACAGCAGATTTCCCATCTGTTCTGAGTGACACCGATACTCACAGCTGGAAGGGTTGGGTAAGGAGGCACTCCTGGCTGCTCTCTGTTCCCCAGGAGCTACCAGGGCTCACATGAAACGAGTCTTCCCTAAAGCACCAACGCTAAACACCCCGTGAGTTTTGGTCTCTTGCTTCAGCTAGAGCACCTGGATCTTTGGAGGACCAGGGAGCTGAGGAGAGTGCCGAGGTCCCTGCCCTTTCTACGTCTCTGTTTCATCTTTGCAGCTACCAAGGCAGGTTAAAAAGCGCAGTTTTGGCTCTAAGGTGTCATTGCTTCAAAGCACCGAATGTCTCCTGCCTAGCAGGAAATATTCAATCCACTTAGACCTTTTCTATGAGAGTTGGAAAGGCTGAGAGAATTGGGATTGTTCAGCCTGAAGAAGAGAAGGCTTCAGGGAAACCTATTTGTGTCTGGCCAGTGCCTGAAGGAGCCAATAGGAAACATGGAGAGGGATTTTTCACAAGAGCATGTTGAGGCAGGACACAGGCAATGGCTTCCACTGCCAGAGGGCAGGGACAGATGGGATATTGGGAATTAGGAATTGCTGGCTGGGAGGGTGGGCAGGCCCTGGCACAGGGTGCCCAGAGCAGCTGTGGCTGCCCCTGGATCCCTGGCAGTGTCCAGGGCCAGGCTGGACAGGGCTTGGAACAGCCTGGAATAGTGGAAGGTGTCCCTGCCCATGGCAGGGGGCAAAATGGGATGAGGTTTAAGGTCCCTTCCATCCCCAGGCCCCTCTTCCATGATTCTGTGATTCTCTGATTCAGTGACCAGCTGCCAGACACACTAGGGTGGACATTCCCAAGCCAGCAGCTTTCCTGTCCATGGGCAGGAAGCTTTCCTGTACATTCTGCACCTTCCTTGGCTGGCAGCTGAGACACACCTCCCTCAATCCCTATGGATAGCTTTGCCAGGGAGGCTGTGGAAGAGACCTCTTGGAGGGAACCTGAGGAGCCATCCCTCCTCTGGCAGCTGTAACACCTCCAGGCTGTCCAGAAAAACACAATTTATTATTTCCATAGAGAATCCCCAGCATCTGAATTATGGCTCCAGGTCCCTTTTCTCTTTTGGGGTTTGTTGTTTGTTTTTTTTTTTAACCTTACAATTAAGATGACCAGGAACTTTGTTTATTTACTTAACAAAAGCTGAATTTCTCACAAACACGAGAAATTGGGATCTAGAAGAGCATCACAGAAACTGCAAGAATTACGAAAGACACCCCATGGCCTGGCAACACTACATCTACAAGAATTGTTGGATTTAAGAAATTAGGACTTTGGAAAACACATATATTCAAAACCACTATCCTTTAGAGCCAGCTTTAAATCCAATGAAAAGCCAAATAGTTGTGCAGCAAATCTCTTCAATACCATCTTTTTTTGGCTTTCACACTCGCCCCATAAAAATACATCTTGAACCTCCGTATAAATAATTTTTTCCTATCAGGTATTTGTCCTGTTCACAAGAAAGAAATTACAAAATGCACGAAGAGAGTAACCCAAATCCTGTCTGTGCCTTGCTTGCCCAAAGCAGCGTGAGTCAACAGGCAGCAAACACTTTTGAGAAGGTTCCTGTTGGCACTTGTGACTTCGATTCCCATTTTCATGAGAATCAGCTGAACCGAACTCATTCTGCCTCTTAACATCATGTGGCTTTTGCCGAACTTCACCACTGGTATTGACAGCTACAAATATTCTGAAGTGAGGCATCTGCTTGTGCTGGGTTTGAGTTTCCACCATGATCCCGACGCTCCAGCCTCAGAGCTGCTTAAGAAAAAGTGGCAAGGAACCAAGGAAACTGCCTTAAAAGAAATAAGGGTGTTGTCACTATGGCCGGGAGCGGAGGTTTATTGTTATCATCTCCATGGCTAATTAGAAGGTGCATCTCTAAATACTCACGTTTTTGTGCAGAATTAAAAAGAATGTTGCTGGTCCCATTTTGATGGCCAGGCTGCCTGGTTTGCATCCACACTCTTGCAGCCCAGCTGCAGGAGATCCAAAAATTGAACCACTGGGTGGGAGCTTCAAAAACGGTGTCAAGGAAGTCTTTTTAATCACAGAATGGTTTGGGTTGGAAGGGAGCTTTAAAGGTCATCTGGTCAAACCTTTTTTCATTGGTTGCCTCATGAAGCTCTAAAAACCATGGACATGATGACATTGGCCTCAGTGGGGACATGTTGGGCAGAAATAGAGGTTTTTAGGGCAGGATTAGAGGTTTTTAAGGCAGGAAAGTCTACCCAAGCTGCATATGGGGCTCGGGAAGTCCCGGTGGTGCAGCTTGCAGCAGGACATGGCTGCAGAAATGCTTTTTCATTTTGGGCTTTCCTGGAGATCTGCTGCATCTGAGCACATCCATTTGCACCAGTAACACAACCACACAGCTTATAAAATGCAGCATTTTCAAGCTGGAGGCTGACAACACAAATACCAGCTGTTTGCTGCACACCCTGCCCTCCCAACCGCCTTCCCCGCTGCTCACAGCTGCTGCCTCCCTGTTTATGGGGGTCGAAATCCTACGTAAAAATGCCAAATCGGAGACTTAAAAAGGCCTTTTCAGCAGGGACATGTCTCCTTTCTAACCCGCTCCCTGATGTGGGCTGGGAAGACCAATGCAAAGCAGGGAAATAGAAACAATAAAATATGTTAATCGCTCTTTTGCCTACCAGAGAACGGAGCTGGGCCCCAAGGGGAAGTGACATTTTCAGTTTTATCTCAGTGGCACTGCTCCCTTCAGCGCTGAAAAAAATCAGTGCTAGAAACTGCTTTTTCGTTACAGATATCTGAATATTCAATATGTCATTTAAATTGGCTTCGGAGCTGTTCCCATAGCCACCGCTGAGGAGCCTGGTGAGGATAAACTGCCCAGCTGATATCTCACACCAGGTTGTTTTGTCTAAGCCCAGAGTTTCTTTGTCTTGTGAAATTAAAACAACCCTTCTTGCTTCAACTGACTTTCACTTTTTCAAGGGAATTTCAGGCACAAGCTCAGTTCTGCAGTACTCCTGTTGTACATAATGACCCAGAGAGCAATCTGCTTAACCACAAGAAAACCCTCTCTTCCCCCAGAATTTGGGAGGACTGTCTTTTCATTCTGTTTTGATGGCAAGTGCAGCATCACAAGTGGAGAAAAACTGGCATTTGTAGTCTGAGAGGGATTTTAATAGTAAACATTCATTTTAAAGAGAAAGAAGAGAGACTCTGAGGGAAAATAAACTTTCTGGGCTTAAAGAACTCAAAGAAAGACAAAGAAAGGGCCTTTGAAATCTGCAGGGTGTCTGTGTCCCTCACCCTACCCCCAAAAGGTACCCATGTCTCCCTTCTTTTTTTCCCCCTCTCTCCCAGCCAAGTTAACATGACCCCAAACATAATTTGGATGTTTATACAGAGCATAATTCACACCATGTTCCCAAGAGCAGCAGGAATAGGACTGAGCCCAGCTGGGCACCTGCTGTCCAGGGCTGGGCTCAGCAGGGTTTACAGCCACAAGCACATGTGCTCAGGACATCCAAGTAACCAGTGACAGGAGGAAACGTCCTCAGATTACAGCAGAGGAGGTTTGGTTTGGATATTAGGCAAAAATTCTTCATGGAAAGGGTTGTCAAACCCTGGACCAGGCTGCCTGGGGCAGTGATGGAGTCCCCAGTGGCACCTGGGGACACGGGTGACTGGTGGGCCTGGAAGTGCTTTAGGGAATGGTTGACTCCATGAGCTTAGAGGGCTTTTCCAACCTAAAGGATTCCATGGCAGTATCGATGACGCTCCCAAATCCCCTGCTGCTGCAGGATGTGCCTCCAAGCTCCCAGAGCACATCCCAGCCCAGCCAGGAAAGAGATCTCCTTTTTGGCTCGGACCCTGGAACATTTCAAGTGGGGTGGGGGGACCACCAGGCTCAAATCCACCTTGTCCAGGTATGAGCTTTGTCCTCTGCCCTCAGCCAGTGCCTCCTGTAGGAACAGCTCTCATTTATATGAATAATTGTGTATAGCTTGAAGAAGAGACTGCAAATCAGTGCTCTTTGATATTTCAGATGAGTGGTCTCTCCACTGGAGTACTAAATAGGAGACAGACCCTGTCTTGATCTGTTTTCATTTAAAAATGCCTGTTACCACCCTGACTTAGTTCCACATCCCAAAAAGAGGAGAGTTGTTCCAACCTCATGGATTCCAAGAAGTATTTCACCAAATTCCTTCTTCAGCTGAGCTCACCTCCTACAGAGAGACTTTCATCCTGGATAAATGGGAAATCAATCTCCATATTATGAATTGTGAATATCCATTATCTCAATTTTGAAATTGAAAAAAAGGAAAGTACTGAGTTGTTCCTTGCCTGACTACCTTGGCATGTCTAATCTAAAATGTTTCCAGATCTTTTGCCTAGGTTTTATCTTGTATTGAACAAGGAAATTACTGTACTTTTACATTATGAATACTTAACTTGGGTATTGTTTGTCTGGAGACCCTTTCAGAATTGGAAATTTATTGCACTGGATGCTGAGGAAACAACTCAGGGATTCATATTTGGCACCTCAGTGTCCCAGAGGTGATGAAAATGGCCTATATACTCAGGGAAATGCCTGTGTACAGAGAATGGACAGAGATTTCCATCACACATCTGTTGTGTTACACTTGGTCAAACTGCCCTCTGGAAATGTGACCCTGTGGCTTTGTGGGAGCCACCGTGTCCTCCTGCAGGACACCTGCCCAAGGCACGTGGCTGATTCAGAGCCTGAAGTTTGAAGAAGCATTTTTAAGAAAGGTTTGAGCTTGGAGTGATTGAAAACAATAAGTAGTTGCTGTGTTTCTGTTGGCATGAAACTCTCACCGTGGTGGGGGTGAGGGGGATTGGTGGTCCAGAGGCAATTCTCCATTCCCTCTGATCTTTGATCCCAGCCCTAACGCATTTCTGGGGGCTGTGCTTTGGGCAGTGTAAAGGTTTGGCCCCGGTACAAGGGTGACTGGATGGATTCATCCTCCCAGAGCAGCCTCCAAACTGTGTGCAGCTCAGGCTCATGTTTGGATTTCATCCACTTTAGAAGTAAGAGCCACCCACGGAGATTTGATCTAATTTTAAACTTTCCAGGAGTGTTGGGAAGAGTTGACAGAGATTCTCAGTTGGGGCTGAAGTAGGTGGATAGAATATACAGATGAGATCCACGGCCAGATAAATAGGATCCTAGCAGGGGAGGCCCATCATGACATAAACACATATGCTCCTTAACAATTAAATATTCACTACGGCTCTCTGTGTCTGTCTGATCATTGATGCAATCATTGAAACACTCTGAGAAACCAAAGGTGGTGAAGCAGAGTAAAGCAGAGATGCCTGGTTATCGTGGCTCAAAATTACCTGAAGCATTCCCAGACAGCCAAGGAAAAGCTGGGGAGTGCCTACTGGAAAGAGGCTTTTGGAAGGACCATGGGATGAAGGCTGGGTGGAGAAAGACTTGTTGCTTTTGAGTTTCCGCAGGTTTCTCATAAACAGAACTTAGTGTTCCTGTTTATATATCTACTTCTTGTGTATGCTTCAAACTCATAACTCATCACAAGTTAACTTTTTGGCAGGAAAAAAGGAGTATCTTGACTGTTTCTAGGTTGTCAAAAATCCTTTCCTCAGGGTTAAGCTGTCTTCAGTGTAATTGCCTGTAGAATTTTCAATGCTCAGAGATCCGCTAGGCAAAGTCCACCTTGCACCAAAAGGAGAGTCTCTGTCCCAAACAATTTACATCGTGAATACAAGAAAAGGAAAGCAGACAGATTGGGAGTGCCAAAAAAGGTGAATATACACCTCTAGAGACAGCAATAGCAAGCAATCCACATCTGCCAACTGCTAAACTCCCCTTGGCAAAGGTTTCTGCTCAGCAGCTATATCTGAAATGTTTCTATGAATCCAAATTATTCACCCCCCTTCCTCTATGCAATCGTTGTTATTTTATCTTTCTTTTTCCTCAGTTTTGCTGAATTTTGTCTGCTGTTTTGTCCTTGGAATTTTGATTGTTTCCTCTCATCTCCACAGACCATATTTCTGGGTTTTTTCCCAAGACTTTGACAATCCAGGTTCCAACAGCTTAAATTACAGAGATGTCCAGACAAAAAACGGACATCTCCCGGTACTATTTCTTCAGAGTCTGTTGTGATCTGAGTCTCCAGCACAGATTCTGGATAACAAACTTTTAGGGTGATGCAGTTAGATATGTGCAGAGCCTGGGTCACCATAGCAAGTCCTTTAGCTCACCTGTAAGTAGTCCTAGGCTGCTTTGGGTTGGAAAGGATTTTAAGGATCATCTCATTCCACCCCCTGCCATGGGCAGAGACACCTTCCACTATCCCAGGTTGCTCCAAGCCCTGTCCAACCTGTCCTTGGACACTTCCAGGGATCCAGGGACAGCCACAGCTGCTCTGGGCACCCCGTGCCAGGGCCTGTCCACCCTCACAGCCAGGAATTACTTCCCAAAATACCATGCACACCTCCTGTCTTTCAATTTAAAGCCATTCCCCCTTATCCTTTGACAACAAGCCCTGCTAAAAAATATGTCTTTGTAAGAGACAGACCCCTGCTTGTGACACGTGGTGGGCAATGGTGGAAACCTCTCCCTCTCCCACTGCTGCCGTAGCACGGCATCCCCGGCTCCTCTCTGGCAGCTCCCAACCCCACAGAAAGTGAGACAGACCCTACAGAGGAACTGTTTTGTTTGATGGGTTTAGCAGAGAGGCTGCCAGGTGGAACCCGGCCAAGAGGCAGCAGACCGTGACGGACAGGCCCACACCATTTAGACAGCAGCAGTACCCAGGGGAAGGCCCAGGCCACGGAAAAACCCCCTCACACTCTCACACACACACCCCTACACCCACACACACACCCACACACACACCCACACACACACCCACACACACCCACACACCCACACACACACCCACACACCCACACACACACCCACACACACCCACACTCCCACAGGGCCCAGCGCAGCCGGAGCTCACAGTCCAATTTGGCACCTTATTACTCATGGAGGCCTTGTCTGGCTTTCGGAGCTGGGAGAATGGCAGCGTGCGCACGTGAGCCCGGGCTGCGCCAGCACCAACAGCGATTTGCATTTGAAGCGAGTCACTGATCCCATTCCCAGGGGCTTTACTTGATGCATGGCTTAGCAGAGTTTGGCTTTATTTACAGCCGGGACTTGGCACACGCTGGCGGCTCCACATTCACCAGCAGCTCTGAGGGCATCAGCCTCATGAGCCACTCCTTGTTTCCAAACACCACCTAGAAAGTTGGTCTGCACAGGAATGTTAGTGCCTTAGGACTTCCCAGCCTCAAAAACTCATCATCCCCTCTATATCTGCTGCTCTGAAAAGCTGAAGACTCTCCTGAGAAGTTCTGAGCAGAAGAGATCCCAGAATGGTTTGGGTTGGGAGGGACCTTAAACTTCATCCAGTTCCACCCCCTGCCACGGGCAGGGACACCTTCCTCTATCCCAGGTTGCTCCAAGCCCTGTTCAAACCATCCTTAAACATTCCCAGGAATGGGGAATACCACCAGTCTCAGTCAGTAAGAGCTGAGGAGACAGAAAATGATAAAACAGGTCAATCAAACCATCCCAGGAGACGCAGCTCAGAGCTTACCAGTAACAAGAGGTTGACTGAGGACAAGGATGGAAGCTGGATGTGGTCAAAGCATGAAAAACCTCAACAGTAACAGGGAACATAACAAGAGGGGGAGTGAGAGAGCTTAAAAATATATTGGTTTATTGGCTTCCTAAATATGTTTATGTTGAGTCAGATCCGTGCTCTCGCCAGTCTCCCATGTGATGGAAACAAATCAAGCGCAGTCAGAGAGTTGAGAAGGTGAGTTCAGCAAGGTGAAGACTCAATACCTGGAAACACAAAGCTATTGTTTTAGATGACTGAAATGCGTGAAATGAGAGAGAGACACCAGAGAAAAAATAACCATTGATTCATCAGGTACCTGGGCACATGGAAAAGTGGCCCCGATACCAAACCCAGCTGCGAAGAAAGTTACTTAGACACCAAAGTAAGGCTCTGAATACCAAAGGGAGCATAAAAACTCTCTGCAAGGATGAAAACTGAAGTTGCCTTCTCTTAGCAGCCTAAACAGGACCTACACTTTTTAAAATCCATTCCAACTTGCAGTACTTGGGCGGCTGAAAATCCAGAAATCCAGGACAGGCTGTCACAGGAGGAAGGGCTTCTCCTCCCAAATCTAAAACCATGTGCAAATACAGAGGCAGAAACCTGATACACTCAGTCCTGGAGCCTGGCCAGCAACACAGGCTCCAGGACTGAGCACATCTCCCTGATGCAGAGAGACCAGTCTCCTGAGCTTAAAAAATTATAAAGTGCTCTGTTTGCTTGTGGAATTTCTACCTGGAACACTAATTTGGAATATTATCAGTTACACATGTTTGAGGGAGTCTGGTTGTTTAATACACATCTGTTCTTTCTGGCATAGAGACAGAGGTTTCCCACATCTAGCTGCCTCTTTCAGGACAGCACTGCCTGGGACAAGATCTCAAGAGCTGTAACCCTGCACTAGCTCAAACCCCAGCAAAAGCAACTCACTTCTGATACGGTGGAGCACCTGATTCTGCAACTGGTGCAGCCCTAAAAAGAGCTGCTTAGGTTTATCCAACTGCTTAAATGCACACTGAGCTTTTTCTAAGTCTGACCTTCATTGTATATCCTCAGCATCTGAAAAATGCTGCCTGAACACACCCCAGAGTGACTGTGTCATAAAGGCTGGATGAGCATCCAGGAGCCTGAGTGCTCCAAATGTCATGAACCTGCAAAACTGGGCAGGAGAACAGCCTCACTCCCTGTATCGCTGATGCTCTCCAATTTTCCTTGGAATCAGCCCATAACGCAAAACATAGTTTCTGTACAGTTTTAGGTGTTTGAGAAATGCTGACTGCAATATCCACATCTCCATCTATTAATGTAATTATTGTCCAGTGTGTGTGTGTGTGTACTACCATTAGGACAAGGGGCAATGGCTTGATGGCAGGGTTGGATGGGAAATTGGGAAGGAATTTTTATCTGTGAGGATGATGGGGCCCCATCCCTCGAAGTTCCCAAGGCCAGGTTGGACGGGGCTTGGGGCAGCTTGGGATAGTGGAAGGTGTTCCTGCCCATGGCAGGGGGTGGAATGAGATGGGCTTTAAAGGTCCCTTCCAACCCAAGCTATTCTACAATTTCATTCAAATTCTCTGCTCCATCACAGTCCTTATAATGAGAAAAAAATGTTTAAAGTTTTAGTGAATCCCACAGGGGATGTTTTGGAGTGAAATTTCTTGATTCATATAGGCAGAGAAAAAAACTGGGTTAGGGAAGGTGCCAGTGTTGGGTTGTGTGTTAATTAGTTTGGTCTTTCGGGGGTTTTTTAAGGTTAGGAATCCCTAGGTGTACCTAACTTCTGTAGGATCAGCTGAGGGAGCTGGGGCTGTTTAGTCTCAAGAAAAGGAGGCTCAGAGGGGACTCATCACTCTCCATAACTCCCTGACAGGAGGGTTCAGTGAGGTGGGGGCTGGTCTCTTCTGCTGTGGCTGAAGTGAGAGGACCAGAGGAAACAGCCTTAAGCTGAGACAGGGGAGATTCAGATTAGATATTAGAAAATATTTTTTCACTGTTAGAGTGGTAAGGCATTGGATCAGTTTGCCCACGGGCCTGGTGGAGTCACTGTCCCTGAAAAGTGTTTGAGCCAGGATCTGGGACATGTGGTTTAGGGGTTACAGTGGCAGTGCTGGGTGGACAGCTGGGCTTAATGATCTCTAAGTGTCTTCCACCTTTGATGATTCTATGATTGTATGATCCTATGATTCTGTTTTGGCTCAAAAAAACCCACATAGGTCTGGGGAAAGAAATGTGGCAAAGGCGTTCTTCCTGGTACCCACCAGTGAACACACCAGGAGATCTCTGAAAGGAACAGAGCCCATCCAGGTGAGTGCAGGTGTTGGCAGATGCTCAGGCTCTGCAGACCCCGAGGGTCAGCCTCTGGAGGCCTGGCTGTCAGCAGGGCAGCGTGAAGAAGCAGGTGCCTCACCCACAGGCTTCATCACTCCAGCTCCACAACGAGCACTGAGTCCCACCAGGGAAATGAGCCTTCACTGACCTCGAGGTTGGAGCTGAAGGGAGCTTTTCCTAATCATTTCTGAGAACTTTGGTGGTTCAGGAATACTGTGTGGTGTATAAGTGTTATATGGGGTTTTGGTTCAGGGACAGACCTCAAGCTCTTGAGACTGCCTGGAGGGAAGCTGTGCTTCCTGGGGGTGATAATTTATCCAGAGCATCTCTGCAGAGGTATTTAGTGGGTACTGCAGAGATCTGGGAGCCACTGATGGGTATTGTGACCTGGCTAATTCACCTTGCTTGCTCTGGACCTTCGTTTCCCTCCCCACATTCCTTACTGCTGGTTTATGCAGGGTGATCCCTGCCAGATCCCTGGCTCTTTATTTAGTGACTACCTGTACAGCACCTGAAAAGATGGGATTTTGATCTATTTTAAGGCCTCCAAGATCTACTCTTTTTCCCATACCAAATAAATCTTCTGGAATAAATTCTGCTCTATTATGCGATCTACAGCCATCTCCTTATCTTCCCTTCACATTGAGCAGCAGGAGTAAAGAAAAACACAGAGAAAACAAATAAGCCCTGCCAGAGCCAAATGGGCTTCATATGGAGTTAATTCTTGTTTTGTTGTTGCACACACTACAGTGATTTCTGCCTTCCTTTAATTTATCTCCCTCGCAGCCAAGCACGGGCTTGCACAGATGCAGCTGAAAGTGGAACAAGGCCCATGGTCCATAAACACTTCACCCAAGATTAAAAGTACTCCATAAATGTAGAGTATGTTGTTGTCAGCTGTTTCCAGATGAGGGAAAAATGGCTTATCCTTCAATTTGGTCAAGAAAAATATCATATTGCACTGCCAGACTCTGGAAATCTGGTTTGAAACAAACCAAGACTGGTTTGAGATACAAAGAAAAATATGTTATCTTGTTATCTCTGGTAGCAAATAGGGTTCAGATGCTACAGTGTCTGACACGATTTATTCAAGATTTCTTCTCTTTTTTTTACCATGTAACATAGAGGATTTTATTAGCTAATTCCTTGTTTGGTCTTTGCCTGTTCTAAAAATTGAAATCAAGGAGTTTTCCTCCCACTCCCAGTCTGCTGCCAAGGCAGAGTAGTTCCTTGTCCTAGTGAAGAGCTGGTCTTACCTGCAGGTGACAGCTACCCAGCAGTGGGTAAAAAGTCAAGGGAAAAGTGTTGTTTTCTTGCAAAGCTGAAGCAGCTTTGGTCAAGGGAGCTGGGGAAGGGGCTGGAGCCCCAGGAGGGGCTGAGGGAGCTGGGAAGGGGCTCAGCCTGGAGAAAAGGAGGTTCAGGGGGGCCCTTGTGGCTCTGCACAACTCCCTGCCAGGAGGGGACAGCCGGGGGGGTCGGGCTCTGCTCCAGGGAACAGGGACAGGAGGAGAGGGAACGGCCTCAGGCTGGGCCTGGGGAGGCTCAGGTTGGATATTGGGAAAATCCCTCCTTGGAAAGGCCTGTCCAGCCCTGGCACAGCTGCCCAGGGTGGTGGTGCAGTCCCCATCCCTGGAGGGATTTAAAAGCCATGTGGATGTGGCACCTGGGGACATGGGTCAGTGGTGGCCTTGGCAGTGCTGGGGAATGGTTGGACTCGATGATCTCAAAGGGCTTTTTCATCCTGAACAATTCTGTGGTTCCATAACCAAACCATTGGGGAACTCGCTTGTGTTAAAAAGCATAGTGAGGATTTGGTGCTGTTAAACACTGAGCTCTCTGTCGCCACGTAAGTGACATTTGCAAAAGAAACCCTGTGGATGCGTTGGGGAAATTATGGTTTTGGTAGGGTAAAGACAATATGTCTAGGTAAGACTCTGGCTCTGGGAAATTCTCTTTGTACTATGTGGAAATTGCTAAAGCTTTTGGAGCTGTTCCAAACACTCATACATAAGATTTTAAGTGGAGTGCAATTTGGGTGAGATGGAGAAGCCTCAGTTAAATTCCAAAAAGTTAGCTATTACATCCTCTGTGTTTAAGTTTGATCTAACTGATGCTTAAAATTTCATCTTAAGCATTTAAGTTGGATCTAAAATTTTGCTCTTATAAGAGCTGGAGAGTTGACCATGATGGGTGGGGTTTTGTGAGGGTTATTTTTTGTGTTTTTTTTTTTTTTGAAAGACATAAAAACTTCAACATAGAATCTGCAGAGGGGTTATCAGGTGAACTGTTTTGGGTTTTTTTTACTACTGGATGTATCAATAGGTAGATGGATACTTCAGCTCCACAGCCCACACTCCACAGGATGCTGATAACTTAGACAAGGTCCATGCATGGACCTTCCCCTTTCTATCATGCCAGGGCTGAAGGCAGCCACACGTTCCAGAATTCATCCCATGCTGTGCTTCTCTCACTTTTTGCCCCATGTGCTGAGAGCCTGGGGCAGGACCTTTGTGGTGCATGACAAACGGGGGGTGGGATCACTCCTGCCTTGTGAGGCACTTGGAAGTCAAAACACCTATTTAATAACCTGAAAGAACTGATTTTCACACCAAAGACAGGGCCAACATTAGTTTAAGATCTGCTTTAGTGTCCAGCTTTTCCAGGAGGTGCAAGAAAGTGATCAGGGAAGGGTTGATTTTCAGTCCACGCCCTGTGCAGCAGGTGAGCACAGGTTAGAGAGAAGGATTTATCTACAGATCTCGAAATCTGGAGTGCTCCAAGACAGAAATTCTTGCATATGTAGAAAGCCCTGTGCAAAACCTGTGTTTCTTGTCTCTTGAGAAGGGAGAACATCCACCACAGAGTCCATAAAATGCTGAGTTCTAGCAGGAGCTTTTGCAAGCATGCTGGAGAACTGGTCTGGGGCTCGGGTTTAGGTATGGTATGCTCTCCTCTGCTGTAGAACAGGCCTTTGTGCAGGGACTATTATCACCTTAGACTTGTTTTCTGAGAGTTCTGAAGAATAAGGGACATGATAGCAGCAAATGATGAATACAAAGGGGATGTCATCAAGGGGTGGGCAGGGAGAACACATCTGCTGCTCGGCTGGGTGTGCCCTCTGAACAGTCCAGAAGAGCCCAGTCTGATCCCTTCTTGCTCGGGCACATGGACACCTTAGAAGTTCTTCAGGACCCTGAACTGCACCAATATAATACCACTCTAGTGGTACTGCCATGGGCAGAGAAAAGTATTTTATCTGTGATTTTACTGCACAAGCCCTTCTTCTAGAATTTCATTTTTTTGTTTGTCTTTGTCCTCTCTGAACTTTTTATGTGATGAGGAAGGGGCTGAGCTGGAAATCTCCTTGCTTTTTTTTCAATGCTGCCAGTGCTCCGAGGACTGTTCAGGAACACCAATGGTCTGTGGAGAGTTGCTCTGTCCCTGGTTAGTCTATCACTTATTTTTGGCTTCTCTTTGCAATCTGACAGCAAATGGCTCCTCCAGTTTGATGCTCCCCAGCCTGAGCAGCACCAGGCTGCTGGAGCTTGAGGATCACATCCCTGGGCTGCTGCCCAAGAAGTCTGATCATGGATGAGTGGAGCGAGTTGGTTTTACTCCAGTGACTGGTGGGAGGCTGTCCTGCAGTTTTACAGGACTAATGAGGGGCGTCAGCAGCTTCGTGGTGTGCTCCTTTGAGAGTGCAAGGAACATGCTGGGGCCAAGATTTTGCCCAGAAACAGGGAATTTAAAGCCAGCCCTTGGTGACCCAGCATCAGGGACTGTTTATTCTGCAGATTCCAGTGAGGTGGGAGCTGTGATAATGTGCTCCTACTGTTGGAAAAGTTGCCATAATAAGCATGCCCCTTTCTTCACCCTTGGTCAACGCTGGTCCTTGGCATTTTGCATGGAGTTGAGGGGGCTTTCTTCTTATTCTAACTTGTGCTTGCACTCAGCTGTGTGCAGGATTGCCACATGGGTGGCTGGGGTCACTCTTGGCACACCATAAGACATCCCTTGGGAGCTTTCATATGCTCTGCAACTGTCCTGAGTTTGCTGTGCATCTGCAATAGAATTGTCTCAGACCCATCCGCCTTTCACTTGAAAGAAAAACCACAAGATTAAGATGGAGCCAGAATAAATGTTTACCTTTAAATAGATTTCACCCTTGAAAACCACCTTCAGCCAGGCTGGGCAGCTGGTAATGGCCTTTCCCACCTCTCACACATCAGCAAGCAGCTGATGTCCAAACCTGGAGCAGTCTCACCTGTCCTTGTAGGCAGCAGGTGCGGTGAGTGAGTTTTGGGGATGCTGTTGAGGGATTTCTGGCCTCAGGACCTGGGTAGGCTTCAATCATCCTGCAGGAACACAGACCAGCAACCTCATGGTCTGCTTTCAGCAGAGTTCCATGGGGTTTAGAGAGCATTTGGCCTCTCCATGCCAGTCTGTGACCTTTGGGTCGTCCTTGGGTATCAGTGTTGATGACCAACCTTAGATCTACTTTCCAGTTCTGTGCTATAGCCAGAGACCCTTCTTGTGGTCAGCCACCCAGTCAAAATAATACTGAACTGTGATTGCTTCAGCATCATCTCCAGAGACCCTGAAGAGGCAACGAGAGTCCAGTGGCCAGGAGAGGGATGTTTGGTGTGCATTTTGCAATAGGTCAGCTCTCACTGCAATGGGTGCAGAGATCATCTGCAGTTTAACGAGCACTGGGAGGTTTTTGTTGGCTCTTGTGACTTTCCCCAGAACTTTCTGCCATGGGGTAGTGGACCAATTCACAAAATTCAAGGTAACATCTCCTAAAATCTGCAATCTTGTGGGCCCCAACTGCTCTATCTTAACAAATGTATATGGGAGGACTACAGAAGTGCTGGAGAAGGACTTTGTACAAGGGTCTGAACAGACAAGACAAGGAGGAAAGGGTTCCCCCTGCCAGAGGGCAGGGACAGATGGGATATTGGGAAGAAATTGCTGGCTGTGAGGGTGGGCAGGCCCTGGCACAGGGTGCCCAGAGCAGCTGTAGCTGCTCCATCCTTAGAAGTGTCCAAGGCCAGGCTGGACAGGGCTTGGAGCAACCTGGGACAGTGGAAGGTGTCCCTGCCCATGGCAGGAGGGATGGAAAGAGATAATTTTTAAGGTCCCTTCCAACCCAAGCCATTCTGGGATTCTACAGCTTTTTTCCCCCAAAAGCAGGATGACAAACTACATCAGTACATGCCAAAACCTGGACTTAGTCCTTTTCTTTGTTTCTTGAGTCCAGTCTCATTAAAACTACAGGATGGGGTGTTTTAGGCAAGGCAGTCTGGATAGGCTGGCACAAACAGCCTCCTGGCCACTGGAGCAGCAAAATGGTGCTGAAACTGCATAAGGAGGTAGCTCAGCTGGATTACAAAAACAAATTTTACTTCTTTTTAAAATAATACCTTTTTTAAAAAAATGGAAGTTAAAAGCTGATACAGCAAAACCGGGAGAAAACAACACAGCAGGAATTTATAAAAAAACAGCTTTTGTTTGTCAGCCAGAGTAGAACAATGTGCCTCTTTGTCTGCTGAATGGATTATGCAGGAATAAAATAATAAATAAAAGGGCTGCTGAATGGGGCTGACATCGTGTGCCTTCTGAAGGACACTGAATTACTAAGAGGAATAAATCATCCTTGGTTTACAAACAAACAGGCTTGCTGGTGTGCCCATCTCCCAAAGTGTAAATCAGCCCCAGCTCGCCCCTGGCAGTGAGCAGCTGTTCCAGCTCTCTGGCCAGGTCTGGAGCTGGTGTAAAGCAGGTGCTGCAGCTTCATCCTGGCTTTAAAGAAAAATCAGATTGATGGAGTTATCAGAGACCACAGCCCTGCTGCTGTGCAACCACTGCAGATCCCTGCCGAGCTGGGAGAGGACACAGTCCTACACCCTAAATTCCCAAACTGACCACAGATTTAGGTAAGGGCTCGATATGATCATAAGGTCACCAGCTGATGGTGGCTCAGAAGAGCCACCATGGGAAGGTACATCCTTCCAAGTTGCTGATATGACAGCAGAGCACAGGAACCAGCACTGCAATCCCAGCCTAACTCAGCAGCCTCCCAGGAATGGCTAATCCTGCCATAAGTAGTAGCTGCTTCTTCAGGATGCTCAAGCCAGGATCCATAAAGAGATCAAGGAGGGAGCCCTGTAAATTCCTTTGAGGTTTGGAATGTGTTGTTTGGCTCCTACAGCATCTTCCAGCTACAAGAGGGTTGATCCTTGGCAAACAGCCTGGACTTCTGGTGGCCTCCAGCATGGCTGGGTGCACCATGCCTGCTGCTGTTATCACAGCTCCTGGTGGGAAATTCCACACTGCCTGGAGGGCTTTTGTTGTGCTGGGTTCACAGGTGACCTCTGTGGGCCAGCAGCAGCATGACCCAGCCAAGAGGGACATCAATGCATGTGTGTCCTCTGCCCACCTGTGCCTTACACCTCTCTCTGGAAGCTCAGCAGAGAGGGTTTCCTTTTTGAGATACAGGTGAGGGGGGGCTGCCAGATGGACCTGGGAGGTCCTAGGAGAGGGTGCAGGTGGAGACTGAGCTCTGAGTGCCTCTGCACAGGGGCTGCATCTCTTCCAGCATCCCCAGAACACAAAGGTTAAAGGCAGGGACAAGATGGTGGCCTGGCTGGAATAGATTCTCCTCTATCCCTGTTTAACAAAAAAATGTATAAAATAATTTTCCTGATCTCAGCTGCTTTGATGCATGGCCCTGGAGCTGCAGGGACACAAGGAGACCATCAGCTTTCTAAGGCAATGTCATTGCTCATCTTACCTGGGTGTTACAGGGGCTGCGAGCTCCTCGGTTTCTGCTTCTGGGCAGGAGAAACTCATCCTCAGGTGCTTCAAAGTTTGCCCTGAATGCTCTTCTGTACCTCTCCACTGCCCAGCTGAGGACAGGCAGAGTGTTCAGAGAATTCCAGGAGTTACATCGGTGGGGAGGCGGCACATATGTGGGGAAAGAGGACAAGGAGGAATTCGGGACTTGGAGAGGGTTGGGATGTGGGTGGCCCTTGGTCAAGTTCTGTGCTGTGAGATGGCTTCTCAGCAATTGTGGTGGTGGAGGGACCACCAAGCCCATCCTGTTCCACCCCCTGCCATGGGCAAGGACATCTTCCATTAAACTAGAGGGTCCAAGCCCTGTCCGACTTGGCCTTTGACACTGCCAGTGATCCAGGGGCAGCCACAGCTGCCAGGGCCTGCCCACCCTCCCAGCCAGCAATTCCTAATTCCCAATATCCCATCCATCCCTGCCCTCTGGCAGTGGAAGCCATTGCCTGTGTCCTGTCCCTGCAGGCCTTGTCCCCAGTCCCTCTGCAGCTCTCCTGGAGCCCCTTTAGGCCCTGCCAGGGGCTCGGAGCTCTCCCTGGAGCCTTCTCTCGTGCAGGTGAGCAGCCCCAGCTCTCCCAGGCTTCCTCCAGAGCAGAGGGGCTCCAGCCCTGGCAGCATCTCCGTGGCCTCCTCTGCACTGGCTCCAGCAGCTCCACGTCCTTGTGCTGCTGGAGCCAGGGCTGGAGGCAGCTCTGCAGGTGGGCTCTCACCTGAGAGGAGTAGCTCATATTTGGGTGCAGATATTGATCCTTTGGAGGACAAACATGAGCTCACTGATTCTCTAAATTAGGCAGCAGTGGACAGGGCCTATTCTTCTAAAACTTGGAAGAAAAGGAACATGGATATGAATCTACTGGGGAGAAGGAGTGGATCGTGGATGGGAGCCAGCCCAAGGATGCAAATGGAAAACATGGGTGCAGGTTTTCTTTCACAGATAATGATTATGCAGAATTATCTAAAAATCTGTCTTCTGAATGGTTTCTGGACATTAATGATGAAGAGCAGAGCTTGGCTTTGGCTCTAGTAGAGGGTATGATTTGAATTAAAACAGTCTTCCTTAAAATGTTTGGGGTTTCTTTAACAGTCAATTTTAGCATAAATGAAAGAGTGGAAAATTTTTTTCTGGTTGCCTTTCCAGTTATTTCCAGTATTAGTGATTATTATCTTAAGGAAACAGTATTTATTTAAATATCGTAAGATTATCTGGTTTTGTCCTTGCTTCCCCTCACTACTTAATCACTTGTAATAGAGCTACAAGAAAAGAAAACACTGGTGGGTTATTCTTTTTAGTCTTTCCCTTTCTTCATTTTTTCCTTGATCGTTTGGCAGCATTTCATTTACACAATCAGATTTGTTGCTTGGCCCATCTAGCTGTCACGTTTTCTCCACTTATTTCTTACGGTCTTCCATTTGGGAAGGGCAAACAGCTTTAAAGAGCACCAGGCCAGCAAAAGTTAACTCAGGATCTTTGGATCAGACTGAAAAATGAGAGCCTCCTTTGGCTCATCCCTGTAAAGATGAACTGGATGTAAAGTTCATCGTGTCCTGTTAAGTAGCTGTTGGCCAGAACAGAGGATCGGTCTAGGTCAGAGCTTTGATGTTGTTACTGGAGCTGGCTTGGAAGCAGCATGTGACTTGGACTCCAGACAGGAATTTAGGTCAATAACTGAGGATGATGAGCAGAAGTAACAGGACAAAAACGTGTACAGAGTTTTCATTTCTCTAAATTTATGCCTCTTAACCAGACTTGCACAGCGCAGAGTGTGCTCCTCACCTGGGCATTTCAGCTCGGCTTCCTTCCCCTTCCTGGACCAGCATCTCACCTCTGCTGAGGTCAAAGGGAAAACTCCTTCAGATTTCAAGGGAGGCCCAGCTGGAGCACTCATGTGTGCCCTGAGCCGAGGCCCTGCCGGGCAGTGCCCCACTGGGTGACCCCGGGCCTGGGTGACCCCGAGCCTGGGTGACAGCGGCTGCTCCATGCTCCCGAGACAAGGAGGAAGCTCTGCAGACACAATTCCCAGAAAAGCTGTCACGTCCCTGCTTCTGCAGCCTTGGCTTTGGTTACAGAAATCATCAAGGGAAACATGTCCAGTGTGTAAGTGTGCTGCTGCTCTCCTGGGGATGGATGCTCCACCATGGCAGCCTTTGAGGGTGTTACAAGACCGTGGAATGGTTTGGGTGGGAAGGGACAGTAAAACTCCTCCAGCACCACCCCGTGCCATGGGCAGGGACACCTTCCACTGTCCCAGGCTGCTCCAAGGCCTGTCCAGCCTGGCCTGGGACACTGCCAGGGATCCAGGGGCAGCCCCAGCTGCTCTGAGCACCCTGTGCCAGGGCCTGCCCACCCTCCCAGCCAGCAATTCCTAATTCCCAATATCCCATCTGTCCCTGCCCTCTGGCAGTGGAAGCCATTGCCTGTGTCCTGTCCCTGCAGGCCTTGTCCCCAGTCCCTCTGCAGCTCTCCTGGAGCCCCTTTAGGCCCTGCCAGGGGCTCGGAGCTCTCCCTGGAGCCTTCTCTTGTGCAGGTGAGCAGCCCCAGCTCTCCCAGGCTGCCTCCAGAGCAGAGGGGCTCCAGCCCTGGCAGCATCTCTGTGTGCGTTCTCTCCCTTTAAATTTTCAGTTTCTTTCATCTTGATTTATCTCCACTTACCTTCATTAACCTAATGTGGGTTTGACCATATTAGACCAGACTGGACTACTAGAAGAAAACTCCTGTAAGCAAAATAAACTCTTCAACTACTTTTTTTTTTGTGTGTGTGAAAACTGTTCAGAAGACCATGAATGGTCCTGGTTTGTGTGCTGAGCTGTTAACCAAGGTGAAGGCATCTGGGTTTTCTCTCTCTCACTGACTCCTGGAGTGCTTTTAAGGCAAATCTGTTAATCTTATCCTGCTATTGGTGGATTTTGTAGAGTTTGAATGGATTCATTTTCCTCAGTAATAAAGACTGAGCTAATGAACTATTAAATAAATAATTAATTAAATAATGAACTATTAAATATTGAATAAAGACATGAACTAATGAACTATTTGTAAAGAGAGGAGTGAGGTTTTGGAACAAACTTAATCATCTGCAAACCACCCAGATCCACCAGTCTGAAACTTAGAGATAAGTTTTAAGCTTTATAACCCAACTGATTTTGAGATCATTGGGTTTTCCCTCCATTGCTATGCGTGAATAAAATGTGGTCCAGCTTTTCCATGGAGTGTCTTTGATGGGTTGTTCAATGACAGGTCTGGCTGTTTCACAGAGGTAGCAGAGCAAGGATCTTCTCTTAGCATCTGCAGGTTTTAGGGCATGGGACTACAAATGTCTCAGTACCCTTGCCTAGCCCCAGACAAGCTGGTGTGGCCTTTCTCTTCATAACTTTGTAGGATATGTCTGTTGTCAGCCAAAAACAAGATAGGGAAAGAAAAATCAACCGTATTTGCTTTAGTGTTTTGTCCAAGTCTCATTTCTTACTTTGTCTGAGCTGGTTTGCCTGTTTGCAGAATGAGGAGAGGTGGAACAGCATGGCCTGAAAAGCCTTGTTTCATTGGTCCATCTTCCTCATTTTTCAATGTTATTACAAGTCAGGTCAGAAGAAGAGGATTCTGAATGTTTGCACTTTGTGTCTTCTTCATACAGATTGCCATAAATGTCCTGAAGCTTGGTGAAACAGTTGCAAAACCACCTGGAACAGAGAGGACAGAGATAGGAAAAAACCAATAATCAAGCAATAGAAATTATCTGATTTTTAGTTTTAAACCTGGGTTGGTTCTGGGTTGAGCTGCTTTACCCATCCCTCTGGGCAGCATGAGGTCTCTGATGCCTTTGCATCAATTTGCAGGAGTTGCCAGACCCTTTGTGTTTGCTGCTGGGTTGGATGGGACTGCTGGGAAGGCAATGAGCTGTATAATTTATGTTGGAATGTCAGCATCGGAAGAGGCGTAAAATTACAACTTGTTTGCACAGGCTAAGGAGCAAGATCTTGGGTTTCCTGGACAGTCACAGCCATCTCTTGGTGAGGCTGCTCTTGAGGACCACTGGAAAGCTTTATCTGCTGGAGTGAGGCTGGGTTGTTGTTTCAGTTTGGGAAGCCAGCAAGAACCATACTGTTCTTGTCTTGGAAGAATGGGTTGGTCTTTTTCATCCCAAACAGATCTTTGGTGCCCAGACTTCTGTAGCTTGGGTGAGAGACCTGGCACCTGCATTGGGGACCTCTGCTAAGCCACCTCAGAGCACTGCCAAAGGGAGACACTACACTGGGAAATGAGGGAGCAGCACACTCCAAATGGACTTTGTGTTCAAATCACCTCCAAAGAGGGATGCTGGGATGTGCTTAACAGGCTGGGAGAGCCCCTGGCAGGGCCTAAAGGGGCTCCAGGAGAGCTGCAGAGGGACTGGGGACAAGGCCTGCAGGGACAGGACACAGGCAATGGCTTCCACTGCCAGAGGGCAGGGACAGATGGGATATTGGGAATTAGGAATTGCTGGCTGGGAGGGTGGGCAGGCCCTGGCACAGGGTGCCCAGAGCAGCTGGGGCTGCCCCTGGATCCCTGGCAGTGTCCCAGGCCAGGCTGGACAGGGCTTGGAGCAACCTGGGATAGTGGAAGGTGTCCCCAGAGATTCCTCCAGTGGCAAGGGGCTGGAATGAGCTGGAATTTAAGCTCCCTTCCAACCCAAACCATCCTGGGATACTATGGTGCTCTGATTTTATGATAATTGGTGAAACAGTGCTCAGTCGCTGCTGCTTGTGAGGCTGGGTCAGCCCTGGATGGGGGCTGAGGAGGGTTATAAAACATTCCCCATGATGGTCCTATTGTTCCTCAGAGAACAGCCTGACCTTTGTGGGGACCCTACTCTTGGGGCTGAATGCAGTGGCTGTGAAAAAGTGACCCCAAGGAAACCTGGGGGAGGGGTGCCGGGCAGCTGGGGGCACACTTGTCCAGCCTCAGCCCTGCCTGGCACAGATTTGGGATGTGTCTGCTCTGCCAGGCCTAAATTCCTTAGGGACTTAAAAGAAATTCTAAATTCATTGGAAACTTCAAAAAAATACCCTCTTCTCTTTGTTTTCTCACTTGTCTAACGCACAACTGAGCTCCCAGCTAGGGGAGCCGGGCAGGGATGCACAGTGATGTGCCAGAAGGTGTCATCCCTCAAGATGTGGAGCAGCAGGAGCCTTCATTTGGGAGCCAACATTTGCTGTGTGAAGGGCCAGACACCTGAAGAGGATGCCCACAGATGTGAAAGAGCTGCAGCCTCTCTGTTTCTCCTCCCTTGTGAGCTTGTATTCTTCCCCCTTTTCCTTTAGAGGCCAGCTCCTGCTTGTCCTTGCAGGAGACTCACCCTGCAAGAGGCACCAGCCCTTGTGCTGCAGCTGTGTCCATGGGGTAGCAGCCAAAAAACGAGTTCCAGATATCTGGAATGACTTCTGGTGTTAGTTCCCTCCACACACACTTTGCAGAGGGTGGAAGGGAGCCCCACAGGAACACGTCAGAAAACAGCTCCAGCTCTGGGGTGCAGAATAATCAGGGGCCCTACAAGCACCAAATAGCTCTCTGCAAAATCCACCGAGGCAGCTTTCCTTGCAGACAGGCATTGCTGAGCTTTCCATAGGGAAAGGTTAACTAAGTAATTTCATGCAAATCTTCCTCAGCTCAGTCAGCTCAGAGGTATTTTCTCTGTTTGCAAAGTCCTTCTGCTGCTGCTGGATTTGTGCCATCAATTTGTGTCAGGCGCAGGCAGAGCACAATAAGAGGCTTCCCTTTAAATTCGGTGGTGTGGCTGCTGGGAAAAGCTGGGAAAACTCAGTTTGTGATTAGATGTGGGTAAGTTTTCTTAGAAGTGTTCACCAATGGGTTTGTTAGTGAAGTCAGGCAAAGGTGAAGCATTTAAGGCAAAATATAAATGACATTTAATGGAGAAAAAAAGAATTAATGAAAGAAATCAAAGGAAGAGAGGGGGTTTGAACTTGTCCTGACTAGCCTGGCACAGCAGCAATGGTCTTTCCAGAGTCCACTGTGCTCACTGCAATAACCACAGAAAGCAACACAAAATCCTTCTTTTCCGCAGCCAAAAGCAGTAGTGGTGTTGCCATGTGTGAAAGAAAGCAGCACGGGAAGGAAAGGTTAATAGTTTTGGTAGAGATCCCTGTTGAATGTGGCTTATGGTCACTGTGGGGAAGAGGCAGCCAGAACATCCCTGAACTGCAAACTGGAGAGGGATTTCGATTTTCTGATATTCACTCTGCTGAAAAAAAGATGATAGTACTGGTACTGTTGAAATCATGTTGTCACTGCTGGGCTAAAGCTGAAATAAACCTGTAACCACAGAATGGTTTGGGTTGGAAGGGACCTTAAAGCTCATCCCATCCCACCCCCTGCCATGGGCAGGGACACCTTCCACTGTCCCAGGCTGCTCCAAGGCCCATCCAGCCTGGCCTGGGACACTGCCAGGGATCCAGGGGCAGCCCCAGCTGCTCTGGGCACCCTGTGCCAGGGCCTGCCCACCCTCCCAGCCAGCAATTCCTAATTCCCAATATCCCATCTGTCCCTGCCCTCTGGCAGTGGGAGCCATTGCCTGTGTCCTGTCCCTGCAGGCCTTGTCCCCAGTCCCTCTGCAGCTCTCCTGGAGCCCCTTTAGGCCCTGCCAGGGGCTCGGAGCTCTCCCTGGAGCCTTCTCTTGTGCAGGTGAGCAGCCCCAGCTCTCCCAGGCTGCCTCCAGAGCAGAGGGGCTCCAGCCCTGGCAGCATCTCCGTGTCCCCCCTCTCCTAATGCTTTATGAGGGGCATCTCTACAGAGCAGCTGTAGATCCACAGTGACTTTGCCCCCTTGCTGAAGGCCCTCGGTGGTGGGTGCGTGGACAGAGCAGCTTGGCCTTGGCCACACAGAGGAGTTGGGAAGGAGGAGGAAGGAGGGTGCTGTACCTGGCTGAAGGTCTCAGGGACCTGCAGGGAGGAACAAGACAGTCATAGACAGCTGTTCTAGCAAGGAATGTCAAAGCTTTTGGTAGACTGCTCTGCACAACTCCCTGACAGGAGGGGACAGCCGGGGGGGTTGGACTCTGCACTCAGGGAACAGGGACAGGAGGAGAGGGCACAGCCTCAAGTTGTTCCGGGGGAGGTTTAGGCTGGAAATTAGGAAAAATTTCTTCATTGAAAGGGTTGTCTTGCTCTGGCACAGCTGCCCAGGGCAGTGGTGGAGTCCCCATGCCTGCAGGTGTGTGGACGTGGGGGCTTGGGGACAGGGCTCAGTGATGACCTTGGCAGTACTGAGGGCAGGGTTGGACTCGGTGATCTTGGAGGGTCTTTCCAACTTAAATGATTCTGTGATCAATAACAAGACTTCACTGATTTTTACAAAGCCCTTTATTTTTGATCTCAAGGCTTATAAAAACTTACTCAAACCCAAAATGTTTAAAACTTTACATATATACAATATGAGAAATAAATTATGTTTTAAGTCATACAAAAACCACAATATACAAATAGGGCTTTGAAACTTCTCTAAGTATGGCATGGCAACAACTCACAGATACTTACCAAAGGCTTCAGTTTTCGAAGTCTTTGCATAAAACCAAGAAAAAAATATCCCCAAATGTGCTTGCTTTGGTTGGAGTGAAGCTCCAGAAAAACTGAGGAGATTTGCAGGCCTCAGAAGGACTTTCTAAGACTTCAGAACTCAGTGCAGCACCTGGCAACACCATTCTTGAGATTGCCTTTCTGTATGCCAAAAGCTCAAGTGTTGTTATACCAATTCTCCTTCCAGAAAAAAAAAAAAAAAAAAGAAAAGAAAAGAAAAAAAAGCAAGCAACCAAAGCAAAACCTGTTTCACCACCTGACAAGGTCCACTCTGCTGCAGCAAACAGGACAGCTGTAGAGTCTGTCCAACTCAAAGCAAAGCCAAGATCACCTGGGACCAGGGAATCCAACCGGGGTGTTGTGACAGTGGAGGGCAGGATGTTTGGCACTCAAAAATAAGGTCTTAATTATGCACTGGTACTGCAACAGTTTCTGAGCAGAGGGGAGCACGTTCTCAGCAGTTAAAGGCAGTGGTGCAAAGCTCTCCTGAGGCAGCATGGTGCATCATCTCCCTCCATCCCTGTGGTCAGAACAAGGGCAGCTGCTCTTGCCCCTTAAAAAGGGATCCACACGTGGGACCAGGCAGTGAGGAGCAGCTGCCACCAGCACCACCACCTGCACCATGTCCTGCCCCAGGCACAGGGAGGACAGAGCTCTGCCTTATTACCAGGCCATATGTCAGGCAAATAGACATTTCAGTATCAGAACGGATTATTTTTAAGGCAAGCAAAGGACAACTTGAAGTTAAGTGGCATTGTGCTTATCCCCAGCCCTTCCCTGGACAGCCCCACACAGCTGACCTGTGCTGGTCTCACCTTCCCACAGCCCACAGTGCTACAGGACCGTGGTAACTCCTGTCCCAGGTGCTAATTTGTTCTTGGCAGCTCTGTCACCCACAGTCTGATGGGCAGTTAGCGTGGTTATTTGTCTTCTCCACTCCACTGGCAGGCAGACCAGAAGATCATTGCTGAGGTCTCAGTCTCTGAAGATCTCATTCATAGTCCTGGTTAATGGGGAGCAGGGAAGGGAAAATGCAGCGTTTAACAGGTCAAGGTAAGGTTAAATGCACAAACCAGGCATCTTGGGAAAGGGAAAACGGAGTTTTAGTTATTCTAGGTCTAGGACCACAGTTCATCGATTGCTCCTCAGTTTCTTGCATCCAATCCAAGATGTTTTGTCCTGAAGAGCTAGTTTCTTTAAGTGCTACCAAGCCAGCTTTCTCCCAGAGCATCTTGCCACCTGCGTGGTCTTCGTGCATCCAGGTTGCTTGGTTGTGAGTCTTTAGGGAAGCCTTCAGAGCAGATTTGAGACAGATCTGGGGAAAACAGAGAGCAAAAAAGATACCTAGTTAAATGCAGAAGTTAAGAGGAGTAATGAAGAATCTCTAAGAACTCATGGAGTGTCAAGAACAGGTTTGGACAACACAGGTTGATGTTTTGCTCTGTCAAAGCTGCACTTTGCCCAGTAGCTGCACAATGAGAGCCTGCAGCAGACATTATGCAGGCTGCAAGCAGAAATTACAGGGCTTGAGCTAGACCCTGCCTGTGCAGCTCCATCTGAGACGGGCAGATGTTTGCAGGCTCAATCTCTAAGGAGGGAACTATAACATTGCACTGACTTGGCAGAAACAGAGAGCTGAACAGCAAGTAATCACTCATGATTCCTGGGAGGAAGGATCATTTCCTAGAAAAAATGGTGTGCTGGAGTTGAGCTCAGCTCCTCTGCCTCGTGCACAAGCTGCACTGCACGAGCAAGCAGGAAGGACACATCTGCCAGCAATTCTGTTTTATGGGGGTTACCAAGTAGCATATCAAAACAGCCTTTTATTGTACCTGCAGGAATGTTTGCTCAATCTTTTGAGACTTGTGGCAGAGCAACAAGTTTTTGCACAGGGGCAATTCACAGAATTGTTTGCTACCGTGCATAGCACAGCTTGCTGGTTTCTGCCAAACCTGGAATGGGACCAGCTTGCATTTCTGAGCTGAGTTCTGCTGCCCAGGAAGGCTCTGCAAAGCTTGACTTCCACAGGGCTCTGCTAGCCCTAACAAGCACTTTGTCCTCTGGATTAGAAGTGACAAAGCTCCAAGTCTATAAACTGAAATTTAAGAGAGGGCAAAAGGCCGGGCTGAATCCAAAGGGAAGTATCATTTAGTCAAATGAACAGGAATTCATTTAAAACATGACTGGAGGCATCCGAGGCAATCAGGTTGTCACTGCTGGGACCAGACTTTCTGGAAGTCATGCTCTGAGGACTGTTGTAAGTGTCTGGGAAGTTCCCCAGAAGTTAAGCAAGGCTGAGCTGCTTTGGCAGTGGCAGAGTCTGCACTCTCCTGAACCAGAGTTCAGCAGGCCTGGAGAGGAAGCTGTAGGAGTCAGGGCTGTAACACCATGGCAAGTCCTCACCTGTGTCTTCCTCATGCAGTTGAGCTCAAACTTTACCCAAGTGATTTCTTGGCAGCTCAAGGTCTTCCACCAGACTCAAAAGATCTTTGAGGCAATGCCCTGCACTCCTCCCAGCTTCCCCCTGTTTTACAGGGCACTTAATAAATGACTCTTAGTTACCTTTCCACTATTGCACAGATCTGGGGCATTGGTGGCACCTCACTTTAGCACCTACCACAATTAGGTGCAAGGACTATGATACACCCATTTGGGAGTAAATATGTAAAGGTACAAGATGACAATCCAAGGTCAGAAGGGAGGATAATATCACCTACTTAGCAATAGATATGGCACACATGAAAATTAAGTCTGATAGCTGTGAATTTTAGCCTAGAATTCCGTATCTTTTTTGAAAGAAAAAGAGGTTTCAGGAGTCTAAAAGAAAAAAAAAAAAGAGAAGGTTCCACTCATCCCAGCCAAGCCACATGCATGATACAGAACTTCTCTTGACTGATTTCCATACCTTTTCTGCCATTCCTCTGTGCACTTCACAAACCAGAGCTCTTTGCCAGGAGATATACTGGTTAGCTGGGAGTCCTCCACACAGAAAGCAAACCTAGGAGGAGGAGGAATCAGAAGCCAAGGTACTTGCTGTCTCCATGATGAACAATTAACAAGTAATACGGACTGCAGCTTATTCCAGGACAAGTTGTTTGATAGGACATCCATCCCACAGAACATCTTGATACACCATCAGCTGGTTTATTTCCTACTTCAATATTTTAACTGGGGATTTTTGCTTCTACTACCTCTATGTTTCATAGAAGCCAAGATGCAGAATACCTTAGAGAAGACAGGTGATGCTTATTTAAAGCACTGAGAATTGTGGAAATCGTCAGTGTCAACTGCTGCTCTTTGGCAGATCTGGGTTCCCTTCAGAACAACATCAGCAGAAGATGTGGGAGTGCTGTGCTACGTACTTGGCAGCTTTAATAATACTTGGATGCTCAGGTAACTTTCCATTTGCAGAGAATCATAGAACCAGAGAATGGTTTGGGTGGGATGGGACCTTAAAAATCATCCCTGCCATGGCAGAGAACCTTCCACTAGAATTCTGTGGTCAATTCTGTGATCCAGGGATATGGGTTGGGTTTGGAAAGGTTTAAAAATCACCTAGTTCCAACCCCCCTGCCAGATCCCAGAAGGAGCAATGCAGTGCTTGAGGGGCATGTTACTGGTTGCAGTTTTAGGTCCTGCTGGTTGTGCCAAGCCAGCACATTAAGCCTGCAAATAATAGTCATGACCATCCATGTTTCAGCACTTTTGGTGCTCAGTATTTTAACGCTGCAGGTACAATCTAAACCACCTTGAAGCACATTAATTTAGTCCCCAGCAAATCCCACAGTACCAAAAAAAAGCAAAAGAATATCCCAAATCTGCTCTGTGGTGGCCAGTTTTGCTTAAAGCCTGTTTGCAGCCTTGTGCTGGACAGTAACATGCTCTCCTACACCACGAGGGAGCAACAGCTGGTGACAGCAGAAAGGAAACGCAGCTCAGGATACCAACTACATTCAAAACACCAGCTCTTTTTTCTCAGCTGTGGGTTGAAGTTTCAGGTCAGTTCACATGCAGCCTAGCACAATTATTACCTCTGTTGTGTTTCCCCAGATTTCACACGTATTCGCCTGATGTGGAGCTCCTGGGAGGAATTCACAGGCCTGTACCAGTAGCTCTTCAGCTCTTTCCACAGATCATACCATGACTGAGACGTCCCCTCCCAGGTGAGCTTTATTTTCAGAAGTTCACCCATGTCCTCCTCAGTGTAGACCAGGAAGGTGTTGGTAGCGTTTAGGCCAATTAGATCAAGCCTGGAAGAGAGGCAGAGACTTGGCATTTTTTCCTTATGGAAGCATGCCAGGTGCTCCTTTGCTCCATGCCAGGAGCTTGACAGAGCCCCTGCAGCTTATCAAGTGCTGCACATTCAACTGTCACCAGCTAATTATTGATTACACTGACACGAGCTCAGATAGCTGGTCCCACACAACGCATCATGTACTTAGCTTGGCCATCCTTCCATAGCTTGAAGGTGGGTTTTGTTCCTGGTCTTTCTTTTGGGAGAGGCTAGATGAGGTCAGCAGTGCCTCCAGAGACATTTCAGACTACGTCCAAATGGTGGAGGGGAAAAGCAAACCAACCGACCAAAAAAAAAACCATGCACAAAAAAGCAACGAGCCATGAAGGCTAACATGGGACAGGGCACATTAAAATGTTCTCAATTCATCCAGTAATAAATTATAATTAAGCTACTGAATGAAAAGCTTTTTTGAAAGGTGATGAAGTGAGGCTGCTAGCCTGGGATGCAACATCAGTTAGCAGGGGAAAAAGAATGCTGCCATCCTGTGTAGTCCCTGTGGCCTTCTTACTTAGGTAAAAGCATGAAAGGCAGATTACTTACATTTCTAAAGAGAGGGGCTCAGAGTCTCCATTGGTGCCGTGGAGGGTGACAGAGAAGGTGGGATCAACCTCTCCCAAGCCCTTATAGCTGAAGACATGCATTTTCATCTGGTAGTGGTAGACTGGAAAGAAAGGGGAGAGCAGAGATGGAGCCAACTGTGCTGAAAGAAACCTTGCTCAGCAGTGCTCTGTGTAAAATAGTGTTGGCTAGCAAAGACCAGACCCTTCCTTCAGTGAGACAGCACTGACCACTTTTTCATGCCCTAACTGATTACAAATTTGAGTTTTACACAGCAGCAGCAGCAGGCCCACTCTGGGGACAGCTCCCCAGACCTTACGCTGCTCTGAGGCTGAGTTCTGCAAGCAGAGCAGGTGACCTGCAGCCCTGCTCAGAAGGCAGAGTGTTGTTGTGGCTTGATTCCACGGGGAGGAAGGAGCACAGGGATGCCACAGCACGGCAGTGCAGCCGGGTGCCGGCGGAACGCCGACACCTGGACCTGCACGGCTTTGGGGCGATGCTGCCCCTCCGCCTCCGCATCCTTCCCAACACCAACTCTGGGACGCTGCTCCCGCGGGGAGGCCGTGCTGCTCCTGTTGGGGAGGGAAGCGTACCTTTGAAGGGCATGTCAGCCCTGGTTTTCAGGTACATCTTGCTGTTCCTCTTGTGCCGGATCCTGCGGGCGTTGTAGCCGATGCCGTTGCAGCGGTTCTTGCGGCAGCTCAGGCAGATGCCCTTCTTGAAGCGGCTGGAATCGGTGCACTGGAAGGCGAAGCTCTGCTTGTCCTGGTTCACCAGGGAGTCCACAAAGAGGTGCACAGACCGCTCGTGCTCACATTTAACAACTTCTCCAATTGCTAGAGAGGCAGAGTTGCAAGGAAAACACTTGGTTTAAGCAGCTGTCACCCCAGCAGCCCATAAGATAAAGTGAGCTATGCCTTTCTGCAGCCCAACATGAGCTGAGCGTGGCCAAACTTGAACAGTTTTTCAGCAGCAGCAATTCAGAAGGTTAGTGGGAGATGCTCACTTAGTTCCTCCCATGAAGAGCTTTAAGAGGATCCTAGTCCCAGCATAAGACCACAGATTATGATCAGGCGTTGCAATGAGAATGTGCTTCAGAGTTAAAAGCAGCTATAGTTTCTATAAACTATCTCCAGTAGTACAGACAGTTTAGAAGGAAAAGATTGTTTTCTTTGCTTTTATAAAAAAGATCATCCCCCAGCATCAACCCAAGTCTTTTTGTGAGAGGTCTACACTGACCAGAGGCAAAAGGCAAAGAGAACTTACTGCCATAGGCAATGGCTCCCAAGACATCACTTAGGCCACAGCCAGGCTGGAAGTCTCCCCCGTTGGGGTAGATGTCAAGGTGGCCCACAGGCATCTGGATCCCAATGCTAACACCCAGTGTTTCCCTGGTGTAGGTGTGCAGGACATCCACAAAGTTGGCATCATCGGGGGAGAGGCGCCTGCTGGGGTCCACTCCTTCAAACATGGGGCCAGCGGGATCCAGGCCTGGAGTCAGAGACAGAGCACAAGGGGCCAGGTAAGAAATTGGGCTATTTCATACAAATATAGCCAGAAGCCTGCTGCTGGCAGGTCTCCTCACCAGCTGATACACAGACAGTCCCAGCCTCATTGCTGGTACTGCCCCTCAAGATGCCTTCACCACAGGCTCGCTGAGGGAACAAATAAAGATGTCCTGCTTCACTTCTGGGCCAATACAGCCCAATAGCAGCACCATGATCAGCTTGTTGAAAGCAAAGAGCCTTCACCAGGTCATGGTGAAGAGATGATTCAAGAGGAAGCTCCAAATACCAGAAGAGGTTTAACACCCCAGGGACAGCTGGCAGCCAAAGCTGCCTTGGTGACATTTAGTCTGTTTTCAGACTGCACATATGGAGGGACTAACACAATTTAAGCAGCAGCCAGGAAATCCCTGCATCTGAGATCCTATGATGGGTTTGGGATGCTCTGTTAACCCCTGAGCCTCGCCCTCAAACAGAAGCTGCACTCCAGAGCATTTCTACAACTTAACTGTTAGGTGGTTTTTTTTTTCCAATTAACTAAATACAGACATTTGTTGCTAGGCTCTGTGGAATTCTCACTGCCACTGTCACATGTAAATCCTTAATGCAACCCCTTGTACTATGCCCTAAGTTCTCACATGTTGAAATCAGCTTTCCTCTGGAAGCAAACTCTTCAGATAGTTCCAGAATGAAGGGTTAGAGTTGTTAGATTTTTTTTTTTTAATCAGACATCCTGTGGGACAAACAGCACCCAATAGCTCTCACTTCTATTAGTTTATGAGGTATAATCATAAAAACACTATCACTCAGAGGAATAGCATTTGGATAGTAAGAGTTTGAGCTTGGATCTGTTTTGAATCCACATTTAAATTCAAAGAAAACTAGGACCAGTTTGTCCTGGGTAAGGTTTTTTCACTGAAGCCCTGCTATAATTGACATGAAGAGACCTGTGCTTTCCACTGCTGCCTCAAGTAGAGAACTTGTCATTTCTGGAAGAAAAACACCGAAACAACATTGTAGCAACACAGGAAACGAGCCTCTTCGGGGGAACTCACTGCCAGGAAGGACAGGAGAGAGACTGCTTAGAAAGCCACTTGCCTGTAATTCTGCCTATAGTGCCATGGACGTGGTTACCAGCAAAGCCAGCCACGTGGGCACCCAGGCTGTACCCAATCAGGTGGACATTCTCAAGCTTGAAGAGGGGGTTTTCCTGCAAGGAAAAGAAAATATGAGAGTTTGATTCCCATTCTCTTGTGGCATCTGGTGCTGCTTCTGTCTGCAGGAATAGAAAGTCCAGTTCCAAGAAGGGACTGGAGGGAGGGGGCAGATAAGCACGCTTCGTTTTGTATTTTACAAGTGGAACGGTTTGGATGACACTTGTGGTTTACCCATGTCCCAGCCCCAATTATGATACTCATTATCATCAAGAATAAAACCTTCCCCTGGCAGCTGCCAGCAGACTCAGCACTGGCCGTGGCCTCAGGTGCCAGGTGCAGCACCATGGACCTCTCCTTCTCCTTGCCCGCCCTCCTGCCAGGCCAGTGCTGGCTCTGAATGCCCAGCTCCCGAGCCCACATTGCTCAGGCAGCATTCCCAAATCTGAGCTGCTCTTCAGCACCACTGACCCGAGCACGCTGCAAGGCAGCATCTCCAGGGATGCAGGGCAGCAGCACTGCAGCTAGGAGCCATCACCCAGCCAAGCCCTGGGCTGGGTGTTACAGCACAGCCTGCCCTGCTGGTGAGCCTTGGAGCTGGAGAACGCTCTGCAGCCTTGTGCAACAGTCCCTCACCGAGCATTACAACAGAGGCTGCTCTTAGCTTGCACTACCTGTAACCAGTCAAGCAGCCTCGCTATGGTTTTTCCAACAATCTGCGTGTTGTTCACGGCATCGGTGTAGAGCTGGTGGGCAAGAGAGAGCCAGTCCACCACGACCACGTTGGCATCCTTCTCCCTCTCCTGCAGAGCGGACACCAAGCTGTCAAGCCAGGTTTCGAACATGCCACTCATCTAGAAAGAGATTCAGGTGTCAGTTTCCAGCTTGCAGGACCAAGATGACACATCCACAGTCAAGTTATTTGCATGTCATTTACACATGCTGCTCCAGCTGCATGCTGCTCCTCTGCAAGCCCCACTACCCCTCAGCGCTGCAGTAAGAGCATGCATGCAATGGAGTAAGAAAAACAGGTTTTGAGAGACTCTGGCTGTAATTACCCACTTGCCTTTTAGGGCAGGAGGGAGAGGCATTCGTTACGTGCCACCTTATCGCACTTTTTCTCAAGAGTTTCAGAAATTCTGATGGATTGCAAAATTATTCGCCAGACCTGGCAGTGCTGTTTGCGTAAGCCCTGGCAGAGCTGATAAGTCCCCTTGTGCCACACACTCAGCCTCATCAAATGCAGAATTAAAAAGCTTGATAAAGCCTGTGTGCCCTCTTGCTCCTTTATCAAGGAGACCACATAGCAGACGTCAGGACTGGGCACTCAGCTACGATTACAGAAGGTCTATACACGTGCCTGTCAAGTCAAGCGTCACATTCATAGTGGTCAGTCAGTTGGATTTTAGTGCCACGTTCACATTATACAGCTATGAAGTGATCTTGAGCAGTTATGAATGAGTTGGGTGATTTCAGAGTTTCTAAGCCTGACCCCGAAGACTTCGCTCCAGACATCTCAATAGAGGTGCACCTTTTAAGAGACCATTGTGCTCAGAACATGAAAAGTTTCCCTGAATTGCTATCTTCATAGAATTCTAGGATGGTTTGGGTAGGAAAGGACCTTAAAGATTATCTAGTTAGGACTCCCCTGCCATGGACAGAGACATCTTCCACTAGACCAGGTTGTTCAAAGTGCCATCCAGCCCAGCCTTGAACACCTTCAGGGATGAGGCAGTCACAGAAATTCCTGAAAATAAATATTCTGGAGACACAGCCCATTTGTAAGGCAGTTTGCTCTCTCTGAGTGGGCAGTCTAAGCATGGCCCAGGATTCTTCACACTTACCGTCCAGCCGTGAATGATGAAGAAGGTTTTGGCCGTCACGTTGAACTTGCAGTCCTCCAGGCACTGGTGCTGGCCGATGGCGAGCGTGCAACCATCCTCACCGGCGTCCGGCGAGGAGCGGAGACCGAACTTCACCCGCGCCTTCTGCGCCGGCACAGGCTCCGCGGTGCCATCTGCGAGCCAGCGGGAGAGAAGGGTCAGCAAAGCGCCTCGGAACCCGCCTGCCCCGCGAGGGGACGAACCCGCTCCGCGGCTCCCCCGGTCCCGCGTGGGACCGCGCTCACCCACCTCCCGCCGCGGGCAGCGCCGCCTCCGCGCCCCGCGCCGCGATGCAACAGGACGCGGCGCTGCACAGCAGGAGGAAGAGCCTCCTCATGGCTCGGGAGGACGGCCGGACGGAGGGCTGGAGCAGGGAACGGATGAATGGATGGACACACGCTCGGATGGACGCGCGGCGGCGCCACTTAAAGAGTGGCACCATGGGGCGGGGCCAGCCCGCGCTCCTATTGGTCACGCCTTCCGTGACGTCACGTATAGTATGAATGGGAGGCCACGCCCTGCGTGGGGGCGTCCCCGGGGTCCCCAGCGCTGACACCCCGAGGGGCACAGGGGACACGTGGGGAGTCACACAGAGTCCCCAGCGCTGACACCCCGAGGGGCACAGGGCACATGCAGCCCTGCGTGGGGAACTGGCAGGCGTTTGGGGAGGGGGCTCACGCGTGCTGACCCCCTCATGCTGCCAGTGGGGTCTCTGCTTTCCATCTCCCCCCGTGGGAACCCCCAGAATTTCGCCCCTTGGGCCCTCTGGACCTAACGGGCACAAGATGATTCCCGAGGGGCATTGCCCGACTTGCAGCCCACCACCTTCCACAGTACGTTATGGACAACATAAATAAGTTTGAACTCAAAAATTAACCATTTACTGCTACTTTTTTATTACTTGTATATTTACCAGTTGCTGATGTGTGACAAGTTATTTCACTTTACACTGCTGCTGTCTCACCACACTGTGTAAGAAGAGATCATGCTCTGGGGACACATGGTTTTCCTGCTCTCTTTTTCATCCCCTTCATCAGCCCTGTGGTTCCTTTTTCTCTCCAAACTCACAGAAGAAAGCAAGGAGAAGGCACCAGGGCAAACGAAAAAGGTGTAGGCAAATGATGGGCAAAGATGAGGAGTATGGTGTCCCACCCTTAAGGCGAAGGGAGCACCCAGGATTTGTAGATGCTCATGGTCAAAAAGAAAGACAAAAAAGCAGAGGATCTGAAAAAACTTACGAAGTTTTATTAGAAAATTCCATGCTTGGCATGGAAATTGGTGTGTTTGTTCCTGATTTTCTTGTATAAACGAAAAGGAAGGAAGGAAGGAAGGAAGGAAGGAAGGAAGGAAGGAAGGAAGGAAGGAAGGAAGGAAGGAAGGAAAAAGGGATATAAGNAAGGAAGGAAGGAAGGAAGGAAGGATAATGGGATATCATGCAAAATCATGCAGAGAAATTGCTTTAGCCCTCACCAGTACATATAAATGGAGAGAATGAATCTGACTTTCTGGCAGTGCTTTCTCAGGGTCCTCAGTTTGTACCCCACATCTCTGTGAGGCTTCCTCAGCCCGGACACCTCCTGACTCCGTGTGGACTGGCAGTTGGACTAGATGGTCACTGTAGGTCACTTCTAACTGAAATACTTCTATTCTATTCTATTCTATTCTATTCTATTCTATTCTATTCTATTCTATTCTATTCTTTCCTCATAACTCTCTTATATGTGACAGGTTGTGACTGAGGACTGCTGCTCCTCTCCTCTTTGGGGATCATCCCTAGAAAGTCTTAATTTCTGACTCTGCAGGATGAGTACATGTTCTGGGATCTCCTCAAGCATGTCCTGTTTCCAGAGGCTGGAGATGATGCTCATGCTCCTCAGGGAGTGTGGGATTGAGCAAAATGTCCTGAGGATGTAGCCTCTCCTCTGCAGCTGTGTGGTCCCTCTTGAGGAGCAGCATCCTGACAGCACTGACCTAAAACAGAAAGGACCTGAATTTCTCAGCTGCTGTCCACTACTGGACTTACTCCTGCAGGAAATGAATCAGCCAAGCCTCATCACCAAACGCCTCATCATTTAAAAGATTTCTGGTGCCAACAAACCCCTTCCAGACTGCTGACCACCACGACATTATCGTGGTTTAACCACGACGTCTTCTCATTCTCCTTTTGTTGTCTCTTGCTATTGTAAAGCTCCTGTTTTTTCGTCTGTGCAACTCCAGGCTCTGGGAAGGGAGTCCTGGTCTTTGCCTCTGGCTTCCAAGAATGACAGTAGCAGTGAGAATAGCTTAGCAACAGCAAGGAAAAAGTGCATCAAAATAATTCCTGGCTGCTTCGGCCGAAGGGTGATGATCATCTGGGGAGATGCTCAGGGTCTGTTGTGATGGGCATCGTATCAACTCACAGAGTGTGGCTCGGCACTGACCTCTCTGTAACCCTCGTGGCCTGGGGGGAAGGAGGCTCCCACCCAGAGCTGCTTGGAAAATAGCAGTTCGTTAAGCCAAATAATTCTAAGGAAAAATTCCTAGTTTTGATTAGTTTTTCACTGGGAAAGATTTCATGGCTCCCAGATGGAATTTCTGGATATTGTAGTAAGTAATAAATAATAAACCGGGGTGAAGTGATAGTAATCCACTTTAAAAGATATGGAAGCTCAAGAGTTAGAGCACTTGTAGGGATGTTGGAGGCTTTACCTCAGCAGCTGGTGTGAGGGGGACAATGCCCGTGGAGATAGTGGCTGTTCTTGGAGGTGTCTTTCTGGCTCTCTTCCTCTCTCCCTGGCTCCATTCCTATGTGATTTCCTAAAGGTCTCAATTCAGTCCAAAGGCAGAAGAGGAGTGTTTTTGAAATCATGAGAGTTTTTATAGGAAATAGAAAAATGTTCCACTCAGCTGTTGTCAAAAGCTCTTTGCAGGTGGGTGCTGGAAGTCTGAGTCTTCTTCAGCACCAGACATGGTGTGTCAGAGCAGAGTCATGAAATGTGGAGGTAGAAGGTACATGTGAGGAGTCAAGCTTCTTTTAGTAGCAAAAAGCTAAAATCAGTATGATATGTAAATTAAGATGCCCAAATATTTGAAGGTCTGAAGTCTGCTGGTGCTCTCAGGGAAGGACTAGACAGGTTTTACAGCAGCAGCATTTAATTTGAGAGGTCTCCACACCTGTGCACCCATCGAGGAGACACTTTCAATGCTATTTCTATACAAGAAGAGCATCTCAAACCTGGGTTATGGTCAGCATCTTCTGCAGGGGCTCAGCATCCCTGACAGAAAGGACTTCAAGCAGACTGAAGTCAGAAGACTTCTGCAAAATAATTGTCATTAATGCCTCTTTTTCCCCTGTCTTTAAAACTAGCATGCGGACATCTGCTTTCCTTGCAAAATGGCTACATTATTAAAGAGCTGAGAGTTAAAGGAAAAGGGAAAACCCTTCATCATCACACCACCTCTTTAAAAACCTGCAGAGGTAGAGTAATTCTGGTGTGAGCAGTTCTGGAGATAACAAGGAACACTAACAGCAGCCTTTTGCATGAACAGCGCTGCCAACATTGCATCCCTCATCCTCCCGTGGATCACCTGCAGTGGAAAGAGCAGGGAGAGAGTTTTGCAGCCCAGGACAGGGTACCAGTGCTGATATGAGTGGCTGCAGGACGGATTTGTACCATATTCCTGTGGCTAAGATTGCATCCTGTTGTGTTCACATCGCTGGGAAGGCACAAGTGGAACACTTGGCCTCCACTGTCAGGGAAAAATTGTGACTCCTGGGCTTGTGAAGTGGTTAGTGAAAACAATGGCATATCAAGCAGAGTTAAAGATGCTCCTATTAAGAATTTCTCATTTAAACAAGCTAGAGAGTGATGTCATGGCTTTAGGTCAGCTATTCAGTGCCAGGGAGTGCATTTAGAAACCTGAGAGTGTTTTACCCACTCTCCATTCTTCCTGCCTGGTTCTTCCTTTCTCCAATGAAAGAGGGAGTAGGATTTACAGGATAGGAGGAGGGGAGAGAAAGGGATCTCTCACTCTCTGTTTTTTTTTTTTTTTTTTTTCTTAGTTATAAAACAGTTACTATTTTCAATTACAAAACACAGGAAGTATAATCCAATGGAATTGATGCTAGTTTCCCACATGGCTCCTTCTGCCTAGCTTGTTTCTGAGACGACAGAGGAGGAGAGGTAGTGAACAAGCTGAGAGAGGGAAGGGCTGCTCGGATGGCAGCAGCCTCAGGGTGTGCTGAGCTGGGGCAAAGGCCTGGGAAGGACCCCCACATCAGATGGAGGTGCAAAGCTGACTGCACCCCAAGAGGTCTGATATTCTGGAGAGGCAGCTCTCCAATGAAATATCATCCTGGGTTAATCCCTGTGCCTGCTCAGCCCTGGAACTCTTGGTTTGTCATCATCCCATCACACCACAATTATTTTATGCTTAGTGCTTGCTGCAGAGGGGGGACATATTATTTCTGCAGCAGCTTCTGCTCTTGATGTTTTTGTTCTGAGAGTGTCAAACTGGGGTGAAAACAGGCTGTGGTATCTTTGTTTCACAGCCACTCCTTACCCCACCAAGTTTTGCCTCCCCTCCTCAGCCTTTCAAATACATCCCCTCTATGAACACACTTTATAGGACCAATACTTCATACCCCTGCGTAGGTTTGTTTGCTTACAGAAGAGGCTAATCTCCACCAGGTTATGAAATCAGCTCACATGCTTCAGTGGCCTAACCCACTATTGATATCCCTGTTCGATCCCTGTTGAGCTCTCTTTGTTGGAGGTAACCCCTTCTCCTACTCCTTCTAAGCTGATTTCTTAAGCCACGTCATTCAAGTCCCACATCCCCATGGTATTTAGATGTAGTAAAAATGACTGGGGGGGAAAATAAATGGCAGCCAGCGAGCCCACTAAACTGTCTGACTATTAATGGTCCTGTTAGTTGCAAATTTACTTTACCACAAAGCCCCCAGCATGTAATCCTTAGATGAATGCCTTTGATTGTGAGGGAATATTTACAGCTGACCCTGCCAGCAGTCTGCAAACCTGCAATGGGCCTCCTGTCCCACATTAAATCCGCTGGCATCTGTTCCTGGGTTCTTATCAAACACATGCTCTGTTGGTGCAGTGTTTGGGCTGTAGTGCTCGTGGATATGGTGGGCCTTGAAGAATAAATCCCTGCATTCCTGAGAAATGCTAATACTTGTGAACGTTGTCACACAGGGTTACAGTTTGTACCTGTCTCCAGGCATCGCCATCCACTGGGAGGTTTCCAGTAGGCTTTGATCCCCGCTGGCTGCCCCCTCCCCATGGCTAGACCCCAGTCCTGCCTCTGGACCACCCTTCACCACAGTCAAAATTCTTCCTTCTTCAAACTTCTGCCATTTTCCTGGACTTCTGTGAGCGACAGGAATGATTTTTAGGATGGTTTTTATCTCTTTTCGCCCCTGCCCATGTCTCACATGAGTCCCTGGGTTGCTGTGAGACCCTCAAGTGATCTTGCCCTCCTTTAGCCCCAGCAGCGCTGCCCAGGAGCTCAGGCTGGAAGCCAGAGAGAGCTCTGTGTGTCCTGACTCCTGTTTGCTGTACCCAAGCGAACAAGTGGAATTCAGCTTGTCATTCCCAGCATGTCTCGTGGTCCGTGAGACGGATCCAGGCCGCTTGGCTGCTTTGTGTCACACAGAAGGCCTGGTGGTGTGTGGTGGGCCTGCTCCATCCACTTGGCAGACAAGGATGCCTTTAGGTCTGTGCTGAGGAATGATGTGTATTTTCTCTCTTCTTACGCTTTTATGCAAAATTCACACTTTTCCATCCAAGCTGGATGAATGCTGAGCATGTCTGAGCTTGAACATGGACTTGGAGCCAAGTCCATTGGCAGTGCAGGGGTGTTGCGGGTGGCCAGAGGGATATTTGCTTCTGCTCCTTTCTGAGGTCCTGTTTTGCTGGGATTGGAGAAACATCTCAGAAGATGTGATTACTTGATCCTTCAGCTGGTGGACACTGAGGCCTCAACAGAGCTTCTGCTTTAAGTCTCCTGCATCCAGCAAAGAAAAAATACTATTATAAGAGAAGCCTGGGACTGCTAGAGAGTACAGAGAGGACTTGGCAGCTGTTTGCTTTAGGGATTGCTTTAGAGTGTATATCCTTATCCAAATGCTTTTTCTTCAAATCTGCAGGAATGTTTAGCCCAAGTGTGAAGTGGATGTGGTAGCACCCAGTGAGGGGTACCCAACACTCAGCTGGGCTGCAGCGCCAGCAGAGACTGTAAGAACTGGCAGAGCAGGCAGTGGCTCTCCTGCCCACTGAGATGGGTCTGTTGGACTGGGCAGAGCTCTGGCTTTGGAATTATTTCTGTAATTAGCAGGTAAAAAATCTTGGAGTTTGGCATCTTGGCAGAATAATGAGTAAGCTGACATCTCCTTCTTTTCTCTCCAGACTAACACAGTTGTCTGGAGGCAGGTTGGAAAGGGCTTGGAGCAACCTCATCTAATGGAAGGTGTCCCTGCACGTGGGATAGGGGATGGTAGGGGCCTTGGAAACAGATGGATCTTTAACTTACACTCAAACTCATTCTATTATTCTATTATTAATTTTCAGCACTCCTAAATCCACTTTAAATCTAACTCAGGCTTTCAAAACTGATCCTGTAAATCTGGATGGACACCAAACCCATGAAACTCTGAGCATGCCACTCCACTTCCAGTGGCTACTGGAAACAAATCGAGTTTTTTATTAAAACAAATTAATTCGTTACTTACTTTAGCAAAGCCCTGTAAAAACACCTTATTTCTCACCATTATTGTTAATTTGTACCCAAGCTTTATGGTTGCAAATCTCGGGTAATTGTTTCTTCCTGGGCGGTTGTTGTGTCAGCTCACACAACTTCTTCATCTATTTCTGGTCCTGATTGCTGATTCAGCTGGTGTTTAGGAGACCCTGTGGCAGTATTTCACTGTGATTCACACACTGAAGAGAATATTTTAAACCACAAACACAGACTTTACGCACCAGCTTTTGTGTGAAGAAAAAGGGTGACAAACAGCTTGAGGACAGGAATAAGCTGCACGAGGTGCGGCTGTGTATCATCGAGGTCAGTGTCATTGGCTCTCCCGCACCCTGTTCTTCCTTTACCCTCCCCTTTGAACCATTTGTCTTCCCCAGTCCATGCAGAGTGTAGAGATGGGATCTGCCTGAGATAGGGAAAAACCTCAAGTCCCCCTTGGAAATACAGGAGTCTCCTGCTTTTCTCAGAAGTTGGCTTTACTTACACCAACAGTATTACTCATTTCGGTTTTCACCAGGTTGCACATTTTACTTTGACAACTCATCAGTTATCCCATCCCTGAATCCAGTCTTATTACTCAATGTCTCAATGGAAAGGACATACCACATCTGTTTGCAGACTCTGCAATGAGATGATGGGATGCTGGTCCTCATCAGGTTCTGTTTCACCTTCTGGCCATTTATTCCTAATTGCCTAACTTCTTCCATTTATTGTGTTTATTGAGTGTGTGGAGCTTATTAGGGAAGAGTCAAAGGCTCTGTAATTAATTGGGAAGAGTTTGGGGCATTTCTTAGTGCCTTGACCTTATGTTCCTGGGTGTAATGTACAGATGCTGCTGACATTCATCCCAGGACTTCCCATCCAAGGCCAGACAGGAAGAAAGACTGCACTGAGGGCAGGCGAACAACAAAAGGGCTGCCCTGTACAGGTCAGGTATATCCTGGGCTGCACCACCAGCAGTGTGACAGGCAGGTCAAGGTGGGGCATTCTGCCCCTGTGCCCCTGTGCTCAGGTGAGAGCCCACCTGCAGAGCTGCCTCCAGCCCTGGCTCCAGCAGCACAAGGACGTGGAGCTGCTGGAGCCAGTGCAGAGGAGGCCACGGAGATGCTGCCAGGGCTGGAGCCCCTCTGCTCTGGAGGCAGCCTGGGAGAGCTGGGGCTGCTCACCTGCACAAGAGAAGGCTCCAGGGAGAGCTCCGAGCCCCTGGCAGGGCCTAAAGGGGCTCCAGGAGAGCTGCAGAGGGACTGGGGACAAGGCCTGNGGATTCCATTCTGTGATATACTTTACAGAGCAAGGGTGGCATCTTCTAAGCAGAGGCCTGCTGGGCAGGTAGGACAGGGGAGCAATAGCAGCACATGTCTGGGATACGGGTGCAGGACCCATCCCACTAATCAGCTCCCTGAAGGGAACTCTTCCTTGTGCAACTCCTTGTGCCTGCTCTTCCCTTGCAGGATGCAGGATGCTGGTCCAGCACCTGAGTGAGTCACGGGGCAGCTGATGGCCGAGGGGTGGCGGGGGAGCTGGGGGGGTGCTGCCTCTAGGGGCCCCCTGCCACAGCCTTGCCCGGCAGTCCCTACCCATCATATGACCTTCCCAAGCACTGCATGTGACTGGGCCATGCACGCTGGAAAAGACCAGGCAGAGAGGAGGGGATAGGCTGGAGAGGGGGAGGGCAGTGCAGCTAGAGAGGATTAATAAGCTGGACAGATAGGGAAAGCTTTGAAAGAGGGGGCTCATGTCAGAGTTGTTGCAATAGCAAAGACGGAAGTAGCTGGATGACTGGAAGACAGCCACGGAGCAAGCTGGGAGGGAGGGATGACCTCAGAGGTGACATTTGGGATCCAAGCTGTTTGTGTCTTGTGCAGAGGAACACACTGCAATCGTCAGAGCTGGAGGGATCGGAAATTTAGGAAGAATCTCTGACAATAAGAATAGTAAGGAATGACCACAAAAGCCACGCACTGAGATGAAAAATGAAGATTCTGCAAAGATTGTTAAGGACATGAAGTTTAGATGTTCAGGGCTGTTGCTTCTTGCTGTGCCATGAACAGAAAGCTGTCTGCTGGCTGAAAGTTTAGCACAGGTTGTGTTAATAGGCATCTTCCAACCTCATCTCCCAGCTCTGAGCAGAACTCTGCAAAGCTGGGTCCTGTCTGTAAGGACGCTCCTGTCCCAGGTCCCTGCATGCTTTGTCTGCCAGCAGGGAGGTGGAGAAGCCTCTGGAAGAGAAAAGCAAGTTTGGTTGGGGTTTATCAACTGATCCAGAGGAGGTCTTGAGCAGGGTAGCTGCAAAAATAGCCGACAGAGTTATAGAATCATGGAATCATTTAAGGGTGGAAAAGATATCTAAGGTGAATCAGTCTAACTGCCAACCCGGCACTGCCACATTTATAATCATGACTGTAACAGAGGAGAGGAGGAGGAAGAGGAGGAGGAGGAAGAGGAAGAGGAGGAGGAAGAGGAGGAGGAAGAGGATTCTTTGATCCATTTTGTTTAGGAGATGCAGTGCAACAAAGGAAGTTTGAGGCTCTGTTTCACAATACAGGGCACACTCAGCTTTAGAAATGTTGACAGGATTCACAGATCAAGAGAAGCTGAGGCTGGAAAGAGCCAGAGGAGGCTTCCCAAAGCAACTCCCCTGCTGCTCAAGAGTCAACCAGAGATGGTCGCTCAGAATAATGTCTCTGGCCCACCTGCTTCAGGGTTCAACCATTCTCTTTTGTTTAAACAGAATTCCCCACAGTTTAATTTGTGATTAAATTGTGGGCAATATCCCTGATTCCAGGGATAATTTAGGTTTCATTAATCAAAAGCACATTTAAAGCAGTACTTCTTGGTTATGAGCTAGTCAGGTTAGGGCAAATATAAACCCAGGATTTAATTTATCCCAGAAAGTGTTTGTGATCAGGCACTTACCTGATGCCTTTATTCACTCATCACAGAGATTGTCTGGTCCTGGACATTAAAGCAAGGAACAAACAGTCACAGATCTCTACAACCTGCGTAAATGGGTTTGCTGTCAAAAACTGCACTGAATAAACACAAACTTTAGCTACAAGGTTATTTAATCACACAGGAGGTTTGTTTTACCAGTGATTCCGTCCTAGCTGGGTGTGTAGTAGTGGGTGGATGAACCCGTAGCTCTGGACAATATGCCAAAAAGTTTAGTATTAAGACAACATCACCGATTGCTGTGGTTTGTTTTTTTTCTTGTTTTGACTATGATCCTGGCAGGCAGGTCACCAGCAGCGTGGGGAAGGTGCTGTGGCTGCTACATCACGCTTCAGCAGCAGTGATGGCAAGGACAAATATTCATTCAGCTGTCCTGATGCTGAGCTCCCCAGCTCTTTCCTCACCCCTGCTCTAGGTACAGCATACACGTGACAAAAATTATTTAAACAGGATGTGCAGCTACTCTCTCTTTGTAAAGAATTGTCTATGTTTTAGACATACACATTCCCCATTGGGAATCAAAAGTGTTTCAGTTGTTCACGTTTGAGATTATACACTTAAAATGAGTTATATATGTACTTACTGATATATGCACATAAATATATGCATATAAATAACTTATCTCCTTAAGTAAGGATCTTGCTCCCTATGGAAGCATCTCTTCCTGAAAGTCACAGGGTGGAATATGTAACATAATTGAGCTCCCCAGGTGACCAAGACAGATTTACTGATACAGAGCAAATCTCTAATGAAGGTCAGTCCATCTTTTGGAGGTGCATTTGCCCCTTTTCCATGGAGTGACAGGACAAGGGGCAATAGCTTCCCAGAGGGCAGGGACAGATGGGATATTGGGAATTAGGAATTGCTGGCTGGGAGGGTGGGCAGGCCCTGGCACAGGGTGCCCAGAGCAGCTGTGGCTGCCCCTGGATCCCTGGCAGTGTCCAAGGCCAGGCTGGACAGGGCTTGGAGCACCCTGGGACAGTGGAAGGTGTCCCTGCCCATAGCAGGGGGTGGGACTGGATGATCTTTAGGGTCCCTTCCAACCCAAACAATTTCATGATTCTGTGAATCTATGATCTTGCTCCTGCAAGTCACTGCCTGGGTCAGTAGGTTTTAAGATGCTTATGGAGAGCCCTTTAGCTGGAGAACTTGCCTACCACGTGTCCAAGTGCCGCTGTTTTGCTGACTGTGGGAGGAAAAGGCAAACAGTGGGGGTGAGCTGTGCCTCTGGAGGAGCCATGCATCTGGGACGAGGAGGACAGGAGACTGTAGGCTAGTCAGCAGAGAGGATTTCACAGAAGGAAGGTGCAGGCAGCTGTCTGATGGTTGGAAAGCCTCAGTGTTTGCTGCATTTAAGCTGGTTTCAATTTAAAATTTCTTTGTCTTCAAGATTTTCTGCTTAAACATTAGGACAAGGAACCATTTGTGTGTAATTTCATGAATGGCACTTTAATATCCCCACATAACCCTTGGACTCCAAAAGCTGGGTCTCTAAGAGAAATGCCAAGATATCTACAAAAAGATTTGAGGAATTGGCTTCCATTCCTGTGCAAAAAATAGGTCAGGCCCTCTCCTGCAGAAGAGCAGATAGAGGGTGTGTTTTAGCAAGCCAGATTTAAGCTTGGTCAGTCAGCCCCAGTGTTTCTGTGTGTTACAGGGGGTTTAGCACAGCTCTTCCTGTGGCTGTTAGAAGCCCCTCTGTTAGAAGTGACCACCCCAGGTCAGGTGTGTGCTTGAGTTGAGTGTCAGGCTGGAAGGTGAGCAGGAGGTCCCCTGGCTGGAAATGAACATGTGGTTTTAGAGCTGCCACGAAGACATAACCCCAGACAGTGAAAACATAACTCCAGCCAGTCTTGGAGCTCACCGGTCCCTCTGGTCAGGAGGGATGATGACTGTCAGGGACATTGGCTAATTGTCACATTTGGCTCCCAGTAGCACTGATAAGGCTGCTTGTTTACTCACCACTGAAGACACAGAAGGACTTAGGTGAGGCAACACTCCAGTACCTGAACAAAGCAGGATAAGGGGTGCAGCCCCATTCCAGCCCCAGGAGCACAGCCAGAGGAGAGAATCATGGGATCAATGAATGGTTTGGGTTGGAAGAGACCTTAAATCTCATCCAGTTTCACCCCTGTCATAGACAGGGACACCTTCCACTATTGCAGGCTGATCCAAGCCCCATCCAACCTGGCCTGGGACACTCCCAGGGTTAAGGCAGCCACAGCTGCTCTGGGAAATCTGTGCCAGGGGCTGCCCACCCTCACAGACAAGAATTCCTTCCCATCTATCCCTGCCCTTTAGGTGGGGGAAGCCATTCCCCCTTGTCCTGTCCCTCCAGCCCTTGCCCCAAGTCCCTCTCCAGCTCTCCTGGAGCCCCTTTACAAGGCTCTGCTTGGAGTCTTCTCTTGTGCAGGTGAACAGCCCCAGCTCTCCCAGCCTGGCTCCAGAGCAGAGGAGACGGCAGAAACCTCTGCTGCCATTGTGATCAACCCTTCACAGGAGGATATTCTCAGCTCCCAGGGCATAAAGCAGAGGCTCTGCTTGGGTCCAAGCACAGCTTGGGTGTTTGTTGTCCACACTTGCTGGGACAGCAATGTCTCCCTGGGCGTGCACAGCAATGGCACTGGGGCTGGCAGTACAGACAGGGGAGCAAGAGGGATGGCAGCAGCGGAGTCTGAGGTAAAGTCCTGTGGATTTGAGGTTCCAGTACAATTAGCAGGCAGCTGCTTCCGACGCGGGAGTTTTCAAGAATACAGTTTTGGACTTACCTGCCTGAATTTTCTGCTTAGTATCCAAAAGCTCTCTTGGAGTCAGCTCATACAATCCAAATATCCCAGGCAGGTGGTGTGGTGGGGGAATAACATGGTGAAATCCCAACTAGGGCACAAGCTCAGCTGCCTCAGCCCTGATCGCAGCACCAGGTATGTGCTAGGCTGCCCAGGAGAGCTCTTGTCAAACTCCCAACAAAGCTGAAAATTTGCATCTCAGGGAAGGGGTCACAGCCCCAAGGCTGCCAGAGCTCCAGGAGCGTTTGGACAATGCTCTCAGGGGTGCACAGGCTGGGATTGTTGGGGTGTGCAGGGCCAGCAGCTGGACTCCCTGACCCTGGTGAGCCTTTTCCAGCTCAGGATATTCTGTCATTCTGTGCTAACCCTCCACCGCTGCAAACCCTTAGCAGCTGAGCAAAACAGTTCCACCTGTAGGGAAACAGAAAATGTATTTATTTTGGGTTTGATTGATGAACACAGGTGATAATCCCCATCATGTGTCAAATACTTGTGTTTCACACCTCTCCTCCCGCTTTCCTTGAATTTCTACTTGCTTTTATGCTCTGCTGCCAAGCAGCAGCTGTGTGTAAAGGTGCTTCCCATGGAAAGACAGAGTTCTTGCCCCAGCAGAAAACAGAGGAAGGTGCACAGGGAAGGGCAGAAAGGATGAGGAAGAGTTGCATTCAGGTGTGTTTGGAGAGGGGATTCCCACAGTATGATGGGTAAGGCTCTGGAAGTGTTTGAGGACCTCAGCTTAAGCCAGTTTTAATTTATTGTACCTGAAAACTTAATACTATATACTTTTCCCCACAGAAGTTGCCCCTGGATCTCTGGCAGTGTCCAAGACCAGGTTGAATGGGGCTTGGAGCAGCCTGGGATAGTGGAAGGTGTCCCTGCTCATGGCAGGGGGTGGGATGAGATGATCTTTTAAGGTTCCTTCCAAACCATTCTGTGATTCTATGAAGAAGAAATAATATTTGCCCACACCCCAGCATGTTTCAGTCTTTGAGATCAGTGCTTGAAAGTTGCTTGGAGACTTTGCAGAAATCTTCCCCGAAACCAAAGAAAAAGGCACATTTTCAGGCACATTTTCAGGTAAATGGAGAGCTGCAGTAACAACTAGAGCTCTTACAGTTTTTAGCCATGTAAATATTTGTGATAGCTCAAATATTTTCCTCTTCCCATCTGGGTGAAATCCTAGCTGCAGACCTTTGGGGCTTTTTAGCCCTAAACAAGAGATCCAAAACCAACCTCCTGTTCATAGCATTTACATGGGCAGCAAGTTCTTCCTCTGCTTATTTCTAAGCTCAGAGTTAAACCCAGACTCTCATGCTGGGGAGGTGCCTGCACACCAGATTACTGCCCTCTCAGGAATAGGTCTCTTCTCTTTTTTCACCCATTCTGTAATTTTTTTTCTCAATGAGACTTCTGCTGCAGCTGGGTACTACTTTCAGGAAACATTTTGCTTTTATTGAGCTGCTCCCCAAGCAGTTCTAGTCACAAATGCTGCCTCAAATGGGAAGGAAAAATCTTTTATTGTAATGAGTCAGTCTGTGATTATTTTATAATGGTGCAGTAAATACCAGTTCAGGTTTATAAATATAAATTTGAATTAATCTCTTCATTCCGGTCTCCGGGACACCCCTGTGAGCAACGTGCTGTTCTATTCCCATCCTGAGCTGCCATCTAATGGTGAAAACGGTGCTGGCTGCTGGGATGAGAGTTAGACCCGATTATCTTAAAGGTCGTTTCCAAACAACAATTCTGTGCTCTCAGGTGGGTGGGGTGGGTTCTGCTCCCTGAGAACAGGGGACAGGACAAGAGGAAACGGCTTCAGGTTATGCCAGGGGAGGTTTAGGCTGAACATCAGGAGGATTTTCCTCATGGAAAGGACTTGGCAGGGGCTGCCCAGGGAGGTGTTGGAGTCCCCATCCCTGGAGGTGTCCAAGAACAGACTGGATGTGGCACTCAGTGCTCTGGGCTGGTGACACGGTGAGGATCGGGCACAGCTTGGACTTGATGAAGTCTTTTTGAACCTGAATGATCCCGACTGACTGAACCACAGAATATCCTGAGCTGGAAAGTACCCACAAGGAGCATCGAGTCCAGCTCCTCAACAATCCCACCCTGTGCATCCCTGGAGCAGTGTCCAAACTCTCCTGGAGCTCTGGCAGCCTCAGGGCTGTGCCCATTCCCTGGGCAGCCTGGGCAGTGCCCAGCACCTCTGGGGTAAGAACCTTTCCCTGATCTCCAACCTAACCCTCCCTGGCACAGCTCCAGCCGTGCCCTGGGTTCTGTCAGTGGTCACCAGGGAGAAGAGATCAATGCCTGACCTTCCTCTTCCCTCACGAGGAAGTTTGAACTGCGATGAGTCTCCCCTCTCTTCAGCTGAACAGACTAAGTGCCCTCAGCCGCCGCTCATACTGCTTCCCCTCAAGGCCCTTCACCATTTCCGTAGCTATCCTTTTGGCGCTAACAGTTTAATATCTTTCTTATACTGCGGTGACCAGCACTGCTCACAACGTTCAAGGTGAGGCCGCACCAGCGCGGATCGGCGCGGGGCAATCCGCTCCCTTGGGCAGCTGGTGGTGCTGCGCCAGATGCACGCTGATTTCCTCACTAAAAGCACCTGCACCATGAGCTGAGGGTGAATACCGCGGTGTCCTTCCCCACAGCAGGCTTTGGTCACAGGCACAGCGCGGGAGCCGCTCTCACCACACACCGCGCCCACAGTGAGACCCGCCGCCATGTTGGGGGCGGAGCGCGCCCGGGGCCGTCCCCGTCCGAAATCTCGCGAGACGTGCGCGCGCTGGCGGCGCGCCCCGCCCTTCCCCTTCCTCTGCGGCCGCCGCCCCGAGGTGAGGAGCCATGGTCGTCCCGGTCCCGCGCCATCCGCTGCCATCCGCCCCCATCCCGCCCCATCCCCGCCGGCACCGGCGTCCCGAACACCGGGGTCGCTGCGACATGCGCCGCGCCCGCGGTATTCCCCGGGATGGCGCGCGGGAGGGCGGGCGCGGATGCGGGGAAGGGGCAGGCCTGAGAAAATCCATGGTTGCGATGATGACTTTCTTAGGACACCTTTGGATGTAACTGTGAAAAGAACCAGTAATTTCTGAGCAGCTGTGGCGGTAAGGGGAGCAGTCCGGGTCTTGCGTGCCAGTGTTGAAAGTTTAATATGTTTTAATTGGTGTTTTTCAGCTGAGCTCTCAAGATGGTGCGCTACTCCCTGGATCCGGAGAACCCCACGAAATGTGAGTTGCTGTTTTAGGAGAGTTCGTGTGGGATTTCCGGGAAGTCAGTGAGGTTTTGATTCTAAAATTCGTTTTTTTTTCTCTCTTGCAGCATGCAAGTCGCGGGGATCTAACCTGCGTGTGCATTTCAAGGTGAGAAGTGTGTGATAAGCAGGAATTGCAAATTCGTTTGCTGCTTTACGTGTTTTTTGTTAGTTTTTGTTGCTATTTTTTAAAAGAAGCCCAGACTGGCTTGCATTGAAAGGGATTGTAAGGATAATCTGTTTCCGCCCTCTGCCGTGGTTAGGAACTGAGTTCTCATCCAGCGTGGCCCTGGAAACTTCCAGGGATGCCGAGGCAGCCGCAGCTTCTCTGGGCACCTATCCCAGGGTCTCATTATCTTCACAGCCAGGAATTCCTTCACAATATCCCATCTAACCCTTATTTTTAGGGAAGTCTCTTTTTAATCACTAAAGGATTGCTGTTAGCTGCTTGTGATGGTCTCCACAAAAAATTAGAGTCTGGATCTTAAAATTGTCCTTGCCTAATTCAGATGACAAAATACAGCAGCAGAACAGTTGAAATGAATTTATCAGACACTGGGCTAGGGTTTGGTGTAAAATTTGTCTCATTTCTCCTTCTCTTTTTGGTTGTGTGGTGTTTTGCACAAGGACCTCAGTTCCTCAAAGAAAGGCTTAGGTGCTGAAAAGAACTCAAAAGTTTTCACTTCGATTTATTTTTTTTTATTATGAATAGGTAGGATTGTAGTTAGAGCTGGCTCCCACAATTAGTAAATGCTGTTTAGAAGAGTGATTTTCTATCCTTAATTTTTGTTTCTGAGCCTTTTCTTCTCTAACAGTTCTTTTAAAAGAAAACAACATTGTTAACAATTGTCCCGGTGTTTCTTAATCAGTTCCTGTGAGGTGCTGTATTTGACATTTTAGTAAGAATTTTTCCATCCGGATCCTCCTTTTTTAGATTAGTGGCCAAAGGGGAGCTATGAAATGTATAAGTACTTAAATTACAATTTTATTAAGAGTTACAAATCTCCCTGTTGGATTTAGGAACTAGGTAAAAAAAAAAGTGTGGTGGAGCCACAGATTCAGTAGTGGCAGTCATACCAAGGGTTAGAAAAGTGGTAGCGAAGAAGAAAAGTCTTAATTTATTTTTCATTCTTTGACTTGGGTCTTTTTGGGCGAGTGCTTCCTTTGCAGCCAAAATAATTGTATCCAGGGAGGGCAGAGGAGTGGTTGTGCTCATGCTGTCTCTTGGAAGGATTTGTTCAGAGGAGCTTTTCTGTGCCCTGTGTTGGTAGAACACCCGAGAGACCGCGCAGGCCATCAAGGGCATGCACATCCGTAAGGCCACCAAGTACCTGAAGGATGTCACCCTGAAGAAGCAGTGTGTCCCCTTCCGGCGCTACAACGGCGGCGTCGGGAGGTGCGCCCAGGTGAGCTCCTGGGAAACGTGGGAAGGGGCCTCTGGCTGTGGGTGCTTAAGACAAAAAGGTGATGCAGAGGTGGTGTGGATGTAGTCTGTCATTGCTGATGGTAAACGTGCGTTGAAACACAGAATCACACGGTGGTTTGGGTTGGAAGGGACCCCAGAGCTCATCTCACTCCAGTCCCCTGCCGTGGGCGGGGACATCTTGCACCAGACGAGGTTGCTCAAGAGGGAGAAGAGAGTAGCTGTTAATTCCAGAAGATGCCTCTGCTTGGAGTATCTGCATCTAGTTGGCAGCATCAAGTCAAGGGATTAAATGTTGTTGGGTTTGGTGCACAGCAAAACAGAGTAGATTGTAATCCATTCTAATCTATAAGATACAGGGTCCTCAGCACAGAAAGGACATTGACCTGTTGGAGCCAGTGCAGAGGAGGCCACGGAGATGCTGCCAGGGCTGGAGCCCCTCTGCTCTGGAGCCAGCCTGGGAGAGCTGGGGCTGCTCACCTGCACAAGAGAAGGCTCCAGGGAGAGCTCAGAGCCCCTGGCAGGGCCTAAAGGGGCTCCAGGAGAGCTGCAGAGGGACTGGGGACAAGGCCTGCAGGGACAGGACACAGGCAATGGCTTCCACTGCCAGAGGGCAGGGACAGATGGGATATTGGGAATTAGGAATTGCTGGCTGGGAGGGTGGGCAGGCCCTGGCACAGGGTGCCCAGAGCAGCTGGGGCTGCCCCTGGATCCCTGGCAGTGTCCCAGCCCATGGCAGGGAGTGGCACTAAATGACCTTTAGGGTCTCCTCCAGCCCAGACTGTGATAATGGCAAGCTAAAGGTGTATAAGAGGTAACTTGAATTGAGTTGGACCAGGCCAAAAGCAGGACTCCATTGTTGTCTTCTCATTCCAGGCCAAGCAGTGGGGCTGGACGCAGGGCCGCTGGCCCAAGAAGAGCGCAGAGTTCTTGCTGCACATGCTGAAGAATGCAGAGAGCAACGCTGAGCTCAAGGTGGGTGTTAATGAGCACAGAGTGGTGGTGTCATGCACTCTGTCAGCACCCCTGGCCTGGGTGTCACTGATCTAGAGAGCCACTGCCACCTGCTTTGTCCACAAAACTGAATTGTGTGGAGGCTTTGGTATGGCTCCCTGTTTAAAGCAGGCTATGCGTGTTCTTCAGGGTAAAATGGCAGCAACAGTTTTTCACAGGGGGAAAAAAAAAAAATTTAAAAAAAAATTAAAAAAAAAAATTTTAAAAGATTTTTTAAAAAAAGGGCTGTTCAGATCTCTCAAAATCTGTGAAATTGAAATCTGTAGACTCTTGGTCAGTTGGTATCTTTGTTACAGTGCTTAATTTGGTAGCTTTGTTGGCAGTGTTGGAGTAATAGGTGACACCTTAGAGTAACCATGAAATAACCATAGCCAATGAGCCATGAGCATAATTTTAAATTATTTGTGATGTGTGAGGGCTGGTCTTTGTGATTTTAAATGGCCCTTGCTTTGGTAAGTCCTTATTTCCATGGCACTGCCAAGCTCAGCAGTTCCATTGGCAGATCCTTTGAAAACCCTCGGCTCCATGACACCACCCAGCCTGGCTGTTTCATTGACCAGCAGTGTTGTCTGGGGTGATTACTCACGTTCCTGCTGCAGAGATTGGTTGATTTAAAGATGAAAGTGGCTCACTGGTTTTCCTCCTTGCCAGGGTCTGGATGTGGACTCCCTGGTCATCGAGCACATCCAGGTGAACAAGGCTCCCAAGATGCGCCGGCGCACGTACCGGGCACATGGCAGGATCAACCCCTACATGAGCTCCCCGTGCCACATCGAGATGATCCTCACGGAGAAGGAGCAGATCGTGCCCAAGCCAGAGGAGGAAGTTGCCCAGAAGAAAAAGGTACCACATGTGCTCTGTTCCTGTAATGCTGTTGGGAGAGCTGGGGGTCCTGCAGAGAGAGGGGTTGCTGTGATGACTATCTTAGGACACCTTTGGAATGCCCATGAAAAAAAATTAGTTCTTTCTGAGCAACCCCATTTTTGAATTTTCAATGCAAGTGTTAAGCCCTTGAGAGCCCTGAGAACCATTTTTTAACTGCACAGAGGGCTGGTTCTTTCCTCCCTCAAAGCAGCTACAGCATTCCCAGATTGTGTGTGTGAACCCTGGGTGTGTGCAGTAAAATAAGTTTAATCTAGAGCCTGCAAGCAGTGTAGTGCTTGTAGGGATTCCTGTTCATGTGCAGGTGTGATGACTGTATAATTTGTAAGGGAATTCCTAATGCTTTGCAGCACTTCTAAAAGATAACTTTGGGATGTTTTGGGAAGTCTCATTTCACTATTTTCTTCTCTGTGTGTTTGCTTCACAGATCTCCCAGAAGAAACTGAAGAAGCAAAAGCTAATGGCTCGGGAGTAAATCTGCATGGACAGATGTACATAAATAAAATTTTAAAGTTTGAATTGATTGTGTTGCTCTGCTGCAAGTTCTGACCTAGTGCTGGGTGTTACTGTGGGACAGGGGCAGTGAATACTGTAGAATCAGAGTGGTTTGGCTGGGAAGGGATTTTTGAAGCTCATCCAGTTCTGGCCCTTGCCATGGGCAGGGACACCTTCCACTATCCCAAGCCCTGTCCAGCCTGGCTTTGGACACTGCCAGGGATCCAGGGACAGCCCCAGCTGCTCTGGGCACCCTGTGCCAGGGCCTGCCCACCCTCCCAGCCAGCAATTCCTTCCCAGTATCGCTCCTTCAAGCCGGGCGGCTCGTTCCCGCGGAGCTGCGGGGCCGTCCCACAGTCCCCCCTTCCCAAATCCGGGGTGATCGGGAATCCTGTCCGTGTCGCTGTCCCCGCCCCTTTCCCCGCGGTGGGGCGGGGCCTGCGCGTCACGTGACGCACGCTGCCGCCTGCCATTGGCCAGAAGCACCGCCCCGGAAGCGCGAGGCCGTTCCGGTGCGGGCGCAGGTGGGTGCGGAGCGCCGGGAGCAGCGGGAGCGCCGGGATCACCGGGAGAACCGGGAACGCGGGGAGCAGGGAATGATCCCTTCCCCACATCCCACCTCACCCTGCTCCTCCGCCCCGCCCCGCTTTACGGCCCACGCGTGCCCGGCGGCGCCGGTAGCCGGGGGCTCAGAGGCTGTACCGGCCCCAACCGCCCTCGGAGAGCAAAACGGCAACGCCTGACGTTAGCCAGCCTCCTGGGCTGGCTCGTCCTTTGTAGAAAACGGGGAAAACCCGCCGGTTTTGCCCTTGCGCCGTTTTCCGGCCGCTGGGAACGAAGCCGTGCCGTGCCGAGGTTTGCCCGTCCGCGCTCTCCGTGCTGGCCCCGCGCGTGGGGGCTCACGGAGACGAGCAGCACCGCCTGCCACTGAGAATAACCTACCGCTTACCGGCTGACCACCTTCTCAATCCTCTTTTTCTCCTTTTTTTTCCCTTTTCCTTGCTAACCAGCTGGTGGAGCGTCACCAAGTCACCGAAGGAATTCACCAGGACGGTGTTTCACCCTGATCCCAGGGATCGCTGGTGCATCAGGCGGAGGTACGGATGATTTTTGGTCAGGAATCTTGACACGAAGTGGCTGCAAAAGTAACACAGCACGTGCTGTTTCCTTAGGAGGGAGCATGAATGGCTTCCACTGCCAGAGGGCAGGGACAGATGGGATATTGGGAATTAGGAATTGCTAGCTGGGAGGGTGGGCAGGCCCTGGCACAGGGTGCCCAGAGCAGCTGGGGCTGCCCCTGGATCCCTGGCAGTGTCCAAGGCCAGGCTGGACAGGGCTTGGAGCACCCTGGGACAGTGGAAGGTGTCCCTGCCCATGGCAGGGGCCAGAAGAGAATGATTTTGAAGCTTTCTTCCGACCCAAGTAATTCTGTAATGATTTTACAGCTTGAGGTGTTCCCTCCAGCCACTTTCTTCTGCTGCTGGATGAATCCACATTTTGCTGGAAATTTTATATTTAGGAAGTTCTGGTGGGGACAGTATCTGAATTTTTTTTTTTTAATAAGTTTAAAGGATTCATTCATTTGTGTTGTCTCAATATAAGATTCCTCTCAGACTTCAGAGAGTAGATTTAAACTGTATTTGAAGCAGCCAGAACAGAACCTCGAAGCAGTCAGCTGGAAACTGATACTCTGTTTTTCCACAGGGCTAAAAATCTTCAGGATAGCTTAAAAGAAAAAAAGCAAAACTGGTCCCTCGTAAGGTATGCACATCTGCCTCTTCATTCTCCATCTTGGAAAGCTTTTGTTTTGCTTCTTGATGTGAGAATTGAGATGTCAGCAGCCTAGAGAGGGGGACTGTGAAGGGCAAAGTTGTGTGGCAGCAGAGTGTGTCTAATACATTGCTTGTCAGCACTGGCAGGGACAGATCTAGCCATAATTAACTGCTTCCTCTCCCAGCTCGACCTCTCTGCCCCCTTGCTTTGCTTTTCTGCTTTTTTTTTTTTCAGCATAGATTCCAAGGTGCAAATTTTGAAGACTTGTGGGGTTTCAGAGAGAGGGCATGGTTCATTTTCTAACAGTTAATTGTATAGGGTTGTTGTGGGATCAAGTGAGGGCAGGACAAAGAAAGTAACCCATATGCTAATTCTCTCAAATCCTGACAGGAATTTTTTTCCCCTTTTCCCACTGTTCTGCTCTTCAGTGGTAGCAACCTATTGGATGGATTGGCTTTCTACTGTCTAATTTCTCCTTAAATAAAAATGGATTGAACAAAACAAACCCTTTGGACTCTTGATATAGCAGGAATTGGGCTAATATTGGCAGCTTGCTGCTTAAACTGTTTGTGTAGTTTAAGCAAAAACTCTAATTTCCTGAATTTCTTTTTCTTAGTTGCATCTGTAGGACTGATGAATTAATAGCAAATTGGTTTGTTTTTTGTTGAAAAGGCAAGAATGTTCCCTTTGTTGGAGGCTTTATAACACTGGAACACGCAGCATTTTTGAAACTTTAGCAGCTGCTTTATGATTAAAGAATAATCTACGTTTGAGTATCAAATATGGTTTTTACCTACTGTGTAAATACTGTTTTTTCAGCTTGTGGCATTCAAACACTGCCACCCTGAGCTGTTTTTTTCTCCCCTCACCATCTCTGTCCCAGCACAGGAGGGGAGCCATGGTGTGCATTCCCTGCATCGTGATCCCTTTCCTGCTCTGGTTCTACAAGAAGTTCATGGAGCCCTACATCTACCCCATGATCGCACCGCTCCTCAACCGCATCCGGCCCCAGAGGGCTGGGCAGGAGACACCAGACACCAAGCAGGGGCCAGGAGGCAGCACTGGGGATGCTCCTGCAGCCGCTGAAAGAGACCAGGAGGATGGATCTGGAAGCTATAAAGTAAGATTAATTCACCCGGCTAGGCGGGGAGGCTCTGGGATGAGCCACCCAGTGGTAGCTCAGGGCAGGCACCACAGGAGGGTGAACGGTTGGGTGTGTTTGCAGATACTTTGGTGGCTATTTCTTAGAAACAGCAATTACCACTACTGTGCCAGCTAGAAGTAGTTGCTGCAAGACACAGTTAGTATAATAGTTGCTTTTTCTGGTCTTGGAGGAATAGGAATTGTGCCCGTGTCCTGAAACAGCTTAATTAATTATTCTTGTTTTAACAACTGGCTGTTCTTCCAGAGAAGAAAAAAGTAAAATATTTGGTAAATTACAACAGATGTATGAAGCAGAAATCAAAAACAGCCCTTCTCTTCAGCCAGCTCTGCCACTCATAATGGGGGAGGATGCTTAGTCCATATAAATTATGCTTTTATTATTTATCTTATATCACAATGCACGGACTTGTGAATCTTGTAGCTGCCCTCATCCCTCCCTTCCCCCTGAAGCAATAATTATTTGTAAATCTACACAGACACCACCACTTTTGGTTCTTGCTCCATATTTCTTCACAGATCTTCACCGGCCTTCTAAAAGCCATTCTTGTCACCAGCTCTTCCTGTTTTAGTTGTGAAGTTCTAATTTGACATCTCATTAATGACACTGTTTTTTATTTGCAGTCTGAAAGCAATGGCATTGCAAATGGAAGTGCTGCAAAGACATCCACACCAGTTTATGACAAGAAAACAGCTTAAAGGAGTTAATTCCTAAGGATTTTATTCCCTCATGTCCAGTATGAACTACTGATATTCCTCTCACTTTGAGACCTTTTTCTTTGCACATTTTAGCTGAATAAAAAACTTAATTGCTTGCAGGAGAGAGTCTCTTTTGCTACTAAAATGGCAGCTGGCTCATTTGTTTATTTAAAATATTTGAAAGCTGAAGTTCTTGTATTTTTTTCGGTGGAACTACTTTTCATCTACCATCTGTTTGGTGTGGTTAAGAGTTTAGGTTAAATAACTTAAAAATAAATCCATCTATGGAAGGTAAATGTATCTTAGCATCTTGATGTCACTAAGTGCTAGTGCAGTACTTGAGGCTTTCACCTTAAAGGCTTTATCTGTTCTTGGTGAAGAACTGTGGACTGCGTTGTGACAACAAAAGTTCATCATTTATCTATGAAGAATTTAGATTTTTCATGTCAAATCTATGGATGAGCTAAAGGAGTTATGCTACATACAAAATTAACTTAGCTTGCTAAAAGCAGAAAGTCTTCATGTGATACTTCCCTTAATGATTTTCCTTGACATATTATGCCTTTCTTTTTTCCTGAAGAGGAGCAGCAGAGGCATGATGCAAGAGAATGGTGCTTTATGTTCTGTTGTAGTGATTTAAAATGGCACAGTTCTGGCTTTAAAAAAAAAAAACAAACCCAAGATCCAACTAAAACCTCTTTATCATGCTTGTGGAATTTTCATTATAATAAACCAGGATTTTATTTAAAAATATGTCGCTTCATGCAGTTATTACACAGAATCACAGAATTCTTAGTGCTCAGAGCTATAAACACTTCAAGTGGTGAAAAAATCTTTGAAAGCCTGGAGACAGACCCCAGGCAGAAGGAGGTCCTAAAATAACTGAGTTCATGATAAAGTGAACTGGGCAAACTTTGCCTCCTCCTGGGAAGATGGATTCTGCTGCTGACTTGCATCCCAACTGTGGAGGGTTTTACGTGTCCCTGTGCTTACTAAGGAATAAAAGTATTAATTCCTGTCTGCCAAACTAGAGAGCTCTTTGAAAGATTCAAAATGAAACCATTCCAGCAGTTTTGGATTGTTCTTTATGATTTAATCTCCCTAAAATCCTCCCTCAGGCAGGCCTAAAAATGCACCTTTTTATACAGGCAGTCCCTGAACTGTCACTGTGGTCCAGTCTTATTCTTGTGACTGTGATTTCTCTCACCAGTTAATTACTGCAGTATCTAATTTTGCCCAGTGCCCCTGGTGAGGTGCCTCGTTTCCTACCCGTGCCAGGTTTGGTCAGACCTGGTGTGAACTGATGTGCGGCGTTCACAGATGTGCCCCTGTAGCCACAGCCATGTCTTTGCAACGAGCTCAGGCACAGACACCTCCCTGTGAGACCTTGATTAATGCTGTTTGCTCTTCCTTAATGAGCGACTCTGTTGAGACCTGAGTTTGGAATTGCTCTTTAACCAGCTCTTACCTCATCTTTGGAACATAACCTCCCATCGGATCAGTGCATCACAGCTTCCTCCTAGATCAGTGAATCTCAGGATCATTTAGGCTGGAAAAGACCACAGAGTCCAAGCTGTGCCCAATCCCCATCCTGTCACCAGCCCAGAGCACTGAGTGCCACATCCAGTCATTCCTTGGGCACCTCCAGGGATGGGAACTCCAACACCTCCCTGGGCAGCCCCTTCCAAGGCCTGACCACCCTTTCCACGGGGAAGTTCCTCAGAATCCACCCTGCTCCTCCCCTGGCCCAGCCTGAGGCCGTTCCCTCTCCTCCTGTCCCTGTTCCCTGGAGCAGAGCCCGACCCCCCCGGCTGTCTCCTCCTGTCAGGGAGTTGTGCAGCGCCACAAGGGCCTCCCTGAGCCTCCTTTTCTCCAGTCTGAGCCCCTTTACAGCTCCCTCAGCCCCTCCTGGGGCTCCAGCCCCTTCCCCAGCTCCGTTCCCTGCCCTGGACACGCTCCAGCCCCTCAATGTCCTTGCTGTCCTGAGGGGCCCAGAACTGGACACAGGACTGGACATGCCTCAGTCATGCCCAGTCCAAGCTGCAGCTCTGCAGCTAAACAAGAATATGTGCTCTGACATCCTGAGCTTTCCTCAAGAGATTGTCCCTTCCATGCTGTTTTAATGTGCTGGGCATCTCATAAACAGGCCATAGTTTTAGAGTATATCCACCTCTAAACAGCTGTGAACACAACAAAAAGTAGAGCAAGAGTTTTACTGGGGATCCTTTAATCTGTAAATGTATTCAGCCAATTTATGAAGTCTGCATAATTAATTTTTTTTAGTTATTTAGGATATTATTACAGAAGAAAATGCACAGAACAATAATATAGGAAATAAAGTGTATAGTAAATTAGACTGCAGGCTGCACCAGGCTTCCAGCTGTGTGCCAGCACTGTATTTAAACACCAGGACTTCCGAAAAAACTGCAGAAACGAAAACAGGCAGATAATGCAAGTAAGATTACACATTTATGGTCTCTGGAATGGTGTTCCACTGCTTTTATTAGCTGCAGTTAAACCCTAAAGTGAGCAATCTACATCACAAGGCTTTCTGTATGAGGCACTTCACTGGAAGTCTTGCCAGGAGATTGGTGTTACAACTCTTCTGTCCCTATCCTTTTTCAAGAATAGGTCAATAACCCTGTTGTGTTGTGAATAGTTAAATAAAAATTGAGTGAAAGCAAAGGCCCAAGTCTGGGCTGGAGTGCGTGAGATCACCTGCTGGGATGCAAAGGAGTGCACAAAGCCTTCTTCAAGAAAAATAAGGCAGAAATTAAGGAAATCCTCATGTGAGGGAATAATATTGATTGAGTGAGTTGAATTTAACCGAGAAAATTCCTATGTGCTCGTTACTTGCTAAAAACAAGATTTCCAAGAGGTTTAGGCACCTGATGGTGGCACGTGGACATCTACCAGAATTCCTAGAGCAAGTAGCAGCTTCATTTACACTGAAGACTTTTAGAAAATTTCAGAGTTGGCATTTAGGGGACCAAAGTACTGCAAATCTAGTCCTAAGTTCTTCAGCATTAAACCTGTCTTTATTTATAGTTATAAATATATTATAAATATTATTGAGGAAAGATCAATAAATCAATATTTGAAAAAAACATCATTCAAATCAACTAATTTCAAGTATTTTTTCTTCATGGGAAGGTCTTAATGGGATGTGGTACCTTCTGTGTGTTGGTTTGCACAAGTTGCTGGATGCCAAGAAGTTAATTGAAAAACACATTTTAAAGAATGCAAAAATTCTCAAGTAAAAATGAATTAATTTTACGTTGCTGGTTATTTTTGATGGCCTGATCCTGAAAGGAAAGGAAATTCTGGTGTGTTAAACTGCACATGATCAGCTGCTAAGAATGCCTAAACTGAAAATAAAGTCTGATCTAATGACAGTAACACATTATGCTGGTATTACCCAGATGCAGCAATCATGTCCCAGCTGAATTCTGGGACCTGTTGGACATGCTGCTGAGGTTCAGTGTTCAGAGTCATTCCTTCATGATTTCTGTACAATGGAGAACATTACTGCTGAACAAACAGTGGTTTCAGAGGTTGCAGGTAAAGGAAATTAAGAGAAATTTAATTTACACTTAGGTGAACTAAAATCTCCTTCAGTGAGAAATAATTCTGTTTCATTAAACTGCCTAAGACATGGAAGATGGGATTATCTTCTTTATGCAGTTTTCTGGTTATTAGAGCATGCTTGTTGAACCAAATCATATTTTGGTTTTAACAGACTGCCATTATTCCTGTTTTCAGTGAACCTGGCTGCAGTAATTTAATTGAAAAGGTCTAGAAGGCCATATTTGCCATGGTGATTCTTTTGCATTAGAAATGCTTTTACATAGTAGTGCTCTATCTTTCTTTCACTGTTGTTTTAGAATCATAGAATGGTTTAGGTTGGATGGGGCCCTAAATCTCATCCTGTCACACCCCCTGCCATGGGCAGGGACACCTTCCACTATCCCTGGTTGCTCCAAGCCCTGTCCAACCTGTCTTAGGGATGACAGCAAAACATAAATTGACATGTTGTGAATAGATGCGTTTATACTCAGGCGTAGCAATGCTTGTTTTTGGCAAAGGCATTGCTCTACAAAACCCCTTTTTTTTTGGCACAGTGTTTTACAGTCCTGCTGTTGACCACGCACCGCCTCTGCGGGCGCAGCCATTCCCATCAAGTGCTGCGTGAGCACGAGGCCAAGCCCCACAGCGGGATTGCTGTAACTGGCAATGTTTACTGAGGGTTACACCCCACTTGTGCTGTTTGCAGACTGTGCTGTTGGCACGCACAGCCCAGGCACAGCGACGTGTAAGAGCCCAGCTGGGGATTTGCTGTCGCACACCATGTGCAGAGTGGGAATGAACTCGTTGAAGGGTTTCCCTTTTAATGAGCCAACAGGTACCTTGGAACCTGCTGTTGATGGCACAAACCCCACTTTAGAGGTTACACCTGGAGAAGCAATGATTTAAAGCAGCACGAGGGTAGGATGGGGCCTGGTAAATCCTCCTGCCCTCAGACATTCACTGGGTCCCATTTGCTGGGCTTACCTCATGTCCCACTGAAAATGGGGGATGCAGAGTAGAGAATCAGAATGAATCCCAGAATGGTTTGGGTTGGAAGGGACCCTAAAGCTCATCCAGTTCCACCCCCTGCCATGGGCAGGGACACCTTCCACTGTCCCAGGCTGCTCCAAGCCCTGTCCAGCCTGGCCTGGGACACTGCCAGGGATCCAGGGGCAGCCCCAGCTGCTCTGGGCACCCTGTGCCAGGGCCTGCCCACCCTCCCAGCCAGCAATTCCTAATTCCCAATATCCCATCTGTCCCTGCCCTCTGGCAGTGGAAGCCATTGCCTGTGTCCTGTCCCTGCAGGCCTTGTCCCCAGTCCCTCTGCAGCTCTCCTGGAGCCCCTTTAGGCCCTGCCAGGGGCTCGGAGCTCTCCCTGGAGCCTTCTCTTGTGCAGGTGAGCAGCCCCAGCTCTCCCAGGCTGCCTCCAGAGCAGAGGGGCTCCAGCCCTGGCAGCATCTCCGTGGCCTCCTCTGCACTGGCTCCAGCAGCTCCACGTCCTTGTGCTGCTGGAGCCAGGGCTGGAGGCAGCTCTGCAGGTGGGCTCTCACCTGAGCACAGGGGCACAGGGGCAGAATCCCCCCTGCCCTGCTGCCCACGCTGGGGGATCAGCCCCGGGCACGGGAGGTGTCATGTCCGCCCCGCCGGTCAGTCCGGAACTACAACTCCCGGGGTGCCCCGCGCGCCGCCCCGCGCGGGCTTCGCGCACGCGCAGCGGGGCCGCGCCGGCGACGTGGAGGCGGGCGGGGACCGTGAGGGGCCGTGAGGGGACCCGGGAGCGGCACCGGCCGAGGCACCCCGCCACCGACTCTGCCACCGACGTCGAGCCTAGGGCACGGACGGTAAGTGCAGCCTCGGCGGTGCCTTCGAGGGGCACGGGCGATGGTGGACCCGGCGGCCGCCGGCTCCGAAAGGGGCCCCCGAGATCCCCCGGTTGCCCCGACGTCACCGTCCCCTCGTGGCGCGGGCCTGTGTCGCGATAGATGGAGGGATGCCTTGCGTAATTCGACACCGGCGCTGCGGAGAGTTGCCGGGGCACCGGCACCCGCCGTGTCCCCGCCCGGGCTGGGGCATCTCCCGGGATCCCTCACAGGGTTCCCGACTTGTACCTGCGTTCCTTCGCGATCCAGGAATCGATCCCTCGCTAGGTCCCCTGGATGTCCTTGTGTCCCTTAAAGATCCAAGGATCCCTGCCAGGGTTCCCAGAATGTGCCTGTGTCCCTTTACCCAGACCTTGAGTGCTCCCTTACAGGGATCCTGTGATCCCTGAGGTTGCCTGGGATGTCTCTGTGTCCCTTTAAATGCGCCTAGGACTGGAAAGCCAGAGATTTATACCCGTATTTTTCTTATGTGCTCTTAATGGTATTTATTGTTAATGGCTAGATGATAAGTTGATTTATTTTTCATCCTGTTCTTGAGAAGCAGAGGCTTTTCTATTCCTCTGCAGCATCTCAGATCTTCTGGGGCTCATTCTGCCTCCTCACTACCACAGTTTTCATACTTATGAATGCTAATATTTATCAAAAGTGAGGCATATTTTAGTTTAAAATTGAATTGGTATCTCACCTTAGTTGCCAGGCTTTGTATTGTCTCATATGCCTTCATGCCAAGCACTGTTTGTTTATTTATTTGTTCTTTTTAATCTCTGGTGCTGGGTGTAGGGAGTTCGTGGGGCCGTAATCTGATTTTTCCCTCTCCTGTGCCGAGGGATAACGTACTGGCCTGCAGTTCTAATCATTGTAGATACTTGCAGAAGTAAGTAAGCTGTTGATATTTCCATCATGGATCACTTTTGGAGTGCAGGGGAGTGGAAAGAGGCTCCTGGGTGGTTGAGTTTAGTGTCCTAATGCTGGGTTGTGTAATCCCACGTTGTGCCAGTTCCTAACTGAAAAACGTTCAAGGTGCTCCAGCTGGGTCGACTAGAAAATTGCCATTTCTCCTTAGATTGCCAGGAGCTTGGGAGGGCCTCCTGCTGTCATTTCCATGGGCTGTTTTCTCTTTCCACTGCTGCTGCATCAGCAGAGGCCTGTGGACAGCCCAGGGAATGATGGACCCAGCTCAGCGCTGTCACCTGGCTGAAGCATCCCTCAGCTCCTCCTCTTACAGTGCTATGCTGATGTTTTACTAGCAGAGCTTCTAATCCCTCATATTTCCTGCTAAATCAGTTAAAAAAGTACTTACAGCAAATTACTGCTAAACTGGTGCTTCTTTCCAGTGATTTTATCAGATTAAGATTCCGAGATCATAGAATCCCAGACTGCTTTAGGGGGGAAAGGACCTTAAGGATCATCCTGTTCCAGCCCCTGCCATGGGCAGGGACACCTTCCACTGTCCCAGGCTGCTCCAAGCCCTGTCCAGCCTGGCCTGAGACACTGCCAGGGATCCAGGGGCAGCCCCAGCTGCTCTGGGCACCCTGTGCCAGGGCCTGCCCACCCTCCCAGCCAGCAATTCCTAATTCCCAATATCCCATCTGTCCCTGCCCTCTGGCATTTTCTGTCATGCTGTGTTTTTAAGACGTTAAGATGTTTTTAACATGCTGATGACTGACAAAAGTCACTACAACCAAGAAATCCTGTTTGGTGGCTGCTGAACTGATGCCACAGTAGATGATTAATGATTTTAACAGTATTTTTCGAAGTGTATTCTCTAGAGTGGAAAGTCTGTTGCACCTTGAAGTAATCCCACACCCTGGCAAGTATAATTTAATTTGCAGTAGATCCTGAAGATAGGTGATATAAACCATGATGTATAATATAAAATTATTAACACATACAGAGCAGATTTGTCTTTCTGCATAACATGCCTTTTTTATGCTGTAGTTAGATCTTCAGCTGTGAGAAGCTTCAAAAACAGAGACAAATAATCTTGTTACAAAAATATGGTTAATGCCCAAACTGTGGAAGAGCACAGATACCAAAATAGTTGTAAAGCTTTGAAATACAGTGAAATATACCAATATTGAAACAAATGGGCCTTTTAATGAACATCTGAGCATCTGTTTGAAGCTTAAGTGGTGTTTGAATTATCTTTTTGAAACATAATTTTGGCCTTTAGGCAGGTGTTACTTACGTCTGATAGTGAAATAGGAAGGAAATACTTGTGTGTAACAGTAATCTTAACATCCCTTCCATATAGAAGCTACTTGACTTATTAAATCAGACTAGGTTTAGTCTGACTTGTGTCATATCCAACCCAGCTGTCCATTTCAATTATGGTAGAAACAATGAATTACTATAAATTGATTTTTCACGAAGGTATACTGAGGGTTTTTTATAAAAAATAGAGGGAAGGGACAAAGTTATTAAAGCATTCTCGTATTGAACAAAATTTCCAACACTGTAATCCATCAGAGATTATCAGGGAGTTGGTGTAAAACTGTTTTTGAAAAACATTGCTGTATTTGTGGCAATAAAAGTCTCTTTGGCCACTGGAAGAAGATAATGTCAAACCAGCAGTGTTGGTTCTGATGTGCTGTATGTTCTTAATCTGTGAAGGCAGGTCTCAGTATGGCTTGTGCATATTCTTGACTTGTCTTTTTTTTAAGCTCCATATCCCTTTGATATTCTTGTTTAAAGTTCAGTTTGTTGTTCTTATTTTATAGTTCCAGCACACCTGTCCTGGCTGGCAGCAGGAATCTCACTGGTGAGAACAAACAAAACCTGTACAGAAATACCTGCCCACTGCGGAGAGCGGAGATAGTATTTGAATTTTCACTTCTTGAAACTTTTGAAAAATGTGTTACTTAATTGTAATAGTTTTGTAACAGGTGTTTTACACGGAAATTACAAGGTGTGCTTGACCCAGCCTTTTTCCCTTCTGACAGTGTTTGCTGATTGGATTAAAGAATTTATTTCTGCATGTACTCCAAAAAACACTAGCTGTGTTTGTGTGCTGACCTTTTCTTGGGATGTTGGAATGTAAGAGTAAGGATAGAGGTACCTTTCTTCATAATTAAATTTTTTCGTAATTGCCTCCACACCACCTCTCCTCCTTTCTGTGACAGGATGTTTTTGTAAAACTGATACTGTCATTCTGCTTTTAGATTGGTAGGCTTGGTGCAGTATTTATTTCATAACTTATTACATAGGAATTTCAACAGAAAAGTGATCTTCATAGTTTTTGTAGCTTTAAATTTTGTTAACTCTTGATAAATTTTATATACAGAGAAGCTTTTGAGCCTTCACAGAGATTTGGCCACAAGTACCATGTTTTAGTAAGGGAGTGTAACCGCCTGCACTAAAAATGAACAAAATTGAGGACTCCCTAGTTGATCTTGTGGGATTTTGTATTAATGGACTAGAGATATGTTCTATTGCATAAATTGCTTTGTTTGTAAATTGGACAAGGAGGTCCTTAAATGCTCTAAATGCTTATTTACCTGTAAAAGTTAAATAGGAACTCTCTGAACTTCTTAACGGAAAGGCGTTTCACGTGCAGGATTCAGCAAAAGCTTCTTCAAGAGGTTTGACATGTACCTGCTGCCCTGCCCTGCCAGTACATGGTGGCTGAGGGGATAGAGGACAGAAAGGTTCTCGTAGATTAGTTGTGTCACTAATGGGTATGTGCTAATGGGAAGGCAAATACATGTTGGGTGGAAATATGATAGTTTTGGGGATTAGTTTGCTACAAGCCCATATCTGCTTATTGGTGTTTGAGGCTATCACGTAACTTTTTAATATTTTTTGGAGCGTTCTGTATCAGAAGTTTCTGTTGTGAGGCGAAAGGTTGGAATGGTATTTTTGTTTAAATTATTTTTGATCCCTTATAACTTTAGAGAAAAGCAGCTTGAGCAAGGTTGTTTTTGTCCTCCTGTGAGTCAGTAGTTCCAGTTCAGGACAAGGCTTTGAAGGTGTCCTGTGAAGGTGACTAGTAGTTCAGTTGAAGTAAGGTATTTTGAGACTAGTAAGTGGGCATCTGCTTATCAAAGTTATTAGATTTGTTGATCAGAAATTAGCAGAGTGGATCACCAGTAACCTGGAGGTTAGAGATTGTAGAGTGTATGAAAATGTGTTAGTTTTTTGAGATGGCACTGAGAAACACGATCAGTACATCTCAGTCTCATTTACAGAATTTAGGTTTTCATTTTTCTGTCATCTCCTTTCTGAACACTGTATTAAAATGTGACAAACTGTGTAGGGTGAGCTGTCAAAGACAATAGCATCCCTTGTTGAGCAGTTTGGGGAAGCACCACAACATCTGGGTTCACTCAGATCTGAATTCTTCTGCTTGAAATACTCTGCCTCACCATGAAGGTTTTGAAAAATCGCTTATTCAGTTGTAAGCAGAACAACTGTCCCGTAGGTGGGACATGAAGGAAGCAGATTGTGCTCTTCAGAATTTGGCTTTTATTGATGGCTGACTCCCACAAAAATGTCATGGAAAAAGAGCTGGAGCAGAAAACACAGCATCGTCACTCATTTTTTCAGCTGCTTGCCTTCCCTGTGAGGGGCCTTCTTTGCCTGAAGTAAATCTATCGAGAATAATCTCCTCTGCTACATGCAAGACTCTTCAAGCTTCAGTGGAACCCAGAAGGACCATACTGATGTCACTGCACTGCTGCTCGATTCAGGTTCTTGCTGTGAAAGGGGAAGGCACTACAACAGAGCAGGAGAACCGAAGGAGATGCTGTGTTTGTTCATCCAGCTGAGTAAACAGTGAGCAAGTCAGATAATTTATGTTGAGAGCTGCCTAAAGACCTTAATATGCATTTTCTTTTTTTTTTATATTGTTCCTGTTCTTAGGCATTGTGGGGACCACTTCGTAATTCTGTTGCATTTCTTACTGCCATCCAAAAGTGCTTCTGTCCTGGTGTGCTGAGCTTTACAGGAAGACATTTTGGTACCTGGTGAATAGTTAGTGTGCTGGGCTACTGCAAAGATAGGTTAGAGGGTTGTATCATGATCTCTGTCAGTAGTCATCAAATTTGGCAGTGTCTGAAAGATGGTAGGTAGAGGAGAAACAGAGGATTATCTAGAAAACTATGAGAGATGGTATTGGCCCCCAAGCTGCAAAGATAAACCCCATCATGGTCAACCAGGTTCTCTAAAAGAGCACTTATTTTGTGTTTTTCACAAAAGCAGCTTGCCTGTCTGTTGCTTCTCATAAAACTGTGGGTTTTGTGGTTTTCGTGGTTTTTTTTCTGGGGGGAGTGTCTGAACAGTTTCAGCATGCAAAGGTAGAAGGGGTGGGTAAAGGGAACTGAAGAAAAGAGTGGAAGGAGTGGTTGCCAAAAAGGCAGTAGAAAACGGGAGGAAAATTACAAATCAGTGTAAAGTGAGCAGAAACAGTCTTTCCTGCCTAACTCATTAATTAAAAACAGTAGGAAGCTTTTTTAATTGGTCACAAAGGATGTGTTTATTCCATTCTGAAATCTCCCAGGCTGCTTGGTTGTGGCTAACTGGTGTATCAGAGAAGGTGAATTTTTAATAGTGGTTTGATAGTGTTAGAAGATTGCTAAGCATTAAGTTATAGCTGGAATATTCTGACTCATCAACCTATTTTAAAAACAAAGACTATTTCAATGCTCTTCTCTGATTTAAAACGGCAGAAATTCCTAATGTCTGAGGATTGTAAAGATTTTTTTTTTCCTGAAGATCCCTTTTACTGGCATGAATTGTTATTGCCAGGTATTTCTGCATCATTAGTATTGCTTAGCAAAATCTTACGAATGTAACTGGTAAAACCAAAATTCTTACAGTTTTGTGCCTCTTTGTGTGAAAATTAGATCTCAGAGTATGAATGAAGTATTTGCATAACTGCTTTTTGTCTTTGTAGAAATATAGAATCTCATTCCTTGGGGTTTTTTTTCAGCCTTTATAACAGTACCAAAACTTCCCCAAAACAATTCCCCAAGCAGTGCAGGTAAATAAACACTTTTCCACTTGCCTGGAAAGCTGCAAAGTTGCTCAGAGAAGCTGTGGCTGCCCCATCTGTGGAAGTGTTCCAGGCCAGGTTGGATGGGGCTTGGGGCAACCTGGGATAGCGGAAGGTGTTGCTGCCCATGGAAAGGGTGAAACTGGATGGCCTTTAAAGGTCCCTTCCAACACAAACCATTCTATGAATATCTGAAATATTACTGTGACATGAGTGAGTAGTCAGAATTCAAATCTATTGTGCAGACAGTAAAATTCTAATATTGGAGGTGAGCAATACATACTGTTGTTCTGTGTTTTCTGTTACATGGAGAATTATGTCTAAATACATTGCAGTAGTCTCATAACTCTGTGGCAAGATTTATGTTAGGATTTTGTGGGATGCTTTAATGTCTCATGGGTGAAAGATGGTCTAAAACCTGCAGTTCTTGGATAGAAATAAGAATCAGCCAAAAACCTCAGTGCAGTGCTTTGGTAATACTGAATGAGCAGCATTACATCTCAGGTTCTCATCTTTGGCTGCTTTGCTTGGAAAGAAAACAGTGTCCATTTGCTTTAGTTCATAAAGCTGCAAACTATAAAGGTAACCAGAGTTCTGCTGTGTATAGAAATGAAATTTTTGTTAGGCTTTAAAATGTTCTCAGTATTTTCATGTAGTTGTGTTAAAGACTCAACCTAGTGACCAGATCTCAGATGATATTGTAAAATCATGTGCACGACCATCTCAAATTCTTACACTTTAAAGCAGTCATTTTAAAAAAATCCCACAGCTATATGTAATGTATATTATTCAAGATGTCTGCAGACTCAGCCAGATGATCATGGCAAGCATAGTTTTGGAAGGGGCAGCTGTACTGGACAGATAAAATTCCAGTGTTAGCAATGAGGTTGTGAGACCAGTAGGAGATATAATCCTGAAATGAACTCTAATTACTAGTCTAAACTTATTTAAATAGAAGGTATATAGAACATGACAAATTTTTTCCCAAGTTCAATAGTACACATTGATACCTTGAGTTGCGCATAGAAGCTCATACATGGCATCTATGTATTGATGAATTGCTTTTAACTTTCTTTCAGAGGAAAAATTATATTCTTGTAAGCCTTGTTAATAATTAATACTAAAATCTTCTAGAAGAAACAGTAAACTTGGGATTTATACCTACCCCTAGCAATTTGAGATTGGAATGAGTCCTGATGTGCAAAAGAAACTCCCTTGTGTTGCTCTAAAGCCTCTACTGCTGCATCATGGAGCCAAGTTCTGGGACTAAACGGATGCTGGATTTAATAGAGAATGACACTTGCAGACCAGGCTATGATTCTTCAAGGGTGGAATAATACTGACTTAAACTAAATGAGTTGCTAATAAGTTGTGCCTGGTTGTTTGTTTTTTTTTTTTTTTTGAGGGGGGGTGGCAAATAAGTAAATTGGCTTTTGTAAAATCTTATTTTAATGAACTGTGCATTTATTTATTTAGCGTATTTCAATGAAAAGGAAATAAGATTTTATTGGTAATTTACTGCTAGAGTAAGGACTGACTTTCCTGGAGTGAAAGAGAACTTCCTGTGATTTGGTGTTTGTTGGGGCTGTCCCACTTCAGTATGTGAGGAGGCAGAAGCTGTTTAACCTTGTGTTTTGCAATTTTTTTGGTATCCCCTGGAGCAGCCTTTCTGTGCAGTGGGGGCTGTTATGAAATTCAAGTGTAAGAAAAATTCTGGATAAATAAATAAATAAATAAACATACTGTTGTAAATCTGTTCCAAGTACTGACAAACCTTTTACATTATCCAATGACTTGAACCTCTACTGTCTTAACCAGCATACAGGCACAGAGGCAGTTTCTCTCAATCAAAAGCAGTGTGGACATTTGAGTGGTTACATGTTTTATTTGAGTGGTCTTTTCAGCTAAAGGCAGCTGTTTCTAAAAGAAACATTTGATAACATGTTTGAAAATTATTTAAGGTGGTGACTGCCATTTAATTTAATGGTATTTAGTAGCAGCTGAATTGGAAATATATTTGAGATCATGACTAGCATGTAATCAGCTAAGTTAAAGCATTGGGGTTAATCTGTTACTGTTGTTAAAATGCCTGGAAATTAAATGTTGATTTTTTTTTTTTCTATTTTGAATTATTTTTAGACATTTTTTCCTGTAGGATATTCATGAACTCTGAAGGAGAGACTTGTTTCCTGGGTCACTTGATAGCTAGAGTTCCTCAGAAATATCTTGCTTATGTAAAGCAGGGCCTGTGGCTCAAATTGTAGAAGCTGAAGGTGCTCAGGCTGCATCATGAAGTCATTGCAGAGCACTTCATCAAGCTTTCAGATAACACAAATTCCTGATGGAAGGAGTTAGCTTTGTGTGTCTGTAAGTGTAGTCATCTACGGGAAGGATCAGTAGAACTTGCTGAGATTTTTACTTCAGAGGGGTATAAAACTTAGAAGAGGAAAGAGACCACCTGGGGTATAAGAGAGAGGAAAAATCTGTATGTTTGTTTGATTGCTCCAAGATTTGTTGGCTCTTGAATGAGTGGAAGTCAAAGCTCGCCAAGTCCCCTTATCTACAAATTACTATCAGGTATTTAAAGCTCAAGCTAGCAGGTGGATTATTTGGCAGGTCTGGATGGCTTGATATTTATTTCATTTAGAGGAGAAAATAATCAGCCAGTGCCTTATTTTTCTGTCACTTTGGGGCAGGTCTGTGGAATGAAACATGTTCTCTGCAGTTTGGAAGGAACCAGCTCGGCTGGAGGGCTCACAAAGGGCTCCATAGCTTGTCAAGTTGCTTGGGAGCGTGGCTGTGGCCGTGGAACTGGGCACGTTCTTGGGCACTGTGATTTGACGCTGATTCTGAAAACAGACAATAAAATTTTGCTAAGACTTGCTGTAAAAGCACTCTTTGTTTTGGATTTTGTCTTAATGCTATAGAACATGCTGGCATGCCATAGGAAATCTGGAAAGCAAACATGACTCCTTTTCAAGAATTAGCTTGAAACCTTTCCAGTTGCTGTCATATTTCTGGGAGAGTGGTTTAAATGTGGGGGGCTTTGGGAGCTGCAGCAAATTGTAAGAGTAGCTTGTAAATAGAGAATATGGTGACTCAGGAGAACAGGCTAAGAGTTCTGGGCACTGTCAGAGGTCTGGCATGGAGAACTCAAGAGTTCTAGGTGAAGGTGGAGGGATTTGAAGGCAGGGCTCCAGCTGCCTCTTGGTTCTCTTCATCATTAGTTGTTTGTCTTGGAGCAAGTGAGCTGGAAAACATGAGCAGAGAATGGGAACTTGAAGCAGACAGAGATTAGACTTGTCTTTTCTCCAAGAAATAAAAGTTTAAATGTAGGGTCTTTAAGTCATTTAAAGGCACAGGGATGGGGCTTGAGTCAAAATGTAGGTCCAGGGCCAACAGCATCATTGTTGGCTTTTGCAGTAGTTGAACTTGTTGCAAACATGCCAGGGTGGATGGGGCTTGGAGCAGCCTGGTCCAGTGCAAGGTGTCCCTGCTGGTAGAGCCTCCTACAAACAAAATTTAGAAAATAGACACCATTTTCTTTTTTTTTTTTTTTTTT
>VZSE01012100.1:149900-250531 GCA_013398275.1 Promerops cafer
TTTTTTTTTTTTTTTTTTGGTAGGTTTCACATTTTAAAGATCTCTTTATTACTTAATGTATTTTATATGCTGCTCTATGACTGTGCTGGCCCTTTGTTGTTTCTGAGTTCTAAATCTCAAATATGAATTCCTCAAAGAACTTCCACTATGGCGGCTAATGTTGCAGCTTTTTGTTGTATCTCTTGTTTTTAGTAAGCTTTCTTCATATTTACACAGTTACTTGTTAATGTTAACTACTATTAGAAGTGTCTTTTTGGAAGTAATTGCTTTTGCGAAGGTGATGAGTTGAAGAGTATCAGCAGCATAGTGATTCTTGTATCTGATACCTTGTACCTGATACTTCGCATCTGTATCTTGGTAGAAACCAAGGGAAAAGTTGCTGCTGGGTAGTAGCTTACATCTTCTGATACAGCTGTGCCTGTTCTTACCTCTTATGCCAGCTCAGGAGTGAGTATTTATGTTACAGTAAATGTTGCACAACACTTTTATCTTGATGGAGATGCCTTTTTTTTTTTTCCCTACAAACTTTTAAACCTATCAGTCACAATTATTTTGTCCCAAAAGGTGGAAGTTTATTGAAGTTGATGCCCTGGAAAGATGTGAGGTGCTTGGGGTGATACCTGGCACATAGTCAATAGCATTGTGGTGGTTCTCTTTCTGTAATTAAATTCTTTATAAAGAGGAGAAGCAGCATGAAGAATTTAAAGCTTCTCATTCTTCACACAGGTCAAGCACAACACATATAGTAAGAGGGTTTGGAGTGCCAGCTTCTGCAGTGTTCCATCAAAAAGCAGTTGTATTTCTGATGTATTCATTTTATGGCTTTTTCCCATTGAAGTAGTTGCCTGGAAGGAACCATGTTACATTACAGAGGTCAGGAGATTCATGTATGGTCAGTAGTACCTTTGCTTGCTTGATAGCTGAGCTTACTCTGGAAAGGCAGGAACTTTAAATGTGTAGATCATTGAGGGCACGCAGGAATTAGCTGCATGTTTACAGAAGTAATAATTTTCTATCTGTGCATGTTCAGTTTGAAAACATGTTTCTGAATAGTATGTCAGCTTGACACCCTCATTAAAATTGTGAATTCTATGTAGTTTTCCCCACTGCTAGTAGCCTTGTTACTGATAAAACTGTGCTGCAGTGTTCTTGCTGCGTATAATTTATTAAAATACAAGTGAGATGGTCACTGAAGTAATAGCACAGAAAGTTTTATCCTTTTTGACCAAAGCTGTTATTGTCCAAAGTTTGTTGAAAGGAAATCTTTCTAATCTTCCTATGCGCCTGACTCCTGCATCTCAGTAATTTTTCAGGGTGGTGATCTAAAGCTTTACTGGTGGCTAACTCAGGGTCTGCATATTCCTTTTTTGTGCAAAAGACTTAAAATGTTTATTTCTTCTTTTTTTTCCTCAAAGAAATGAAAATTTAGAAAGACATTTGCCAAATAAAGAAGATGGGAGCAAATAGCAGCAGCATCAGTGAACTTCCAGAAAATGAGTACTTACAGAAACTGTCGGGATCAGAGCCCATCTCTGAGAATGACCCATTCTGGAATCAGCTTCTGTCTTTTAGCTTCACCACTCCAACAAACAGGTAAGAGGGTGTTGAAGAGCTGGCTTTGATAACATGTTTACAGAAGTGACCAGTCTGAAAGCAAATGAGTGGTTATGTTAATTATTCCTGTTTTAGGTAGCAGAGGAATAAATGCCTGTGTAAAATAGGCTGTTGTTTCTAAGTTTGGAAGCATTTTCCACCACCTCTTCCATTCCTGTGGGTTTCTTTCTTTTCGTAATAGCTGTAATTGCTGTTCATTCTCCTGGTAAAGATCAGAAATAGGGCCTGTAGTGTTGGGGGAAAACTTTTTTCCTTGTTGTTTTAGGAAGCTTTCTTTTCCTTTGGTATGGCCTTTGGGTTGACTGGATTTGCTGAAGATTCCAACATTTGATGTTTCCTCTCAATTTAGAGTGAATTGTACTTCTTCTGTGATTTAATTGTAGGTTAGCTTTTTGAGTTGCTTAGTCTGTATGGCTTTTTTTTCACCCTCTTTGCATTTTAAAAAGAAATTAGGTGTGTATTCTCCATAAAGATATTTTCTAAATACCTAGAATTCAAGCTTTGAATGCCTTTTCATTCCAGAAAGTGGTGTGGGTATAAATAAAATCAGTATTTCTTAGAGGATCCATAGCATATCTCCAGAAGTAGAGAATTTAAGTTCTTGTAACTTTGTTAACCCAACTCCATTGCTGAATTCCTTGGCCTGTGTGTTGATTATCGTACAAGAGCAATCTGATATTAATACTTCAGGTGTTACTTAAACTATTTTTACAGTTTTCAGCATACAACTGGTGCTTCTCTGTAAGTGAAAGTTCAGGCAACTGGAATGGAAAATTGTTAAGGTAAATAACTTGGAAGCATTTACTAGGTGCTATTTTTGTAAGGACTGAGGAGGAGGAAGTATTTTGGCTTCTGCCTGGAGAGAATAGCGAGAGGTTAGGAAGAAGGGATGGTGTTGTGGAGGGCTGTAAAGTTGGTAAAGGGCAGTACAGAACTGGGAGTGTGCGAGTGAGCAATTGTTTTTCCTCTAAGATCCCTGAAGACAAGAATTATTTACAGCCTATCCATGACTAATTAGATTGACAGTATTCTAAGAACTTACATAGTACTCTGTTGTTTGGTTTTTTTTAGGAGGGAATAATTACAAATAAAACCCCACCAATTTCTTTTGGTTGTTCTGTTTTTCTTCGTTCCCCCATGAAAATTAAGGAGTTTTTCTCAGCTTGTTTTGCAGCATTTTTATGCCTGTTTCATGGAATTCAGATCCAGTGTAGAGTAAATTTGCTAAAAAAAACCCCAAATCAACAAAGCAAAAACCTAACCAAACCAAAAAACCTCAAGTAAGAAACATAATTAAAAAGTCAAGCAGTCCAATAAAGTGATCCAAATGCAGGTTGAAAGCTTTAATTAGCTGAACACCAGATGGTGCTCTTGCCTGGCAGCTAGAGAAGAAATATTTTTAGAGGCATCTTTTCTGCAGCTTAGTATTGGAAGGAAACAGAAATTTCCCATTTGGTTGCATCTACCTGAGACAACCATTGGCAAGTGAAATCAGATGATGTTGGCTGCAACACCAGCACCCTCAGCATTTGTCTATATCAGATAACCTTGCTGGCAGGAATGGAACAATAGAGGTCAATGTCAATTTCTGAGATTGAAATCTTCCAAATTACCAAGTTAACTCTTTTTTAAATGAGGCTTAAGTGTTAGGAGCAAGATGCTTGTTTGTGATTTGTGAAAAGGAGCCAGTTTTCATACTCCATCGTACAGGACAGAGTTTTGCAGTTTTCTTCTCTTTTTAAATTCACTTTTTCCAGTTGTCTGTTGCAAGACTAGTGCCTGTTTGCAAGTATTATTGGGAGCTTCTATAAGTGTTTTGTGTTGTTTTTTCAGTAGGCAGTTGGTGATACTTCAGAGTAAAAGATCTGTTTCCTGAAGTTTTTGCAAAAAGATGGGACTGATGCAATCCCCAGGGAGAAGAGGGCTGTCTTCTCTGGGTGCTGCTTTGGACATAATTCTCTTCTACATATGTCAGTCCCATAGGGGAGGAGGCAGAGAAAAACGTTAGAAGAGAAGGTGATAGAAAAATTCATGTTGGTAGGAAAAGGCATCAGCCAAACCCAAATTTATCCAAGCAAAAACCAGCAAGATGGGGAAATGATGGGGCTGGGGTAGATTTACTCTTTTCAGCAACAGATGCCCAATAAATTTACCTTGTTGTCAAGAAGCCTTGGCCATAGCAAGGAAACAGTATCTGCAAGGAAGGCTTCCAATGGAAATCTGAATCAGTGTAGTTAAGAAAGTTTGAGGGGTTTTTAACCCTTTTCCATGTATGCTTTTTCTAGTTAGGAACTTGTGACTAGTGCTTTGCTTCACAGAAGCTGTTCCAAGTTATTCCAGATCTTGTAGATCCCACGTGTCAGACTGATCCAGGGCTGGATCTTCTGTGGAACAGTAGCCTTTGTGCCTTGGCTTGAGAGGTGGGGAATTACTGTCTTGTTACTTTGAGAAACATGAAGAGATGATACCAGATCTTAAAATAGCACCACTTTCTGTGCTCTGCTGTCTTCATTTTCTTATGCTTTGTGTGTCTTGGCAGTTTGTATTTCTTTATTTGTCCTTGTTTTGCTTTCCTCTCTTTCCCCTTTCAGTTTGGTTGATCTCTTCCTCCTTTTATCCGTGTCTCATCTTCGTGGTTCTCTCTTTTGGGTTTTTTCTGACCTCTACCTGACTGAACGCGTTAATCTCTCTTTTTCTGGTTCCATGTGAATTGTTTAGCATTGCTCATTTCCTCAGCCATGCCTTCTTTACTGGGTTTTATTTTTACAGTCCTGTTGACTTTTTGGTCTGTTTCTGTGAAGAATTCAAGGTAGTTTTCTAAAGTTTGCCAAATACCAGTGCTACGGACTGCAAAGTTGCTGTATCTCTGTCCGCAATATTGATGCAAGATGGTCTTGCCCTTTCACTATCTCTTCTAGTGTTTATTTTGTTCTTCTGTGGGTTTAATCAGGAGCTAATCTATTTGGAAAACAGCAGAAATGTTTATTTTTTCAGCCATGATAATTCCCTATGGTGATTCATAGCTTGGCACCACAAAACAATTCTGGCATGATGAGGGATTGATTTTTTTGGGGCACAGCAGCCTGTTGAGCTAAAAGGTGGGATTGCTTAAACCTGCTGTGCCATCCAAAAATGAACAGGACAGTGTGTGGTCAAAGCAGAGCTGGCTGCGAGGAGTCTAATATTCTGCCTTTCTGTGCTGCTTGTTCTTTCTCTCATACTGTTGATTTTCTTAATAATTAGGTGATTATTGAGAGGGAATATCCACTGTTAGTAGTCAGAAATGAGCTGATGGTGAATCCCTGCTTGCTGCTTGTGACTCCCCTGGCATGAGTGAATAGTAACAGCCCAAGCCAGCCTGGGTATCTGGCATGTAAAGAAAGCCACCGGGGCCTTTCACAGTCTAGGAGTGGGAGCAGATAAGTGGTGCAAACATAAATGACAGTCAAAGGAACAGCTTCCAGCAGTTTAGTTTTAGGTTGCCTCAAGCTTTTCACTGTGAAAGGTTTATTGTGATATCCTCTTCCATAGAGGAATTCATCTGTGCTAAGCAGGTACTGTTGAAGTGTCTGCTGAGACATTTCTGGTTTCAGCCATTAGGAAGTACTTGGTACTCTGATTTCACACTCCTGCATGTTCTTTTTTTTTTTTCCTTCATGGGTCCTTATTTGTTGCACAGAGTGGACTTGTGGGAGCTGAATTAAAATAGTATAAAACCTATTAAATCTGCCACTGCTTTACTTTAGGTGGGTGACCTATCAATCCAATAGTGTTTGGATATTGGAAAAATTAAATACAGCTTTTCTGGATGATTTTTTTAGTTACTGTCAGGATTAAGAGCTATGAGGTTTGCTTTGGAGTGTTAGCTCTCAGTCTAGGCAGACTTCATGTTTGTCTGGCTTTTCTATGATTTGCTACCAAGAATGCAACCTCCTCCCTAGTGGTGGTATTAGTTACAATTATTTTCTGATGGAAAACTTAAAGTTAACTAAAGCAGAACTTGCTGAAAATAATGTGCTTAATATTTACTGTTCTGCTTTCTTCTTTCCCCAGAGTTATTAATGAGTTGCTGGTTCAAGAATAATGTGCATGGGCCTTTAATGGAAAAACATAAAGATGGGAAGCTTTTATGTTGCCTTAACATGGTACATTTTTTAAATAGTACAATAAATCATATGCTGCCATATATTCTTTGATGTCTGTCCTCCAACTAGTCCATTAAAATCAATATTCCCACAGTAGGAATTTAGTAAATGGGCTGGTTCTTGTGTTTTGTGTTCAATGGCAAAGAAAAAAGACCTTACTATGAGGAAAAAACTGTCAGGAAAGCTGCTTCTTTTGTTTTTCCCCCCCTTCTTTTTTAGAGGGGTACTTGTCTGCTTTGGTTTGGGTCTTTTTCTTACCATACTAAGGGCAGGTATTGTGATGTGAGTATGTTTATAATTGCAGATTTTAGGCAGAATGCTTTCTCTAGTTATGTGGAGATACTTTAGCAGATGCCACTGCAACTTTGAAACATCTGTTGTGGTGCTGTTAGAAGAAAAGTGGATAAAACCACGTTCTTCAAAGTTGGCTGCTGTCATGAAACAACCTTCGCTGTCTTATTAATTATGGTTTTGCTGAGGACTGATTGTTAGTAAATTTAAAGCAACTGAATTCAACCATTAAAAAATAATCCTATTTATAATGCCGCTGTTTTTTTTTTTTCCTTTTCTCTTTTTTTTTTGCATCCTCTTCTTTTTGGAAGTAATGTTTTTTACAATACATGCCAGAATACCTGACTGCAGGATCCTGTTTTTTGGTCGTAAGAAGCCAGAAATAAAAATCCACAGTCAAAGAAAATGATGAAATTTTATTGACTAATAGACTGCTCAGTTTGCCCTTCTTTCCCACCTCTACTGAAAAGAGATTTTCTTAAAGAAAACTTCTTCCTGATGAAGAAACTCTGGACTATAATGAGTGATTGCAAACACAAATTGATTAAATCCCAAAGGAATAATGATTATCCTTGATTACTCTTTACTTTCACCACTGATGTGTGATAGCTGCAGTCATACAGATACTGGCTGTGTATAGAGTGGTTTTTAGTGACAATTGGTATGAAAATATTCTTATTACGTAGTGTTAAGATGTTACAGAAAATAATCACTGCCACTGTAAAACCTCTCCTGTTTGGATACCTTTAAAATAAACAAAGACAAACCAGGTTTCTTTAAACATGGCTGTGTTGTCAAGGAAGCAAATTTCACTGTTATTAATTTTAGTTTTGCTTATGTCTGTGGACTTAGCCTTTACATTAAAAAAAAAAAAAGCAAAATATTTTCTTTCTTTTATTAAGTACTTTGAAAATGCTGGCCATCAGATCACAGAATGAGGGAGGCACTCCTGTGAAGCCTGGAATTTTTTCTGAAGTGTGTGGGAAGCAACCATGCACCTCACAAATTTGCTTGTACCCATGTAAGCCAGTAAAGTCTGTATAGTTAAGAATACTCTGCTTTGAATCTATTCTGTTTGCCCCATATGTTCACAGCCCATTTGAATCCCCACATCAGGTGGTACCTTTTGTTCATTTCTTGGAAAACTGTGGAACTGGTGAATATGTAAATATGTACTGCTCTCTGAAAGTGAGGTGGTTCAGTGCAGGTTGTGCCGGTTGAAGTACATGTGCAAACTCACCTAGGTCACTGTGATCGTGCTGTTAAAGATCAGTGGCTTGAAGCTGGTGTCACAGAAGCCCAGAACAGTTTGAGTTGGAAGGGTTCTTAAAAATCATCCCATTCCACACCCCTGCCATGGTCAGGGACACCTTCCACTATCCCAGGTTACTCCAAGCCCTGTCCAACCTGGCCTTGGACACTTCTAGGGATGGGACAGCCACAGCTTCTGTGAGCAGCCTGTGTGAGGGCCCCACCACCCTCAGAGTTTGTTCTGTATGCACGTGACCAGTTTCCATAGACGTGTCTTGCCCGGGGCAGAGCTTCCTGCATCTTACTGGGGTGCCTGGGTTTCTCCTACTGATGCTCAGCAGAGCCACCAAGCAGCAGGCAGAGTTGACTTTTCATACTTACTGCCTGTTTATTACTAGCAGTAGATAACCTGTTTCATGTAGCAAATATACCAAATGTTTCTCATAGAGCAGGTAATATTTTACACTCCATCCTTAACAAATCTGTCCTTTACTTTTATGTGTTCTAACTCATGTCACCAAGTGCCACATCCACATGGCTTTTAAACCCCTGTTATAATGGCAACTCCGCCACTGGCCTGGGTAGCTGTGCCAGGTCTGGACAGCCCTCTCCATGAAGGACTTTTCCTCAATATCCAATCTAAACTTCCCCTGGCCCAGCCTGAGGCCGTTCCTCTCCTCCTGTCCCTGTTCCCTGGGAGCAGAGCCTGACCCCTCTGGCTGTCCCCTCCTGTCAGGGAGTTGTGCAGAGCCACAAGGGCCCCCCTGAGCCTCCTTTTCTCCAGGCTGAGCCCCTTTCCCAGCTCCCTCAGCTGCTTCTCATCAGACTTGGGCTTCAAACACGTCTTTGACAGATGTTTGACAACAGGGCAGTCCATATTCCTCAGGTGAGGGTTTTCAGAGAGAATTGGAACTTTTGTGATCAGTGCAGTGAAGGAGCTTCACTTTATCAGTCCTTGCTCTTGTTAGAGCTGAAATACAATTCAAGTACTTATTAGCAGTGTTCTGTGTGGCTTAATGAAATGACAGATGTTTCAGTGTTGAGTTTCCATTCTTACATTCATTCATTAACCAGATGTCATTTCCACAGAGACTGTAGAGAAAAGTCAGTGCCACAGTTGGTTGTGCCGTTTCTTTTGTGCCACCTTGTGAATCTTGGCTCTGGCATCTTCTTCCCAAATCTTAATGTAATTTACCTTCTGTCTCATCACTGCACAAGAAAATACCTGGACAGCTTTTTCCATGTCTCTCACTTTTCTTTCCTGCCCAATCAAAGGAAAGAAAGTCACTGCTAAGTTTGGCCCAAGGTACTTAGGAATGAGCTGCTAGTTTTTGTACCCCTCCACGATATTGTCTCAATGAATCCATCCTTGGGGATGTAACAGTATTGAGTATTTCACTGGTGTCTACTGGGGTGGTATTTCTGCTGTAATTCCCCCTCACTAGGTGTTTCTTTGGAGTCAACTGAGGTTTTGGAGTAGGTGTTGCCTAGTCTTGAGTGTGGCAAAATTCACTTTTGTGTTCTTGTTGTATGAATGAGAGGCAGTGGGCTGTAGTTAATTTCTAAGCGTTAAACTTCATTTTAGTATGAAAAAGAATTACTTGAGTGTTAAAAGCTTTGCTGAAGATCTGAAAGCCTTGTTTGCTTTGCCACTGGTTTTGATCCTGGCAGCTTGTAGAAATGAAACAACTCTGTGGAATTTTTTTGAGGACTTTGTGTGGGTTTTAATAACTCAAAGAGAAGAAAAAAAATCTGTAAGAATGCTATACTTTGAAACCGAACCTTAGAAATTAGGGAGAAAATGAACCATAATTCAAAGCTGAATGTCTGTATTTATGATTTAAATCCCGGAGCAGTTACAATAACCAGTCTGACTGTGTCCTCAGGATCTTTGGATAGTGGGAGGGGTCATGTTGTGTTACACTATGATTTTTCAGTACCTAAAAACTCTCTACTGAGTTGTTGTCCATTGTAATATTCACCCTCCCTGGCTGCCAGGTCTTCGGAGGGAATAAATCGTGATGACAAGCAGCCAGCTGGGCAAATTTAGAAGTTTTTGTTTTTTTAAAAAAGCGTAAGGTCACTTAGACCTAGAAAACTGTGTTGTCCATGGTTGCTGGTGGCGTGTTCTTGCTCAATACCATTTGTTTTTAATTACTCTGCATGTTTGCAGTAATGGAACAAGAGACCACCTTTGAGACCAAGCGTAATGTTTTTAAAGTATATATCAAAGTGTAAGTTTGTTCTTTCTGAATCTTGTGTTTCAAAGCAGTTTGTAAGAGAAGAATGAATGCTGGTAATTGATATCAGGACAAGCCAATCTGCGTAATCTAAAGTTGTCTTAGGATATTCAGCTGTAGGTGAAGAGCTGTCTCAGCTGTCAGCTCACTACACAGTAAATTAGTCTGATAAACAAGAAAATTTGCAGGCGTCTTAAAACTTAATTTGTTTGATGTCTCTATCTTGTATAGTTCCCTGTTGAAGGGTTTTGAAATAATTCTTTTGACTGCTCTTTCTGCAGTATCTTCTAGTCTTCATGATTTGGGGAACAGCTCAAACTCCACAGCTTCCAAGAGCATGGCTCCACAGGGTTTTCAGCACTGGAGCTGGTTTAGCAGCTTCCCACATAGCACCACTGATAACCTCAGGCTGATGCAATAGTGTGCTGTAAACTGGATTACCATGTATATTTAAAAAGACTTCACTGGACTTCAGAAAGAGAGGAGGACTGTGTTATGGACTAAATTTTTTTGACTGTCCTTTAATTTGTTGAACTTCTGAAGTCCCTGAAGGTCAGGCTATATGTTCAGTCTGTATAGAGGCTGTACCATCTCTTCCAAAACACTGAGCAGTAGGGCCTTCATGATATGACAAGAGGTGATAGTTTTAAATTAGAAGAGGGTGGGTTCAGACAAGATAGAAGGCAAAAATTTTAGTGATGAGAGTGGTGGAACAGGGTGCCCTTTAGTTATTAATATTTGTATTGCTCAGTGTGGCAGTGAACACAGTATCTGATGATTTGTCTTGTTTTCCCATCTGTTAAGGATGTTTTTGAGGATCAGTTGCCCTGCACCGGTAGGTCAGAAGTATGTGTTTGACGCAGCTGGTGTGGTTTCAGTGGCTGCTGTCAGGTTTTGCTTTAGTGCTTTATTGTTCTTTTCAGATGATGTTTTTCTGAGGCGTATCACGAGGCAATTAATGAAGTTACGAACAATTTGCTGTATCTGATGTGATTGTTGCACTAGTATAATAACATTAGTTAAAAGGAAGGAGCTGCTTAGCTTGAGGTTAAATGTCAGATTGAGGTTTCTTTTATTCATGTTTTTAAAAGTACATCCTTTCATGTGAATTTTCTTGTTAAAAAAGTTCAAGTTCTTTCTGTAGGCTGCTGTTCTATTTGTATTTTCAGTAACACCAAACTGAGCATGGCAGCACTGAAGCTGCACAACTAGCAGTAATAAAATTCTCGTGGAATCACAGAATCCTTTAGGTTGGAAAAGCCCACAGAATCCTTTAGGTTGGAAGAGTATGGAGTCCAACCATTTCCCAGCACTGCCCAGGCCACCATTGACCTCTGTCCCCAGGTGCCACAACTGCAGAGCTTTTAAATCCCTTCAGGGATGGGGACTCCACCACTGCCCCAGGAAGCTGTGCCAGGGCTGGACAGCCCTTTCTATGGAGGAATTTTCCCCAATATCCAACCTAAAACTCCCTTGGCACAGCTTGAGGCCATTTTCTTTCATCCTGTCCCTTGTTCCTTGGAGAAGACACTGACATAATTTCACTCTGATGAACAATTCACTTTTGAATATTAGTTTCCTGTTTTATAGTTGCTATACTTCAAAAGAATATTGCACTGCCTGAAGTTAGGATGATGGAGTATTGGAATGAGTTGCTCACAGAGCTTGTGGGGATACTTAAATGCCACCTGGACAGTCCAGGGCTGCTGGCTGTAGGAGATCCTGCTTGAGCAGGGAGGTTGGACAGACTGATCTAACCAGCTAATGGATGGCTAAAATTAAGTGCTTCATAGAAAGATTTTATTACTGTTTCGTAATGAATTTTCATTTGAAGTACAGGAACCCAATTGCTTGTGTAACCAGTTTTGTTTTCTTTTCTTTTCCTCTTACCTAGTGCTGATTTAAAGCTCTTGGAAGAAGCCACAATCTCAGTCTGCAAGTCTTTAGGTGAGACATTGTGCCATCTTTTTTTCCATGTATTTTACCAGAAAAACTGGGAAACGGCATCCCTGTGCACATTCATGCCTTTAGCATTCTATTTGTGTATGTTGCCCTAATAAGATTAAAGCTGTGTAAAGAGTGTGTTTATGTATATCCCAAACCTTTACTTCCATTGTAAACTGTTTTACAGAATTTGATACGACTGCAAAGTTTAAAACAAATAATTCCATCTCTACTATGTCTTTTTCCCTTTGTCCTTTAAGCTGATCAGTAAGGGGAAATAATTAGAGGATGAAAGGAAGGGGTGGTATAAATGTGATCAGTGACGGTGTGAGAAGGCAAAAGGTAGTTGTGAAGACCTGCCCAGTTTTCTGACAGGAGGCCGTTGTGCTGCAGACAAGTCTGGGAAAGGAAGCAGTATGAGTATGAGTATCCCACATTTGGGATATTTTAAATCTAGGATTAATAGTATTTAGAGAACAATTATGGACTAGTAAACCATGTACTGGAGAATCCTGAAAGAAGAATGCCTGTACAGAAACACAAGACATACTGTGCTTTATTTAGAAATATTTAAGACATTGAAATATGGGTTTTTTCCTATATATAATTTGAACGAGATAGTGCCAACTTATGCATACTTTGTAATTATATCTTATTTTTCCTCATCTAGTTGAGAAGAATCCTCGAACAGGAAACCTTGGATCATTGATTAAAGTCTTTCTTTCTAGAACCAAAGAGTTAAAAATTTCAGCAGAATGTCAGAAGTAAGTTCCCAGAAAAGAGCTGTGTGTGCAATTTAATTTTTTAAATGGTCCTTTTGTTGCTAGCTCTTGAATTTTTTTACACTGCTAATTAACATGCTCACAGACCAAGCCTTAGAATTCTCTTAAACTGTTGTTTGAAACAGAGTGAGTGTCTAGTACTTTTCTAAACACAGAAATTAAGTGTAACAGGTAAGTAGATTACTGGGGAAAAATACATATTTGTATGTTAGATGAACACATTTTTATATAAATGGTGTAAGCTGTGGGTAGTACTGCCTTAGAGTTGTTTAAATTTATCTGAACTTTTAAGCTGAACTTAATGTATGAGCCAGTATTCTATCTTAGAAATATTTTAAGTATCTCTATCTATAAATATGTAAATATGTATCAAAATACTGCTTTCAAGTTATGTCATGCAGCTACTGTTGGTTTTGTTTGCCCCTTTCAGGAGTAGGAGAGAACTCTAACACGTTCCTTGTGCAACGCTGTGGGGTTTTTTTGCAGGAGGCTTTCTGTAGTTGTTCCCTCACACCCACAGATAAATGTCCCACTTTCATCAGATCTGAGGCTGGAATTCCTCCTTGTTCCCAGGACTGCCATCAAGTTTTTTGCTTGCATCTAAAGTAAGAAGTTACTTGTGCCCACATAGCTGTTGCTGTTTTAATCCTAAGATACCTTGAAAGTACAGCTTTGGGCAATAGTTGATTCCATGCCGTTGCATGGGCTCCCCAGTAGTTGCTTACTGGGACTCCAAAAAATTTTATGCAGCTGTATTTCCCTTTCATTCAGAAAGCTTGGAAAATATTTGTGTGGGTTGCATAAGAAAATCCTTCTGTATGGTGCTCATGAAGTCCATAAATGCCTGCTGTCACCGGAAGGCTGTTCACCTGGGAAAAGGGCTAAGGTTCAGGGAGCCAGGAAGCTTTCAGGTCTGTTGGATATTTTCAAATGTCTGTGTGCCTTGAGTCCATAGCATCTAGAGACTTCTAGAAGTTTGCTGAACTGTTTGGTGAGTTCCTCAAAGAGTTCTGTCTACTGTGATGTTTTTAGTAGTACAAATGTAGTTAGGGATAAGGTTGTGTATTCTAAACTACTTTTGAACACAACATTCCCGTTGTGTTTTATGTAACATCAACTGCAGACTCCCTGCTTAAACACTTTGACTTTTCCTTGCTTCACCTGTAGAACTTTGTCTACTCCGACGTTTATTTTCTTGTGGCTTTTGATGCATGTTTGCTGGTGAAGCATTACTGATTCTTGTTTGTTCCTGCTTCTTTTCTAGCCACCTCTTTATCTGGCAGGCTCACAATGCACTGTTCATTATTTGCTGTTTGCTGAAAGTATTCATCAGTCGAATGTCAGAAGAGGAGCTGCAACTTCATTTTACTTACGAAGAGAAAGCAGGACCAAGCTCATATGGTGGGTACACACAAGTGGTAGTGAAACAAACATCCCATGAGAAACTTAAATGTCCAGATGTTTGTAGGGACATGGTTTAGTGCTGGACAGTGAGTTAGGTTAATTGTTGTACTTGATCTTAAGGGTCTTTTCCCTCAGATGCTTTAGGTCTAAATACTTCTATGATTCTGTGTTTTTTTTAGACTCAGAAGCCCAAACTTTGCTTCAAAACCAGAAATTAAGTACTAGAGAGTTTGATTTAGCTTAATCTGGCTTTTTTTGAACAGTTGTTGAGATCTGGTGCTGTAGACCAACCTGAGCTTTAGTGATTTTCATACAGTTTGAAAGGTGGTAGTGGTCCTCTTCAGAGGAGCTGGGGTGAAGGTGACCACATATGTACATTGGAACATTGATATTTCAATTTAATGCATCTTTTCACATATTTTTCATAGACTAACAAGAGCCACAGAGTGGAATTAATGCTATTTTTAGGGATCTAGGGAAGGAAAGTAACAGTTCTATGGTTAGAATTGACCCCTTGAGAAAACAGCTGCTAAAATTTAATTTGGGGGCAATAGCTTATACAAGAGTACAGAATTTAGGCAGAATTACTAAAATTGGCTCATGTCCAGGAAATGGAGTATGTATTACACAAGATGGAAGATGGCAGGAAAGATGCCCAAGGAAGAAGCTGTGGTCTTTGAATAAGAATAATACAAATGCATTCAAAATCAGTTGCATTACAGCAAAAAGACAGTCTGAACACTGTCTGCCACAAATCTTTGTGTAGGCCTGTATCAAAATGCTCTCACAAAGTGCATGATGGATAATGCTGCCATGGGAGCCTTGATTTCTTTTGCTTTGGTGTAAATCGTGGAGTCATTTAGGCTGGAAAAACCCTCTAAGGTTATCAAGTCAGACGGCTAACCCAGCACTGCCGGGTCCAAGTCAAAGTACTGTTCAGTGTGTAATTGCATGTTGTTTGTTGCATGAAGCCTAAAAAGTCTCAGAATGCTAGAGCAGTGTGAGTGGATGGTGTGAGAACAGCCAAGAGTGTCTGACTGTGGATTTCCTGCAGAGGACACGTGTTGAGAACACCGAATCGCTGCTTGCTCATTGAACAGTAAAAACTGTTCATTAATATCTGTTTAACTCCTTGTCGCCTGCCAGTGCTCTGGGGAAATCAGAATTGTGGTGCCAAAGGATTAAGTGCTACATGTTGAAATGGTTTAATGTATTTAAACTGTGATGAGTGATCTCCAGGAGGGAAGTCAGCTCGCTGATGCACTGGAAGAGTATCTGTTGTGTATAAGCTATCCCTGCAGACTGCCTGTGGGTTTATTCCTGGATTGAAAAAATGGCTCACCTCTTGCTTCAGTGTACAGCGTGCCACAGTGGGGTGGGTAGAAAAGCTGAGTCTCTTGTCAGCTGGAACCCCTGCGATTTTTATTCCTTGCACTGGGAGTTCCTCACAGTGTGGTACGAAAAATGATTCTTGTCACCAGGGTAGACCCATGTTTATACCATGTCTAGTAGCACTTGACTGTAATTCACAGTGACATTTATTAGCAATAATTCTGTGCATATTGATGGCAAATGTACTTAGCAATTACCTCTCAGCAGATTGTTCGTGGGATGTTGTTGATTAGGAAGGTAATTGTGTGTGGTCTGCTGGGGAGGCAGGAAATGAGCTGCTCCTTGGCTCCTCTTTGGTTTTCCAATTGGAGATGATTCTTGTGAACTTCCTCAGGGTGTTGAGGTTCATAACCTGCTGAGGTTACATAGCCATTGGGTTTCATTCCTAAAAATCTTACTTTTAGATATCTACAGAAGGTAGTAATAAGGCATATACCTTCCTATAGCTCTTATGCTCAGCTATAGGAAGGTGAAGTATCATGAATGAATTATAATAACCTGTAGTTGTGCTAGGGCCTGTTAAAAGTAAGCAGAAGAAAATGAAGTGTTTTGTTGTTTGTATTTTTATAATTCAGTATAGCTTTCTTGAATTTTTGATTTCTACTTTTTGGAAAGTAGAATATTCCTGTTATTATATATCTATCATTGTAATATTATTAATCTATTATTCCTTTATTCCTCTTAATTTTACATAGATTTATTAGTACTTTTAAGGTAATTTTACTATCTTTGGTGAACATGCTTTTAAAAAATTAAGTTCTTAGTCACCCTTACTGTTTTTTTTTTTACCAGGGCTTGTCATTATTTATAATTCTTCAATTGTGAGTGTGATAAAACAAGCCTTATAAAAGACATTATTATATTAACTGTATGATGTAAATAAAATATCCATATTAAAAAATGTTTTAATACAATTTCTGAATTTTGAAGTTTCTGTATTTCCTTAGTGCCTGGTCAGTAAAGAACAGTGCACCACCCAACAACACAACCAACCTCTCTACCCTGTGGTCCATTTTCATACACTTTGTTCAGTCTCTTAGCCTTCTGACGAAAGGTAATTGTTCTCTTCAGGATCATCTCACAACTCCTTTGGAAATCACTCTGTGGTGGTGTTTGTTTCCGTGTGAACATCACATTTTTGTCCTTCTGGTTGGACAATATCTTCTGGTGCCATGCTCTCTGATTTAAGTACAGCACCTGGGAGCTCAGAGTACATAACTGCAGTGTCAGCACGTCAGGATGCTCACACTGCAATCAGGCACTGCTTCAGCACCTGCTCCAGGATATTTGGTGTGTCAGGGAGAAGTGTATATATATATATAATAATGTGTGTATATATAATCTATGAGAGTCCTGTGTATGGAAAATACCCTTGTCACTGACTGCTCAGAAATATAAACTGTATATGACATAGCCAGATTGTTCAGGTAGCATTTTTTATAGCTGGCGTGTCTGGAAGAATTCTCCTCTCAGATTTTGCAGTTCATATGCTTTCAGTTTTTCTGAATGTCCAGTTCGTACTTTTTCCTGCTAGACTATGCTTGAGGTTCAGAAGAAAGCTGTGCAATTGTGCTTTGTGCTATAAAACGGGATTTTTTTGAGGTTTGAGTGCATGAGTGTACTTTAGCCTAATGAATAAATTGCCCCGGATTGAGTCCCTGCTAATAGTGCTGTTATTGATTTCTTTCAAGAGAAGGCCTACCATTAAAAGAAATGTATTCTTTTTGAGGAGTTTCAGATGGTTCTTTAGCCCAAGAAGTGAGCCTTTGCCTCTTCATCCATAACTGGAATTTGCTTAAAATTTTGGAGAATATTGCAGAATTCTGATTGCAGGAAAAGCCACAGAGAGACTAAACCCATATGCTTGAAGATTCAGCTGAAAATTTGCTGATATCAATAAATCCCAAATTGCAGTCAGTGTCTGCTCAGCTGAAGCTGGAATTAGTCTCACTAACACAAGTAATTCATCTTTCCACTGTCTGTATCCCATAATTTCTGCACAGTCTTTAACCGTATTGTGACTCAAAGGTGTAAGAGAGCATATGCTGAGTATTGTATTTTAAATCAGACTATCAAATCATTTAACCTGTTCCCTGAGCTGTAGTAGGAGGCTTTATTAATTATCTGTAGAGGAGATTTTAAACACAAGGCTACTAAGGGCTGCTTGTGACATATTAAAGCAAATATGAGGACATAGAGAAGGGAATAAATAACAACAGATTTACTGCAAGCCTTAAATGTTTTCACAAGTGTTCAGCAATCACATACAGGAAATGAGGGAAGGCAATCAATTTATGTACTCATTATTATCACTCTTAAGTAGAAATTGTAAGTTTTTGAAAGTAATTAGAGCTGAAGATCAAACCACAAAACCTGTGGAAGCTCTAAGACTGTTTTGCAAGGAATTATTTATTTCATTACTTGTGTACAGATTCTGTATGAGCAACAGGGCAGAAAAACAAGTAGCATCTAAGATGAGGATATACCTTGTTATGCCTGAATATCTTACTGATATTGATATTAAGCACATCGACCAGATCAGGTCTTATCAATGTAGTAGTTAGGTTCTCAAGAAGATGGAGCTGGACTGGTTTTAGAACTGAGGCCTCCTGTCATCTCTGCTTTCCTCCACGTAAGCCATTTTACCTGTGTAGTGTGTGCTAATCCAGTGTCTGTAATGTGTGTAACTTTGAAAAAGTAAAAACAAATGAAAAAAGTTGTATTACAAAAACAATTTTAGAAGTGTATATAAATATATATGTATATATGTGTTTGTAGACAAAAAAATACAAATATATATATATATATTTATAGATACATATATATATACACCAAACCCAAAACAAACAAACCCCACCAAAAAGTCAAAATCGATCAAATTACTTGCAAAATGAAATAATCCACGTTTGAGGACTTAAATATAGCTGGTGAAAAAATGGTACTTCATCATAACTGGACATTTTAAAACCTGTCTAATTGCAGTCACTTCTGCACTGGAGTTTGGAAGATACACCTATGATTCCTCTCTGTGCTCTAATTTTATGTGGACAGGTTCACCCTGTACTGACTTTCCCCAAGGCTTTGCAGGTCTTTGATTCAAGTATGTGATCTATTAATGTGAATGAGTCTTGTGTGTATTGTCTTTATCCTGCTATTGAAAGAGGCATTGTTTGTGAAAACACAGAGTGTTCCGTGTTTATAGCTCTCTCTCACGTTATAGATTTGGCTTGCATCCTCCTCATTGTCTTGGCAAGATGAAAATTAAACAAGAATGTGTGTGCCCCAATTGGGAAAAGGATACATTAATTATTCTAGCTGAATGACATTGATTACAGCAATTAAGCTTTTTTTTTTTTTTATAACATCTTTCATTCTATGTGACTGTGCTAACCCAGTGTTTTCTTCCTTTATTTTGAATATTGTCTTAAGGGAAAAGCCTTCTTTCATATTCAAATAACCTTATTCTCTGCTCAGATGAATTGTGCATACAGTGTGGCAGAAAAAATAATGTTTTAAAAATGCACTCACTTTACTTTTTTAACCTTTTTCTTCTCACTTTCTTCTGTTCGGAGAAAAATTAGGTATCTGTTGGGAACTAGTAGCAGTCTTGCTTTATAAGCATTTTCTAGGTTCAGAAAGCCTTAGGAAAATGTCACATTCAAGTTACTTTAGAATATATTATCTGTGCTCCATTATTGGCTGTGGTTTCTGTCCAAGGTTAAATACTCTGAGCAGTTCTTGGTTTTACTAACAGGAGCTGCATTGTGTTACTCATGGGGGATTCTATATAAAGGAAACCACGTTTCCGTGATAAAAAACTGATTTCCTTTAGAATGTGCAGTTCACTAGGTGACAATTTTTAATGTGTTTTTAATAAACTGATTGTGGAAAGAAATAATTTTGCTTTATAGTGAATATTCCCCCTGGTGTGCTTCTTAAAATTGAGTTCTATATTCACGAACAAACTTGGGTTAAGCAGAGTAACACTGCTGTAACCTGGCTATAAAGCTGTGTTTATGGCAGGACTTATTTATTTGAAAATACAAAATAAACAGGCATTTGGGTAATTATTGTGGTACAATGCTGTAATGCAGGGCATCAGCTATGCTACTCTTAAGCCATTCAGCACTGTAAAACCCTCCACTTCTTTATGATGTTGTGGGTTTCTCATCATAATTTTATTTTTTTAAAGCAGAATAAATCCTGATGAGCCACGAGATTTATCTTCTGGGGTTTTTTAGTATTATATGATAACTTCAAGTAGTTTAATAATTTTTTTCCTCAATGAGTCTGAAAAGTCTTTTGTTACAGTTGCTTTTAAAAATTACTGATGTAAAATATGACCAGTTTTATTGCTTAGAATAATTGCAAGTTTTCAAATAATTCTGAATTACTGCATGCATTTTATCACATTGTATATGACTAGAGAATGATTTCTGTTCCCTTAAAATGCACCAACTTGTCATTGAAATGTGTAAAACTTCCTCAATGAATAAATATGTATTCATGAAAAAATTGTATCTGTATTACTCTAGAGCAGTAGTGACAAGCTCAGTAGCTGCATTCTTCTGACATTCTTTTATAATGTTGCTCAGTGTATATTAGACAAATCAATCTGTCTGATTATTCTTCGCTTGGGTTTAAAAAACAGAGTGGGAAAATATGTGAAGTGCAGGGAATTTTGAGAGGACATTTAACTGTGGACCAGTGAGAAGTCACCAGTGATTAGTTCAGCTGTTAGTAATAACACTGTTTAATATGATCTTCTGTAAGTAGTAAAGGAAGGCTTGGTGTGCTAAATATTTGCACATTCCCACAATACTAACATCTCATTTAATTTATGCAGTTGTTATTAGTTACTTTTTTATGTAAAAAAGAGAAGGCATCACCATTTTCTCTGTTAATAATCTCAAGTGCTTTCTATTTCAGAAAAAAAATCCTATCTCCTTTAACAGCTAGAACTTCTGATGTTTGTTCCTTAATTAAGATATTGATCATCTGCATTTGTGTGTTTGAATCTTCATTTTGTTTTGGTATTTGAAAGCCCAGAAATCCTTTGCTGTGTTTCTTTTTTAGGAGCTGAATGTGAAGACCTCATAGAAGAATTGCTGTGTTGCCTCATCCAGCTCATTGTTGAAATTCCCCTCTTGTAAGTAGGCTTTTTTATTTTCTTTTTTGTCTTAGTCTTCTTTTATAAACTGAGCATTTGAGAGAATATGAAACTAGTAGTAATGGGTTTATAATGTTTAAATAGTTGTATTTGAATGTTCCATGTGATGGAGCAGTACAGATAATGATAAGCTGCTGCCAGTGCCAGCCCTGAATATTCTGTTGGAACAAGTACATGATGAACGTCTGACACCCAGTTCAAACCATCAACAGAAGTTATTCCGTTTGTTTCAGGTACCCCTGTCAGCACACAGACAGTAACTGGTGGAAATGGTTGTGCTCATGGTACAGGGGAAGGTACAGTGGAGGTGTCACTTCAGCTCTGGGGTATGCAGTAAGGTGAAAACTAAAGTTCTTCTGCAGTTCTGTGGGGGTTTAAATTGCAAAAATAAATCATACTGTGCTATTTAATACTGATTTCTAAAATTCCAGTGAATTGATGTCTGAAGAAGGGACAAAAGAAATGAATAAGTGGAATGTTTTTGTGGATCTCCAGATTTGTTTACATGGCTTTTTTTCATGCATCTGTTATATTTGAGAAATGTTGATTCCACATCTTGTTGGGAAATGTGTCATAAAACATACTTCAGTGTTTTATGTAGGAGAGCATGCTTTGTTCTTTGAGAAAAATGTTCTTTCACTTTTATGGAAGTGTTCTGATGAGTTTTGACTATTTTCCCCGTGATAAACTTCAGTAAAGTTAGAGTGAGCAGTGTCTTCCCTGTTAAATTGCATGGTAGTCTGTGTCTAAAATGTAGCACCCCAACTGAAGCAGCTTTGGAGGAGTTTCAGATTGCCTGTTACAATGTAGTATAGAGCTCCGCTATCTTGTAGCTGGGATTGTTCTTTTGGTTGGAAAACTGACAAAGATGCAATGTTTTTTGAAACATTGCTGTCATTAAATGCAGCTCTGTCAACATTAACAGGAGACATTTGTGTAGGTAGTGTGTAACGAATTGGTGGTGTGATTCAAAGTGTCATTCCACAGAGCTTGTCAGGACTTCCTGGAACAGATACACGCTTTGTTTGGAGCAGATTAGAGGAAGTACAAGGGGCTGAGAGGACTGTGATATACGGGCAAGTTCATAAATCCTGCAGGGTTTTATTTTTCTTTCTTGGAAGTACCAGTGTGTGTGTAGCCCGGTGTCCTTTATTCTGCCTTTCCAGCAGAAGAAAATACACCGGCACGATAGCTCCGCACCCGCTTCAACAACTGAACCTGTCAGCAGCTCTGTTTCTGTGTGAATGTGGCTGCTGCAAGTGGAAGCAGCTGCTGAAAGCACTTAGATTACTATAAAATCTAATGGTAAAATGGCTTATTCAAAAAGAAAATTATAAAGCCTGTCCATAATTTAATATTCAGCTATATCAAAAACTTATATTTTATAAGAGAGAGATGTGTAAGATTTTTGTTTTGTGGTTGTTTTTGGGTTTTTTGTCAAATAAGTTTTTTTTAGCTAAATTTCTTCTGAAACAGCATGTTGCTGATTGCTAATAAATACTAACACTTACAAAGAAGCGTATTACTGTCTTGTTTATTACTAGAATATGTTTAACAGTGTGATAATGCCTTAACTAAGAATTTTGTTCCCATATCATCAAAAGGGAAATAGGGGAAAGGAGATATTGGAAAACTTGCGTTCTGTAATACACAGTCCAACTGTGTTCTTCAAAAAGGTGTTATAAGGTATTACTTTATTATTAGTTTTGTTCAAGAGAATGATCAGGATTGTTTTCATAGTGAGTTTACTTCTTGCTTACCTCCCTCTCCCTGGTCAGGTATCACTACAGCTTCTTTCCCTGTTTTGTTTTAAGGGAGTAGTCAATTTTTGTCTTTAGCTGGACTGAACCAAGAGAGCTGCAAGCCTGGTATGTAAATTTGGGGAAGGAATAGATTGAGTGGAATACATGAAATATTCGAACTTGTAATGGTGTCCGTGTCAGAACTTAGGATCACATGTGAGAGGACAGCTTTGGCAGCTTGCAGTGGCACTGTAACAGAGTGTCTGTCTGTAAAGATACCATTAAAGATGATTTTTTTTTGTGACAGACCATTAAAATCTCCATGCTGAGCTGGTCTTCAAACTATATTTCAGAATAGCAAAGATTTTGTTAGGAGCATTCAATAGCCGAAACAGAGGATTGGGACAATTAGTGTCCTTTGGGTTCTCTAGATGCAGTTTGGTGAAGGAGTGGATACAGCTGGCAGCTGCTGTCTGAATATATTGCTTGTCTGCAACCCAGTTAAAGCTTATATTTTTCTCCTTCACTGAAACTGCAACATTATTTTTAAAGCATGGAGGGCCGTCTCCATGTTCAGAATTCAGGAACAGGGGTACCTGTGTAGCCGTTTTGCACTCCTTCCTTTTGAACTTGTTCTGAATGTCACGTCAGGTGCTTGGGATACCTGCGTGTGGTATTTTGCAGGCAGGAACGTAGTTAATGCAGGCTGGTAGGAGAGCAGCCCTGAGGAGAAGGATTTTGGTATATCCTTGTTATACCCCAGAGGTTGTGAGAGGCTGGACATGCCCCAGCCATGTGCACTAGGACCCAGAAACCCACCATGCCCTGGGCTGGTCCCCCAGCGTGGGCAGCAGGGCAGGGGGCATTCTGCCCCTGTGCCCCTGAGCTCAGGTGAGAGCCCACCTGCAGAGCTGCCTCCAGCCCTGTCTCCAGCAGCACAAGGACGTGGAGCTGCTGGAGCCAGTGCAGAGGAGGCCACGGAGATGCTGCCAGGGCTGGAGCCCCTCTGCTCTGGAGGCAGCCTGGGAGAGCTGGGGCTGCTCACCTGCACAAGAGAAGGCTCCAGGGAGAGCTCCGAGCCCCTGGCAGGGCCTAAAGGGGCTCCAGGAGAGCTGCAGAGGGACTGGGGACAAGGCCTGCAGGGACAGGACACAGGCAATGGCTTCCACTGCCAGAGGGCAGGGACAGATGGGATATTGGGAATTAGGAATTGCTGGCTGGGAGGGTGGGCAGGCCCTGGCACAGGGTGCCCAGAGCAGCTGGGGCTGCCCCTGGATCCCTGGCAGTGTCCCAGGCCAGGCTGGACAGGGCTTGGAGTAACCTGGGGATAGTGGAAGGTGTCCCTGCCCATGGCACGGGGTGGCACTGGATGAGTTTTAAGGTCCCTTCCAAACCAAATCATTCTGGGATTCTAAATGTAAAACGTTTGGGCTTGGCAGGGACACTGAATTAATGAAGGCTCCAGTTTTCTCCTGAGTATGGGCAGATGTCACTCACCTCTGAGCTTGCTTTAGTGACCAGCCTTGGCAGAATAAGCTCATTTCTGCCTACAAAACAACCTACAGCATACTTGGAAATTGCAGGTGGACTGTCTTTCTCAAAATTAATAAGGGAGCTGTGGGATATGGAAGAAGATAAGTGTTAAATCTATGTCCCTTATTATGAAACATAACCTTATTTTTGTTAGGAAAGGCTGCAGAGTCTTTCTGGGAGGCAGAGTATTTTTGGAAGTGTCTCAGTTTTTTACAGGGAATTTAAGAAAATCTTTCTCAAAGTTAGTTTGTATTGGAAAAGGCAAATGTGCTTTAAGGCAGAAATAGGTTGCAGTAGGGACTCTGGGACTCTGCAACATTATGGTGCTGTGTCTGAGAGTTATTAAAAATATCTTGAATTACCTTTCTGAAAAACAGGCTGTGCTGCATTGTACAAAATGCCAGGGATAAAGGTTTCAGGTTTAATTTTATAGGAAATACAGTTTTCAACAATTAGACTTGTGCAGTCCCTTATAACACTTGTGTTAACGTATGTTGATGTTTGATTTATGGTTCCCGTGGGTGTGCTATAGATACTCTGCTTTTTCTTTGTTTTTGCTCATGTTAGCACTCAAGAGTGTACACTAATGATTCGAGCTGCATAGTCGGCAAAAAGATACAATGTTAGTATTTAATTGTACGAATTCTATGTAGAAACTATTGCTAACATTTTGTTGCAGAATGGAGCTCCCAAAGCTTTAAATTTTGAAGGCTTCTTTCAGCAGCTTGTTAAGAGCTGGTATCCATAACTGAACATCTGGTTGTTATCAGTGCATTTTCACTTCATTAAAAACTATAAATGCATGTGGAGGAAAAATGAAATACTGTGATCTAGTTACATCACTCCTAAGTAGCACCCTGTGGTGCCAGTACAAGTTAGTTGATATTTCTATTACATTCCCTTATTTTCTCTAGTTATGGTTGTTTTAGGGTGCAGTTTTAGTTGTTTGGAAATTTAAATGTTGACAATGTTTTGACTCATTTAGGGATGCTTGCTGCATTGTATGGGAGCTTAAAAGTCAAATGTAGGAGGAAGAAAGGCAATATAATTGATTATAAAGCTTATAAAGCTCTACAAAATAACTGCAGTGTAGGAAAGGTGCCATGTACAGATGATGACAAATGTTTAGGCTTTCTTTTTTGCCAGTTGTGAGCAGCAAAGAGATTAAGAAATGTTTTCTGTTCTAGCTTAGGAGTACCATATTTTAATTATTTTTGTTACTTTCAAAAGAATAGGTCAGAATAGTTCTTTATAAAAAGAGTCTATTCAAGGAATTTTTATCAAGATTGTAGTAGCTCCATTATTTGGAAAATATGTGACTTTTGCATTTTTGGCAACTTTGTCTAATCATCAAAGGCAAACTTCCATCTGTTGAAACTGAGGTTGAAGGTAGTGAAAACATCCAAACTGAGAGAGATTTGTGTTGCTTCACTTTGAAGAGCCTCGAAGTTTAAGACTATTGTGCTCTGTTTAAGAGGTAGCTGATTCATATAAAGGGAGTTTTATTTGCTACTGCACCTTGGGTTGGTGCAGAAAATAAAACATATTTATGTATTTGGAAGATTTTCGTAATCACTCATGTCCTTATTTCTAATGGTAGATGTGTGGTGTTTTAAGTGTCTGAAGATCCTGAGTAGAACCTTTATCTGTATCACATGTTCTTACTCTGTTCTAGTTTAGTTTTTATTTCAGACTTAGATCAGTATTTCTCTATGACTTATCTGTTCATTAGGTGCGCTTTAATTTGTAACAAACTTTCTCACCTCAAAGCACAGTATCATAGGTCTGTACAGTTTTTCGTACATTATGCTGTGTATCATATTCCTAATAATCTGCTTTTCTGATATGGTTTTCAGCCCTGTTTTCACAAAAGATGATGGGTGTTGAAAAACCTCTGGTTGAAGGTATTTGGTTCTCAACAGCAAAGACACAGAGACTGTGGCGCAGGCCTGCCTTTCACTTAGGCTGCGTCACTGAAATGCAGGATGAGATTCCTGTGGTCTGGCTCTGTGTAGAACTCTCTGATGGTCTGATGTAGTTGTTTGATCACCTGGGTCATCTTCTCCTTCCAGGGGGTTGGAAGCTACACCTGGGAGTCTCTGCAGCTGTCCATTTTTATTGGAATTTGGGCTGGTCTTGGTCTGTTGTTTGAAAAGTAATGTCTTTTAATTAGTTTTAGTGGATAGTGTTAAAAAGAGTTGGTGATATGAAAAGTAAATCAAGAATAATACAGCTTCTCTGTGCAACATTTTGAAGTCCAGAATTTCTTCTAGTATTTTTAATCTGTAGAGGGAAGAAATAAGTATCAGTGAGGTGACAATGTACACAGTCACATAGTCTCAGATAGTTTAGGAACAGGTCTGTGAAAAAAGGCTCTTGAGTCCAGCTGTCATGTTAATCCTTTAGGTACTACCTTTAGAGTATTTCCATGTTGTTGATGCTGCCAGGGCTGGAGCCCCTCTGCTCTGGAGGCAGCCTGGGAGAGCTGGGGCTGCTCACCTGCACAAGAGAAGGCTCCAGGGAGAGCTCCGAGCCCCTGGCAGGGCCTAAAGGGGCTCCAGGAGAGCTGCAGAGGGACTGGGGACAAGGCCTGCAGGGACAGGACACAGGCAATGGCTCCCACTGCCAGAGGGCAGGGACAGATGGGATATTGGGAATTAGGAATTGCTGGCTGGGAGGGTGGGCAGGCCCTGGCACAGGGTGCCCAGAGCAGCTGGGGCTGCCCCTGGATCCCTGGCAGTGTCCAAGGCCAGGTTGGATGGGCCTTGAAAGTTTAGTGGAAGGTGTCCCTGCCCATGGCAGAGGGTGGAATGAGATGAGCTTTAAGGTCCTTCCAACCCAAACTGTTCTGGGATTTTTTATTTTCTCACCCTATTCTTCTCCCAGTTGAGAATACCCAGTGTGGGGGAGATGCAGTATGAAATGTCAGAGATGCTTTCTACTTCCAGTCAGTATTTGGTGAGTGCCCCCTTGGGACATCTCCCAAATGTTTGGAGTCAGCTGTAATGAGTGTAGAGCATTATCAGTTGCCACAGTGCATATGTGCCATCAGTGAGTGTAAAATTAGGAGTGTTTCCAAGAGGAAAGATTATGTTCTCTTTGAGTTGTTGTACTTGTATCCTGAAACTGATAGCCAGATATTGTACTTGCTTTTCAGTTTTCAAAACTGATCCTATTCTCTGTGGTGACTCCTCTTTCACCTTTCTGGTGGGCCCTCAGGAAGCAGGGAAATGAAACCTGGTTCCTGTATGATTTGAGACTTTTTGTATGAATCAGCCCTTTTGGCAACTCTCCTAAATTAGAAAATGGGTTACCTTTTAACCTTTTAATACTCGGAGTAGACATTTCTGGCTGGGTGAAAGTTCAGGAAAATATTTGAACAGGGAGGGGGCTCGGTCTAGGGGTGGGAGTTGAAATTTGGAGTTTGGTTTCTGACTGTTCAGGCTGTTTGCTCTATAGGTGTGAAATCATTTACGAGCTCTCAGCCTCTGTGTGCTGATACAGAAATAGCTGCATTTCACTGAGTAATTAAAGTGTTTACAACAGCATGTGCCTTCAGAGTGTTAATTGGAGTTCGTAGCTGAGATTTTCCTCTATGGTGCCTCTATGCTTCACCTTGGTTCCTCTGTCACAGACCTCTCTCTCACAAGCAGGGAACAAAGCTGAATGATTGGGAGCACAGAAAGCACTTGTGAGCGGTGCTTGGCCTTGGAGAGAAGCCAGCAGCAGCAGGATGGTGACACATGGGTAGATTGTTGAAGTTCTTGGTAGGTGATGCAGATAGGAGGTCATCCACATGGTTTTGAATGGATAAAGCAGATGCCAGGATATTGGGGAGCTGTGGTTTTAACAGGACCATAGTTCTTGTTCTGTGTGGGGTGGTTGCTTTATTTGGAAACAGTATTTGGGCTAAGGTTGGACAGGGCTTGGAGCAACCTGGTCTTTAGTGAAAGGTACTTTAAAGCAGCACTGTAAAGCAGGCTGTAGAGGTCCCAGAGAAGCCCAGGATCTCTGTTACCTACCTGACAAAGAAGATTAAAATGGAACGTGTCTGACTTAGTAAAATTTATTTCCTGGAGGTTGTGGACTCTCCATCCCAGGAAGTGTCCAAGGCCAGGTTGGACGGGACTTGGAGCACCATGGGATAGTGGAAGGTGTCCCTGCCCATGGCAGGGAATGGGACTGGATGAGCTTCAAGGTGCCTCCCAACCCAAACCATTCTGTTACTCTCATTTTTGTTTTTTGATTTAATAAGTTGTTATCTAACCATTACTATAAATCATACAGCTCCTTCATTGTTTAATTTAAAAGTTTTTATTGAAATGATCTGGCATAATTTGCTTTTGGAAGGAATCCACTGATGTATCAGTTTTTCACTGAAATGTAGACACCAAACGGGTTAAACACTCACACACATTTGTTATGCTAGTATCGGGGAATCTTGCATTTTGGAGCTCCTCATTCTATGAAGAATCCATAATTAAACATAATCTCAGATAGATATAGTATGATGTGTCTTTTCTAGAGAGAGTACGTGTTTATGTATATGGTTTGTTGCCAGAAATCAGTTCTGCCTTGGATGTCAGATGGCAAAACCTGGACCTGCTCCATCCGGTCCAAGGATGCCACTGCATACAAGGTGTGATACCAGGAGGACAGCTACCTGGGATAAGAGGAGAGCCCAAATGCAGGAGAGAAACGATTGCCATGAGTTCTGGACTTCAGTCTATCTCAGATTCTTTCTGTGTGAAAGATGTGTGTTTTGAGAAACAGACCTATAGTATCTGCTAACTTGTCTACCTGATATGGGAATGTAACTCCCTTTGGAAAGGAGAGAGAATAAGATGAAAAAATTGAGAGTAACTAATAAATCCCCAAAAGAGAAAATCTGAAAGAAGAGAAAGAAAAGAACTCTGCATGTTTTGGTGCATTGCATTATTAAGGCCATTTACGCAGAATATGAGCTCTATCTGTGGATTTTTTATTTGTTTTGTAAGACATTTGAGAAGGAAAAAAAAATGCCACAGAAGCTCAAAGCAACATGCAGTTATTCTGACTTTCTGAAATAAGTAGCTAAATAATTTTGACATGTAATTGATACATGAGTTCATTATTTCTAGTTTCCTCCTTATCTGCAAGCAAACAGTTTTCAGGGGAAGCTGGAGATCAGCATAAATTCCATGTAAAGTCATTCTATATGACCGATAGCTTTGAATAAAATAAAAAAAAAAAATCAAAACCAAGATCCCCTATTATATAGTCTCTCAATATAAATAAACAATATGTTCTTTGAAGTTGAAAGAGGTTCCTGCTAGTTCTTGTGATCCTTGAGAAATGCCTGAGTTTCAGAAAACCATACATTTGACCCTTGGTGGAGAAAATAATTTTGCTCTGAAGCTTTATCCTTGTGCTGATAAATTAAGGGCGACTGGACCTGAGGGGTTACCCCAGATATCAGGACCCTGCTTGAGTTTATGTCAGAGCAGATTTAATTTGAACACATTCTACAGGTTTGAGTGGAGTGCTTCTACAGTTAAATGTGCCCTGTCTGGGTTTTTAACTTACAGAAAATGAGAATTACTCACTAAGTGGGACTGCTTGAATTTACCTTTCTGGTTTTTTTTCTATCTGAGTTATATAAAAATATTGAAAGCAGATTTTTTTTCCTCAGAGAATGTACTTAATACAGTAATCTCTTAGTTTATTTTTTTATGCCAATTCTTATCAAAACAGAAAATTATTTTGTAATCATTCACTATTTTGCTCAAATTTGCTATTCCATTTGTGTGGAATGTTTTATAATAAAAATAAATGAATGAATGATTTAAATGGAGAAAAAATATACTAGACCCCAAAATTTGTCTCCTATCTGAATAGTGCATGTTGTAGTATGTCATGAAGTTATTACCGTTTTCATTCATCACCTTGGGGTAGGAGACATTGTTCTTGTATTCTCAGCCTTTGTCATAATGATAAGTTTCTGAATGTTTTTCTTATAATATCAAAAAAGTATTTTCCCAAACTGTTGCTTTCATTTTGATAGCAAAACATTTCTTAATTTTCTTTTGCTGGTGGCTGAAGCTTTGATAATTGATCTGTATGTATAAAGTCCTCTTTGCTTTGCTTGGGATGCGTGTGGGTGGCAGATTGCACAGCACCTCTGGTTTGGAGAGGGAGCAGGCACTGTTCCTAGTGCAGCCTTGCTCCTGGCTGAGATGAATTTGCAGTGGAACCAGATCAGAGTGTAACCTCTGGCCTGATCTAATTATCAGCATTTACACTGGCGAACTTTCTCAGGAGTGGGCAAAAAGTCAGGTAACTTGCAGAGAGTGAAAGTAATTCAAAAGGACATCATAATTTTCAGGAAAATGTTACTTAGGCAGTATGTCCTTTCCCAAACTATGACTTCAAATGTTTGGGGTTCAAATACTCAAATGAGGCGAGAGAAAATAAAAAACAGTGAATTTGCACAACCTTCATTTTTAAAAACGTTTTTGTACGAGAGGTGGTGCACTTCTGTGGATTGTGATCCAGGAAATTGTGATTGCAGTTTGCTGTTGGGTTCGAGTAAATAACTGCACTCTGCAGAAACTCTGGCCTGGAGCTGCTGCAGAAGAGTTTAACTTAAGCTGTCTGTGATTGTGATGTGTGAAATTCTTCTTTTCATACTTCACAGTAATGCATGTTGTTTACAGCATATCTGGCAGCACACTTGAGGATATTAAGCTATTTGATTCTGTTAAAAATTAGACTGATTTATTCAGAATAAAATGCTGTATATTTTAGTGAGGATCACACCAGCTCTTATCCTGCGACTAGTGAAAATCTAGTCTTTTCTGGGGTTAATTTGTTTTTCTTTGGGAGATTGTACTGTAGCTTTCAAGTCATCGTTGTTTGAAAGAGCACTTAGTTTTATGGTTATACCTGTTCTAACTGTTGAGAATAAAATTTTTGAAAGGTGACATTGTAACAAAGAAAAATTTAGCACCACTGATTAAACAACATTGATGCTGATTTGTTCTTTGGTGTTTTGATTTTCTTTAAATCTTAAGAATACTGTTAAATATTTGCATTTGACAATAATAAACAGTAGGTCCCAGGTCAGAAAACCTTGGTAATTGTTACAGGGAAACCACTGTAACTTAGCAATACCGGATTGTGAAGCATACTGTGGAAATTAAATAGTGACAGTGGGAGAAGCATTAAAAGGATTTGTGGTAGCAATAACAATACTTGATAACAGTATTTCTGATGAACTGCAGGATGGTGCTGTTGCACCAAATGAACTGCCTCCTTTTGAAGGATGTAAAAATGGTCTTTGGTTGAAAGTAAGAGTGGTAGTGGTTCATGCCCAAGTTAGTTCATTGTGTTTTAAAAGGTTTCTTGCAGTCTGCAATTTGTTACTGATTAAGGAGGCAAATGCCATTTTTCTCTCCCTTTTAAAAACAAGATTTGTAACAAAGTCATTATAGGCAGAGGTGGGAACAGAAAGCTCAAGATATTTTTAATAGTGTGCCTTTCATCTGTTCTGCTGCACAGCCTTTCCTAATCAGCCTGAGCTAAATGAACTTTGCTGAACTGTCTGCTGTCTGTATTTAAGCATTGCAGCTCATTCTTTGTGATTATCTGTAATACCTTGAAACTTTCTACTTCCCTGTTACCTCAAAAATACCATTTAAAACTAAACAATGTATGTGGTACCCTGATACCCTGAGCATTTTGTACACTTGAGCTGGCATTTGTATTTCACATTCGTCTCATAGGGATCCAGTTTTTATGGCAGATGGAGCTGTGTTGGGCTAGCTGGACATTCATTCCCTCACTTAGCATGATGGTTTTGTGACAATTTTGTTTAATAGTACAAAGGACATGCTTCTGAGAGATACTTAGTATTTTGAGGAAGAAGTATAGTCTATCAATTGCAACTTGAGTGCTATGAGCAATACCTCTTTTTACATTGTTTTGTCATTTGGCATGTGAAAAAAGTGCTTATTTCTAAGAAAAACACCCATTTTTGGTATGAAATGATTCTGGGTTTCTTGAATTTGTTGTTTACACGTTCCCACTTGAAACTCTCTGTGCTACACGGTGTATAACTTCAGGTGAAGCTGCCAAGTATTCTTGGAAATCAGCTTGTAAACAACCCAGCAGATTAATGTCTGTAATTTTCCCTTTATTCTGCAGAGATATTACATACAGCATTTCTTTGGAAGCCGTGACAACTCTCATTGTGTTCCTCTCCTGCCAATTATTCCACAAAGAGATTCTTCGAGAGAGCATCATTCACAGATACCTGATGCATGGTCGATGGTATGTCCTGCTCTGGGGTGCTGCCTAAGGGCAAAGCAAGTGCTGCTGGTGGCTTCTTTAGGTTGTTTGTACCTGAAAACAGAAGGCAGCAAAATGTTATCTTGGTAGAAAATTTGTTCTGCTCAAAAGAAAAGAGAACAGAAAAGCAAACATCTGTAAAGGCTCTTGGAGGGATTTGGGTGGAAATCTCACAGCCCAGACTTCAGTAAAACTAATTTGGAAATAATTTTTATATTTTGAGGGTAGTTTCATTAACTCAAAACAGCATTTACTTTTCAGGATGGATTTTTGATTCAGCAATGAGTCTTGTAGCACTGCAGGTCCCTCACAAACACTAGAGCTTTCTTGCCATTCAGATAAGCAGCAGTCCTTGGAAAGATGAAGACACGTGCTGTGCTGAGCTGAAGGGAACACTTAGCCAGGGGTAAACTTGGTTGTGTGAGTAATACCACTTGTTCTGGCACGTTGGTGGTTGTGTTCAAGTGCTTTCACGGTGGCTTACATGCATTTTAGTCAGGCTTCCATTCATCCTCTTTCAACTTCAAGTTCCATGTGGGCAGATTTCTCATAAATTTATTTATTCTCTGGTTTCCTGAAGTTTCTGCTAGATGTAAGAGACAGATACTACTCTGACGTGCAGGGAGAGGAGGGAGGCTCAGCTTGGAGCACAGGGCAGACTTCACCCTGAAACAGCAGCAGGATAGAGCCAGAACCTCGGCATGTGTGGGCTGTCCTGGCACTTCAGTCTCTAGACTGAAGGAATCGAGGGTTTGGGGTAAAATGGGAAATGTTTGGGAGAAGAGTTAGTATGTAGTCTGAGAGGTCTGATTTGGGAGTATGAGATGTCTGGCCTCTGGAGAGAGACATGGGAATTTGGCTGGGAATCGAGAGCAATGTGAACAGTTGGAGGGGTACTGGTGTGACATCCCACCCCTAAGGAGAAGGAAGCACTCAGGATTTGTAGATGTTTATGATCAAAAGGAATGACAAAAGTCAGAGGATCTACAAAGTTTTTTTAGTAAATTACACACTTGGCACGGAAAACGGTGTGTTTGTCTCTGATATGCTGGTGTAAGCACAGTGGGGTTTGGATAAAGGTGGGGGTGCTGTAAAGGGAGAAAGAGGGGGACACAGAGAGAGAGAGAGAGAATTAGATCAAAGAAGGGGACAGAGAAAGAAAGGAAAAAAGAGAGAGATCACCAGTCCTGGCTCCAGTGTTGATCCAGCTGATGGGATGTCCTGGGGCCCTGGGCTTTGTGGGGCGCCTTTTAAGTCTTCCACTCCCTGGGGAGAAGTTTCCCACTTTTTGTGCAAATCAATTCTCATTCACAGTCAGTTCTTTCAGACCTTTCTGGAAATGGGTTGGAGGCTTTGGGGCCTTGGATGGGCTTGTTCCCCCCTCCAGTGCCCGGCCCTTCTCGGCCCCACCCCTGCACCTGCGCTGAGCCGGGTTGTGCTTTTCTGCAGGAGCCAGAGCCAAGAGGTTTGTCCCAGCAAATGCTGCCCTGCCTCCATATGGCCCCTTCTCCAGCCACATCCTGGTCTTCCTCTCGTGTGTTTGTACCAACAGCCCTTGTTTGTTATTCCAAAAATCCTTGGTTGGCTCCACACCCTGCAGCTATTGGTGTTTGGGACGTGCACATCAGCCTCTCACCTTCTGGGCTTCTACATATGGTCAGAGGGTCCATCCTAACAGAGCTCCTGTCGTTTCAGCTCTAAGTCAGATGGGAATGGGAGCCGGCTGTTTGCTTCTGTGGAAATGCTACTCCATTTTGGAAATACTGTAACCTTTTAGTTAAGCCCAACAAATTCTACAGGCATTTTTCAGATTTACTGATGTGAGGTTGGTTGTTTCATTGATCTTTGCAAATTCATAGAATTACGGAATCCTTGAGGTATGAGAATGTGTTTAAGATTGGTTCTGAGCTGCACACACAGACAAAAATATTGTGCATGTGGAGATATGCTGTTGGTACCTGTTCTGTATTACCAGAGCATGGAGTAAAAACTGAAAAAAATACAGAGTTTCTTTCCATTGCATAAATATTTTTCCAGTTGTGTCTTGAGGTAAGTGAATATAATGATTCTACAAACTAAATGGTTTATTTAAAAGTAGTATTTAAAAAACAAAAACCAAAAGGCAGTTTTCATGGTCCTGCTGTGGAAGATGCTCTTGCAGACCCCTGCTGAAGTCTGGGCAGCTTTGCATGGGCAAGACCTTGGTGTTCTTGCCCTTTCCAGTCTGGTCAGCCCTGGAAGAGTTACTGACCATCTTTAATGCCAAACACCAGCCTTTGCACCCTACCTGGACTTTGTTGTGCCAGTTTTTGTGAGTTGTGAGTCAACTAAAGTTTTTGTTTTGTTTTTTTTTTTTCTTTCCAGTCTCCCATACACCAGCAGACTTGTGAAAACTTTGCTGTATAATTTCATTAGACAAGAGAGAAGCCCTCCTTCAGGGACCCACGTCTTTCAGCAGCAAACAGATGGAGGAGGACTGCTCTATGGAATTGCATCTGGGGTGGCAAGTGAGTCTGATTTTCTATAAATTGTACTTCAGACCATATGAAGTATCGCCCTCTGTGTGCCCTCTCTTGCAGACACACCTGTAGCCCCTTTCTTTTTCAGCAAGTGATACCAGTGTAGAAAAGAAATCCACAGGCTTGCATGGCCCATCTTGAGATGTGTTAGAATCTGAAGCAATTATACCTGCAGGACAGCAGATGGTAGAAGTATCACCTAGCCCCTGTTTTTTTTTACTGACACATTAAAAAACCCTCAACCAACGAAGTAGTGCCCTATTTGATGAATCACATACTTCCAGTTACTTAAAATGTTGCAAGAAATAGTTTTATGTGCACATTTTATTCTTTACAATTACTCAGTGCATGTGGTGACCTGCTCTGTGGCTCTGTTTGAGCAAAAGTTTGGGCTAGGTGGTCCCAAGGGGTCCCTCCCAGGAGGGTTCTTTGATGTGAGGGAGCAACCTAGATAGGAATTTTTGTAACATATTGTGCCTTTCCCAGTAAGTTGACTAATGTTTTTTCCTGATAAGTATGACTAGATTCTGACCTTCCCCAGACTGTTTGCTGTAGAGAAATACTGCCCAAAGAATAGCAAAGACTTGATGCCATTTGTTGTTCAGAAAAAGGTTTCTCATTTTTGTTATACTATACACTCTGTTTTGGTTGGTGGCTGCTCCCTTCCCCACACCAGATGTGTTTTACTGGTATATAAAAATCCGTCCTAGAGGTTTTTTCTTTTCCACCAAATGGGAATAAAACATAATACAGTGCTAACAGCAAAGGTAGATATTATTTTCTTTCTCCCCGATAAAGTAGAGAACACNGAGGAGGGAGGCTCAGCTTGGAGCACAGGGCAGACTTCACCCTGAAACAGCAGCAGGATAGAGCCAGAACCTCGGCATGTGTGGGCTGTCCTGGCACTTCAGTCTCTAGACTGAAGGAATCGAGGGTTTGGGGTAAAATGGGAAATGTTTGGGAGAAGAGTTAGTATGTAGTCTGAGAGGTCTGATTTGGGAGTATGAGATGTCTGGCCTCTGGAGAGAGACATGGGAATTTGGCTGGGAATCGAGAGCAATGTGAACAGTTGGAGGGGTACTGGTGTGACATCCCACCCCTAAGGAGAAGGAAGCACTCAGGATTTGTAGATGTTTATGATCAAAAGGAATGACAAAAGTCAGAGGATCTACAAAGTTTTTTTAGTAAATTACACACTTGGCACGGAAAACGGTGTGTTTGTCTCTGATATGCTGGTGTAAGCACAGTGGGGTTTGGATAAAGGTGGGGGTGCTGTAAAGGGAGAAAGAGGGGGACACAGAGAGAGAGAGAGAGAATTAGATCAAAGAAGGGGACAGAGAAAGAAAGGAAAAAAGAGAGAGATCACCAGTCCTGGCTCCAGTGTTGATCCAGCTGATGGGATGTCCTGGGGCCCTGGGCTTTGTGGGGCGCCTTTTAAGTCTTCCACTCCCTGGGGAGAAGTTTCCCACTTTTTGTGCAAATCAATTCTCATTCACAGTCAGTTCTTTCAGACCTTTCTGGAAATGGGTTGGAGGCTTTGGGGCCTTGGATGGGCTTGTTCCCCCCTCCAGTGCCCGGCCCTTCTCGGCCCCACCCCTGCACCTGCGCTGAGCCGGGTTGTGCTTTTCTGCAGGAGCCAGAGCCAAGAGGTTTGTCCCAGCAAATGCTGCCCTGCCTCCATATGGCCCCTTCTCCAGCCACATCCTGGTCTTCCTCTCGTGTGTTTGTACCAACAGCCCTTGTTTGTTATTCCAAAAATCCTTGGTTGGCTCCACACCCTGCAGCTATTGGTGTTTGGGACGTGCACATCAGCCTCTCACCTTCTGGGCTTCTACATATGGTCAGAGGGTCCATCCTAACAGAGCTCCTGTCGTTTCAGCTCTAAGTCAGATGGGAATGGGAGCCGGCTGTTTGCTTCTGTGGAAATGCTACTCCATTTTGGAAATACTGTAACCTTTTAGTTAAGCCCAACAAATTCTACAGGCATTTTTCAGATTTACTGATGTGAGGTTGGTTGTTTCATTGATCTTTGCAAATTCATAGAATTACGGAATCCTTGAGGTATGAGAATGTGTTTAAGATTGGTTCTGAGCTGCACACACAGACAAAAATATTGTGCATGTGGAGATATGCTGTTGGTACCTGTTCTGTATTACCAGAGCATGGAGTAAAAACTGAAAAAAATACAGAGTTTCTTTCCATTGCATAAATATTTTTCCAGTTGTGTCTTGAGGTAAGTGAATATAATGATTCTACAAACTAAATGGTTTATTTAAAAGTAGTATTTAAAAAACAAAAACCAAAAGGCAGTTTTCATGGTCCTGCTGTGGAAGATGCTCTTGCAGACCCCTGCTGAAGTCTGGGCAGCTTTGCATGGGCAAGACCTTGGTGTTCTTGCCCTTTCCAGTCTGGTCAGCCCTGGAAGAGTTACTGACCATCTTTAATGCCAAACACCAGCCTTTGCACCCTACCTGGACTTTGTTGTGCCAGTTTTTGTGAGTTGTGAGTCAACTAAAGTTTTTGTTTTGTTTTTTTTTTTTCTTTCCAGTCTCCCATACACCAGCAGACTTGTGAAAACTTTGCTGTATAATTTCATTAGACAAGAGAGAAGCCCTCCTTCAGGGACCCACGTCTTTCAGCAGCAAACAGATGGAGGAGGACTGCTCTATGGAATTGCATCTGGGGTGGCAAGTGAGTCTGATTTTCTATAAATTGTACTTCAGACCATATGAAGTATCGCCCTCTGTGTGCCCTCTCTTGCAGACACACCTGTAGCCCCTTTCTTTTTCAGCAAGTGATACCAGTGTAGAAAAGAAATCCACAGGCTTGCATGGCCCATCTTGAGATGTGTTAGAATCTGAAGCAATTATACCTGCAGGACAGCAGATGGTAGAAGTATCACCTAGCCCCTGTTTTTTTTTACTGACACATTAAAAAACCCTCAACCAACGAAGTAGTGCCCTATTTGATGAATCACATACTTCCAGTTACTTAAAATGTTGCAAGAAATAGTTTTATGTGCACATTTTATTCTTTACAATTACTCAGTGCATGTGGTGACCTGCTCTGTGGCTCTGTTTGAGCAAAAGTTTGGGCTAGGTGGTCCCAAGGGGTCCCTCCCAGGAGGGTTCTTTGATGTGAGGGAGCAACCTAGATAGGAATTTTTGTAACATATTGTGCCTTTCCCAGTAAGTTGACTAATGTTTTTTCCTGATAAGTATGACTAGATTCTGACCTTCCCCAGACTGTTTGCTGTAGAGAAATACTGCCCAAAGAATAGCAAAGACTTGATGCCATTTGTTGTTCAGAAAAAGGTTTCTCATTTTTGTTATACTATACACTCTGTTTTGGTTGGTGGCTGCTCCCTTCCCCACACCAGATGTGTTTTACTGGTATATAAAAATCCGTCCTAGAGGTTTTTTCTTTTCCACCAAATGGGAATAAAACATAATACAGTGCTAACAGCAAAGGTAGATATTATTTTCTTTCTCCCCGATAAAGTAGAGAACACTTTGCAACTCAGCTGCTGTTAAAACCAATACTATTTATTTAGGTCTTTTGTGGAATCAATTCCCTGGCAGCCTCCTGAGGGAATATTAAAGTTCAGGCCGCAAGGGGTCTGCCAGCATTTGCAGTCGGGGGCAGTGCCCGCGTCTGTCCTCACGGCGGCAGTAAAAGCGCACGGCTGCTGCGCGCAGCTCCTCCTGCGCTCCGGGCTACACCCTCCAGGGCCGCGCCTGGCTGGTGTCCCTAACGAAAACCCAGCGCAGTGTAGCGGCTTGGTTTGCGATTCACTTACACGCACGCCAGATTAATTAAGTTGTTCCTTACAGTGTTTTATTCGAGAGTCCCATCAGGTATATTCTTTTCCTTCATTTCAATTGCAAGGAGAAGTTGCTCCTAACGTGTTTTTCTAAAGCAGTTTTCAGTTATCTGGTTTGTAATTTTGCAGTTTTTACTGCATATTTTGGTATGTGTTATTACCTGAATAATTGCTGTTATTTATGTTATTATTACTTCTGATCTCTCTAGTGTCGTTCTGTCTCAGTGCTGCCACAGACAAAACACTTCTTCCCCTCTTCAGGTTACTTGACTGATTTGTAAATCCATCCATATTGCCACCACTCCCTCTGTAACACTTCTTACATTATATCCCTCATGACTTTTTACTCGTTGTATATTAGGTTTCCATTTCTTAATGCAAACTCTTAAGATTTCAGCCTACATCTGTTCTTGTCTCTTCCTACACTCCCACCTCCTTCACTCCTCTTGAACCATTCCCTTAGCAACTACCTTGGCATACGCCTACGCTTGTTTTCTTGCTTCTTTCATGAGTACCTGAAGTGCCATCTCTTAGCCTGGCAAATTAAGTGTCTTCATGTAAAGCTTTCAGAAGAGGAGCCTTTTTAAAGATCTTTCTAATTTCCTGCCTGGGAAAAGGGAAAAAGAAGTACCACATCCTGTTAAAAAACAGAAATGGTTTTTCTATCCATGCCCAGACAGTTGATTGAGATTTTTTTAAAAATTATTTGCCTATATATGATGTTGGACTGTAGGTGAAACATGGGCACAGTAGGATTGTAGAGTAAATGGCTTATTTGCCTGACTTATCTCTGAATTAGCTCTTATCAAATCAATACTTTGGTTCATGTAGCATCAGGTACATGGGTAGAGCACAGCACAAATGAAGATGCAGCAACATGAAGTGATAGTCTGTTAGGCAACAAAGCGAATTTTGAGTAGTGAACAGCTGTGGAAAACTTTTGTATTATTTTTATGTATTGTATTACTTTTGTGTGTTTTGTAATCTTTATGTGATAGAGACTGAAGGAAGAATGGAATAATTGAAATTCTGTGTTGCTCAGTGCCTTTTAAATACCACATAATGCTTAAAGTAAGTTTACTGAAGTAGTCTAAATATAATCTACTTAGGATGAAAGGAGATAGGAGCCTTGTTTAAAAAAATATTTTTATTATGAAATTTTGAGGCCTAAAATAATTATTATACTTGTTAATTATTTTATGTGATACCACAGTCATCTACATGACCATGTATAATGTTATTCCTATTTTGTAGTCACTTGCACTGCAGCAGGAGAGCAACAAACTCTTACAAGCACTGTATTTTAGATCCACCCTCCTTTTCCTTCCTTGTGATTCAGCAGGAGTGATAATTATACACGATATGAGCAGAATTTTACCCTTTCCCACAGTTAACCTTCTCCTGCTTCTCATCCTTCATAGCCTGTTTTTCTTCCTCTCATGAGCTTCCTTAACTCTGAAACCACACAGCCAACATCCTCACACCAATTACTTCTGGATTTGGCCTCTGACTGCATCCAGGTTACCTCTGTGCAAGGACCTTTTTCCATCCTGGATATAAAATACCTGGATTGGATTGTCCTGCCAATTCTGTTATGCTCCAATAATTAAAGAAACAATGGTGGTTTCGGAAGGAGGGGAAAAATAATGGTATTTATTTTTGTAACTTCATAAAGGAGATTTTTCTCTACTGAGTCAACTTTGCTTTGTCTTTGTGGTCTTTCAGTAGGTGTACAAAGTAATTGTAAAGTGCTGCTAGATCTGGGGCAGTGTTGTGAAGCATAAATGACATTAATATGCATGGCAGTAGAGTTTAGATATTAGAAACTCATTTATTGGAAACCAGAAATTAATTATTTTTGGTTCACAAAGCACATAGAACCAACTTACCCTCAAATCCCAGTTTTTTTCTTGGCTCTAAGTTCCCTCTTCTTTTTTTGTTGAGATTTATTAACATTTGCCAATTCATAGTCTACAGTCAACTAAGTTGAGACCACTTTTTGTGGACAAGCAATTTTTTTTTAATTAGTCATTTTATTGCTTGCAAAATAAAATCCTTTTTAGAATGAGGAACTGCCAAGCAGATGATGTGCTAAGACAGGGAAATGATAGTGCTATTCAAAACGATTGAAAAATAAGTCAATTTAAATGGTTTCCTTTGAAATAGTTGATCCGGTTTGTACTTTGCTATTAAAAACAACTCCAGACACTAATGCATCTGGCAGAAGTAAGGAGTTACTGCAACAGTGGGATCTAATTGACTTGGTTTGTGCTGTTAGGGTGTTTATAGATGTGAGGGGTACAATGCTGTATCTGTAAGGAACTAAAGCAGAGTGAGTAACGGGATTCAGCTTCATTAATCACCTAAGTCATCATCATAACTAATCTGCCACACAGATGTACTGTTGTAGCATTAATAGAAATTGCAGAATTCAGTGTGTAGTGGTCAGTAATGGCTTGTTTTCTCATGTCTGTGTTCTTTGGTTGGAACTAGAGAAATATTCCTGGCCATTAATGACTTCATATCAGGCAAGTATATGCTTTACTCTGCATTATACTGTTCAGCATTAGGATACCCGGAGGTATCAGACCTCTGTTCTACATCTGTGATTTATATACACTATAGATTATTCCTGGGTTTTTTTTGTGCTACTTTCGGATTAATAGAAGCATTTGAATGGTAATTTTAAACTTTACAAGAAAAATATTTATTAATATTTAGTGTTTTATGTTAATATCTTTTTCCTCTTCAATTTTGTGTAGCGTGATTTTTAACATCTACATTAAAATATATCGAAGTAGAGAGACACAAAAAGCTACGGACAATGTGTCTGTTATTTCTTATGATTTCACCAACCTTTACTTCTGCTAACAAAGGCTTCACTCTGCTTGCTTCTACCTTCCAGATCCTTTTCGTGATGTGTCACAGATCTGGTGTCTATCTCTGGTGCTTAGTCAATGCTTAATTGCCTGTTCATGCCCACCACAATGGAAATGTACATTTGAGCTTTCTTTACCAGTTCTGTCTGTTCGTGTTCCTTCTTGCTTACAGTCTGTAAGTGTCATCCTCTTGACTCTGTAACTATGATATTTTCCCCTGTCTGAATGGGAAAATTGAGGAAGTTTCCAGATCTTTAGTCTTTCACTTAGTTCCCCTGACTATGTGCCTGACACAGAGCAGTGTGTGGCTGCAGTTCAAGCACAGGTACTTTGAGAATAAATACTTGAGTGTTCTGGTTGCTTTGCTGTGGCACGGACAGTCTGCAAGAGCTGCACAGCAAGCTGGTGCCCGAGTGGCTTCATCCTGCCCAAAGTCTGTGCTTGGGTGCTACAAGGACCATAGAAGCTGGTTTGAAGTTGGGTTGCTACTGCCTGAGCAGTTGCCTCAGTGTCGCCTTTGAGAGTTTTCATGTTTTTACGACAAAAACTCATCTTCTACCTTAATCACATTAGTAGAGAAATACATTGTGTCTGATAGGAATCTCTGCAGGGCAGAGATGTATTCACTGTCACTGTCTTAGACGCTTCCTTTGGACACTTCCTGTGTCCTTCCTTCCAGTCGTGCACTGTGTCATGTAAGTTCTGTTTCTTGAAACATAATTTATCTTTGTGTATTTGAATGATGTGAGAATGATCTATAGAATGATTATACAGCAATAGCACTTCTGGTGGCATTTGGCCGCAGCTCCACAAAGCTCTTGGGACTTTGAATGACAAGGATCTGAAACCAGAACAATTGTAGTATAATTAACAAATAATGATGCTCCAAGGGCTGGAGCCCCTCTGCAGCTGCAGGGGTGTTCACCTGCACAAGAGAAGGCTCCAGGGAGAGCTCAGAGCCCCTGCCAGGGCCTAAAGGGGCTCCAGGAGAGCTGCAGAGGGACTTGGGGACAAGGCCTGCAGGGACAGGACACAGGCAGTGGCTTCCACTGCCAGAGGGTAGGGACAGATGGGATATTGGGAATTAGGAATTGCTGGCACAGGGTGCCCAGAGTAGCTGTGGCTGCCCCTGGATCCCTGGAAGTATTCCAGGCCAGGTTGAACAGGGCTTAGGGCACCCTGGGACAGTGGGAAGTGTCTCTCCTCATGGCAGGGGTTTGGAATGAGATGGTTTTTAAGGTCCATTTCAACTCAAACCATCCTGAGATTCCATGAAATTCTTGATCAGTCCTGTTAGCTTCACCAACATTATTTTGATAGCAAACTACCATTGATCAGAGCTAGCTGCACAGGTAGCATGGGCTTTGCTCTGCTCTTTGCACATACACTGATGGTAGTGACAGCAAAGCATTCTTTCCCAAAAGAGCAATTTATACTATCATTTCCTGGGCTTGATAATTCTTAGAAATCTTCCATTGACTTTGAAGAGACTCATTAGTATCTGCAGGGAGGTGTCAGAGCATGGACCAGGCTCTGTTCTGTGGGACCCAGCAATGACACCAGAGGAACTGATGCCCAGGAAGATCCACCTGGACATGAGGAAGAACTTCCCTGTGCAGTGACTGAGCACTGAAACAGACCAGAGAGAGTGTGGAGTCTCCCTTGCTGGGGATATTCCAGACCCATCTGGACACAATCCTGTGCCATTACTCTGGGATGACCCTGCTGCAAGAGGGAGCTGGGACCAGATGGTGGGAGCTGGGACCACTGTGGTCCCTTCCACCCTTACCCATTCTGAGATTCTGTGAAACTGTACGTTTTTCTTCTTTTTTTGGAGAGGCTGTTGCTCCTGGGGACCCTTGACTGCCACCACTCCATCCTTGTGACAGTGACAAAATTTTTCATACTTAACATTGTGGAGGCTCATGTGTTTTTAAAGTCTGTAAAGCCTCTTCTGTGATGTCTTCCTGACACTGCCCAGGCTTGTGTTGTGCAGGGAGCTGTGCTGTAGCTTTCTGTAGCCTGTCAGCTGTTTGGAGCATGGACCATCAGTGCACAGCACAGCAAGGCTGTGGTTCATGACTAGAGCTTCTGATTTCTGTGGTCATACAAACCCTAATTGTAACCATATGCTTCAGCTTGTTTACTGAGAGTGCAGCAGCAAGTTTCACGAGGTGTGTTGGTGATTTATCTCCCTGACATTTATCCTGATATTCCAAAACCTGAGCAGCTTCAAATAACCCATTATAAAAGAGAAGAGAAAACCTATTGGCTCAAAAACGATTTTTCTTTAATTCTTTAGGGGAAATTGCTTGTTAAAGGAAACCAAGAAGCAAGCTGATGTATTGTAACAAAGTTTTAGAAGTTGGTCTTTTGCAAGGATTAGGGATAGAAAAAAGGAATTTTGTATGGCTGACAAGGAGGTATTTCTTGCTTTCCAAATTCTTCTTAGCTCTAGAGAATTACAGATCTTGAAATTGAGATAGACAATATTTATAATTAGAAAATGTCAATAATCAGGTATGTAAAAAAACAAACTCGAGCAACAAAACCAGTTATGTTCAACTTTTTCTTAAAGTCCTCTAAAAATTTCAACTAGTGGATGGTAAGAAATTCATAACTCTTCACCTTATAATCCAGTGTCAACAAAAGTGTTCATTTCCTATCTAATCTTAATTTTAGCAATAAATGTGAAAAGGCTTTAAAAAGTACTGGTATTTTTTCAGTTCATTTTTCATTTCAAATGACAAAAATGCTTGGCCATGCATGCTGTCTAAGAAATAGTCCGAAATCTGTGAGTTGGAGGTTCAGTACCTTTTTCCTGTAGGCTGCTGTCCTTCTTGTGCAGTGTTAACAGATACTGTGCTCAGGTGAGAGCCCACCTGCAGAGCTGCCTCCAGCCCTGTCTCCAGCAGCACAAGGACGTGGAGCTGCTGGAGCCAGTGCAGAGGAGGCCACGGAGATGCTGCCAGGGCTGGAGCCCCTCTGCTCTGGAGGCAGCCTGGGAGAGCTGGGGCTGCTCACCTGCACAAGAGAAGGCTCCAGGGAGAGCTCCGAGCCCCTGGCAGGGCCTAAAGGGGCTCCAGGAGAGCTGCAGAGGGACTGGGGACAAGGCCTGCAGGGACAGGACACAGGCAATGGCTTCCACTGCCAGAGGGCAGGGACAGATGGGATATTGGGAATTAGGAATTGCTGGCTGGGAGGGTGGGCAGGCCCTGGCACAGGGTGCCCAGAGCAGCTGTGGCTGCCCCTGGATCCCTGGCAGTGTCCCAGGCCAGGTTGGACAGGGCTTGGAGCACCCTGGGGATAGTGGAAGGTGTCCCTGCCTATGGCAGGGGGTGGGATGGGATGTGCTTTAAGGTCCCTTCCAACACAAGCTGTTCTAGGGTTTTATAGTCTTGAACTTTTTGATGGTCCTCCTTTTGGATGGCAGATGCAGACTATGTAGTGTTAATGACTCAAAAGATTGGGGTTTTTTTGCACTAATATGGGATATTCAAATAACACCTACAACTTACAACTCCATAAGGGATTTATTCTTCATAATTTTGAAAATACCTGCACTAAAGTGCTCAGGCTGTGGTGTTCAGCTGCGTGATTTCTCATGAAAATGGTTGGATAGGTCAGGAAAAAGGACGATCTGTTTGGTTCCAGATGCACTGATGCCATGTTATGAAAGGTTAAACTTGATGTCTGATAATTGACAGGTGCCCTGGAGAGACTGGAAAGTGGATGGATAGGAGAAACTGAGCTCCATTTCAGGTCAGGATGAGGAACATTGATAAAGCACAACAAATTCTTTGGGTTTCTATTGTTCCTTCTTAGAAACTGTTTTTCAGGTCTGCTCATGGATTAAATCCATCTGAAGCTGCATTTGTTAATAAATTACATGTTACTGAATAACACATTAACTGTTTCCCCTTCATTGTCCTGCCAGATGTCTGTGCCATGTTTTGGAGGGGGAGTATTCAGACATCAGATCACTCATGTTAACCATTGTCTATGTTCAGCAGAGCAGGGGAGTTACATTGCCTGGCGTGTGAAACTCCTTTTAATAGTTAAATTTTGTGGTTTTATTGATTGGTCGTGTGTGTAAAGACTAAAGGAATGAAAAGGCAATGCTGTGCACTGCCTGTCTGGAAATATTGATTAGCTAACTCCATTTTCTGGGTGTTCTATTTTCTCCAGTAGGCTACTGGAGTACGATTTCTGTCAAGTTGTCACGGTATTTTGCATTTTTCTTTAAGATTTTGTATTTATTTTATTATAGATACATTATAGATAAAACTAGGGTAGAGGAAAGGGTGTCTGTGTGCTTTCTGTTTAGCTCCCTGTTCCTTTTCACTTTTAGCTTCCTGCTCCTTCCCTGAAATAAATGATAGATATATATTTTTTTAGTGCATCTGCAAGGAAAATCTGTATTTTAACCCATTCACCAAATAAGTCCTGAAGTCTGGTAGACTTTTTGACACGTACAGGGTGAAAGAGAAGTTTATTCATATGATATGAAATATGTTCAGCATGGAATGGACTCGTGACAGGAGTGGCACATTTTAGATGTGAAAGTTCTGTGTCACGATCAAATTAGTTCAAGTTCTGAAACAGTTTTATTTGCCTTTCAATGTTTTTGTCAGGGGAGAAGCCTTAATTTGTGATGTCAGTCTACTCAACTACAATGCTTAAATATAAAGAATAGTTTCCTTAAGGAGCCTGTGGGTGAGCTCTTACTTAGTAATAGTACTTACGAGACAAGAATATTTCCTGCAGAAAGTGGTACCTGTCTTGCCAGTGCTAAGCACCTGTCCAGAAGGAGATGGGTAATTAACTACCTCCATAAACAAGTCATTAATGCAAGTAGAAATTGTCATTCTGGCTTTTGAATATGCGTAGTGCAAAGGAATACTGTGCTTTTAGGAGATGACTGTGGTAGGTTTTGCTGGATCTCTGAGAGAAATGAAGGAAACCAAAAATGTGTTGTGAAAGCAAAACTCAGAATCAGATGAACACTTGAATCTCTTTAATCTGAGTGAAAATATTTGTGTGCATTTCTGTGTACATTTGTAGTTCAAAATTGCAGTCTTGCAGATCTTACAGAAGCTTTGCTCCTTGACTCACAAAATCATAAAACTCAAAAGATCATAAAACTGTGCTTTTATTTTCCTAAGCAATCTTGTTTTAAATCAGTTGTTTGCATTTTTTTATTGTGGTTGGTATGCAAAGAATACATTGAATTTGCAAAATGTGACACAAAAATATTTTGAAGGATAAGAGAAGTCCCATCCCTGGCAGTGTTCAAGGCCAGGCTGGACAGGGCTTGGAGCAGCCTGGGACAGTGGAAAGTGTCCCTGCCCATGGCAGGGGGCTGAAACGAGAGGAGCTTTAAGGTCTCTTCCAACCCAAACCATTCTGTGATAAGAGGAAATACTGTGAAAACCTAAGCTATAATTAATTTTGTGATTTTGAGGTAGCACAACCTCACTGGAGCCACACACCGCCTGGATGTGGCTCAGAGTGCATTTTTTCTTGAGCCTTGTTGAGTATGTTCTTAAGAGCACAAACTTGCAGTATTACCTATATGGACTGAAGTGTTTAACTCTGATTTTGAGGGTTGATTTCAAAATAATTTCATTTTGACAGCCATAGTTTCTAATGAATAATTTTTGTTCAAGAGGGGAAAATGTTCCTCTACTTTTAAGCATAAAAAACTTGGAAATCTTTCCATCTTTCTTTTATTTCTATGGATTATAGTTGTACTTCCTTGTTTTTGTAGACCCACAGAGGAGCTAAGCTCTGCACAGAATGATCTAAGATTTAATGAGGCCTTTGACTAAAATCTTTGTCTTAAACCAACAAAGACAAACCCTTAATGCGATTATACCATCGTTATTTTTTACCTAATGTTCTAGAAGACCCAGTGGTAATTGAATGTGTTCTGCCAAACTGTAGTTTCCAACACAAGTATGAGATTTTTACATAACCTGATAAATGGCTATTTTTCCTTTTGAATAAGCCATCAAAAACTTTTTCCGTCTTTCTGCGAAAGACTTCCCAGCCAAAGCAGAGCAAAGCCAAACAGATCATGTGCTTAGCCGTGTATTAGTAGGAACTATTTTCGCAGTTGCAGATTTAAGTTTTATTTCCTTGTCCTCAGGCCAGTTACTATTGTTGAGTAATTTGGTACTTTCGTGACTGAGGTTTAAGTTGCTGGTATGTGGTAGTTGTAGCACTGAGCATGAACATTCATTTTTGTGACAGTTGGAGTTGTTTGTCAATTTTTCTCTTTTAAGCGAATGGCATTTTCCAGAGTGACTCACTTTGGGGAAAGAAAAATACTATTAACAAGAAAAGAATGTGGCACCTAGGAGTAGACATTCTGGTTGAAAAGAATGCATTTCTATTATTGAAAAATAAATTTCTTCATTACATGGAAATTCAATTAGTATCCTTATAGGACAGTGTGAATTTTTGCTTGCTTCTAACTGATTAGATTTTTATTTGGATTTTGAATATACATGAAGCCCAGAGCAGTGCTGCTGCCGAGCTCTGTCAGTTGATGTCTGTGTGGTGGTGATTGTCACAGGTCAGGGAACATGGCTCAGACTGAAGTGACATGCTGCTTTTGTGCAGGCTGACTGGGTGAAGGGCTGGAGCAGGAGGGAAGAAATGTTACCAGCACCATAGCTGGAATGCAACTTTATTAATTTTATCTTTCATCAAATATTGGAGTTTAATAAAACTAGCATTGTAAACTTAAATAATATGTCAAGTAAAGGGAAGATAGATGAGAAGCTGAAGGTGCAGGCACAGAATCAAATCCATTATTGCCCGAGTGTCCCACATTGTCTCCTGGTCCTTTCCATCTTCTATTTCTGTCCTGGAAGACAAAGAATGGGGATGGTGTGGAGCTGAGAAGGTGGGGTAGCTGCAGGTAGGAGGATGGCTCTGACATCTCTAACCCAGGTGTGACTTGGCTGGCTGACATGAAGACTGTTCCTTATGTGTAAATGGCTGTTGTGCTGTAAACCCATTCCTGATGTGAATTATATCCAAGAGTTAATGGTAAAAATCTTCCTTTGTTAGACTGCTGTTAGGGCCTTGCTTATACGAGGTGGAGAACAAGTTGGTCTGATAGGCTCTCACACATTATTTTTATTTAGCATGTTAAGGAAATATTTCATATTTGGTCTTTCTAGACCTCTAGATAGTATTTCTTCCAGTATTTGTGCCAAGCACTGCTCTCTTTCCCCCTAATTTTTGAGCATTTTGTGAGGTTTGAGGTAGACTATTACTGGTAGAAATGCTGCAGTAGAATGGACAGATTTTCCTTGGCTGGGGTCCAAGCCCTGTATTCCTTTTGGGGATATTAATAATGACAGAGTTGAGACCTTGTCACTCTTGTGCTGAATTGGGTAGGTAATAAATTTAAAACTAGGTTTCATAAGAGAATTGTGGTCAGGAACAGGATAATATTTTCTGTCTAAATGAAAAATTTCAGAATGAGTCTGACTCTGGAATAATTCCTTGTAATTGTTAAAAGACTGAATTTCTTAGCGTTCCAGCTAATATTTTGGATTTTTGTTCAGCAGTATGAGACTCTGTAGCTGATAAATACATAGGCCTGTAGTCTCAGCCTGAACTGAGTTTTTACTTTCCTATTGGTCTTAATTCACACAAAACATGTCAGGAGGGTGGCATGAGCTGGTCTTCATGGTCCCTTCCAACCCAAACCATTCTGTGATGTCTGTCATACAGCTAGGTTTGAACCTTTGGGGAAAGGTGGATTTATAGTTTCGTTTAAGCCTTTGGAACAAACTAGTTTTCAGCAGATCTGAATTAGGGCTTAAATGAACTAAGACTTAGGAGGCAAGAAATAGCTCTTTTACAACTAGTTCTTACTGTACCACCCATATAATATCTGCCTGAATACATTGCTTTGTGTAGTGAGATTAAAAAAAATGGGGAAAAGGGTAGCCAGTAGGATAAGAGAGAAATTAATAATTTGTTGAGAACCATCTTCATTGTTCTTTTTCTCTGTGTTCTCAAGGAAGATCCTGTATTGCAGTTATCAGGCTTGCAAACTTCTTTTGGACTGGCAAAGCTCTTAAACACAAATTTTACTAGAGGCTGCATGTATAAAGAGTCATTTTTTCTAAGTGCATAAGCTGGTCTTATATTACTCTCTGAATACTTCTGAAGGTTTTGTGTAAACATATCAGAATCTATACCATTCTTTGGAAAGAGAGCAAACCCCCAGGACTGCCATGAATCGTAAAATCACAGAATCACAGAGCAGTTTGTGTTGTAAGGCACCTTAAAGTGCCACCCCTGCCATGGGCAGGGACACCTTCCACTATCCCGGGTTGCTCCAAGCCCTGTCCAGCCTGGCCTTGGACACTGCCAGGGATGGGGCAGACCCAGCTGCTCTGGGCACCCTGTGCCAAGCCCTCAGCACCTTCACAGGCCATAATTTCTTCCTAAGTAAAGAATCATTTTGTAGATGATGATGGCAGATTGTATGGTATAAAAGTCTTCATTATCCTCTACATGGCAAAGGATGTGTATTTATAGCTTTGCAGTGTGTGGTTCTGGGGTCTGGTTATGCACGGTGACGTTGTGTGCTTGTGCAGAATCCTAGTAGCTTCAGAGGAAATCTTGAGATGAGACACTAAACTTTGCACCTCTTAGTTTTAGCAGTGGTACGAAGTGCTCCAAGGAAAGAAGGGACACTTCTTGACAATGCTCTGAATTCATCGTAATGGAGGAGACAGAGGAGCATTTAACTTTTCCTAGAATACTGGGTGAATTGTGTTGGGCTTTTTACACAGTTTATGCTGAAAACAATCAGAAAACCACAGTTAGAAAAAGTGCATAGTTAAAGTACTTAACTATTTGAAGGAGAAAGATGGTGCAACATTCCAGATGCAAGCCAGGTATGTCATTGGTACAGCAGTTAGAGCACACTGATGTCTGGTGGGAGTGTTGAAATAAAATGTCCCCAGCCACTTCCAGTCCTGAGGAAATATATGACATCTTTCAGATGAAAGAGCTAAAAACTTAAGATGTAATTTTAGAATTTCTTTATATCTAGTTATTTAAATAACATTATGAAGAACTTTCATTTCTGTGGTCAGCAACAAACACTTGGGTCTTTTGTGTCAAGTGATGTTTCACAGAAAAGTGTGGCAAGATGAACAAAATAAGTAAAAAGAAAACAGTTTTACTCAACAGAGAACTGAATTATTTTCAGATATAAAATGTTTAGAACTACATTGGATTTCTATAGTGCCAGGGCAAGCCAGGTATGATGACATTAATGGGAAATTACCTTTACAGGAAACTTATGTTTTAGAACCTCTGAAATTATAAAAGAACAACTACTATAAAAACATGTCTGGAAAATAAAATAGTATTTGTCAAATTTAAAAATGTAATGAGTTCAACAATAAATTGCATAAAGGGTACTTGCTAGGATGTATTAGTAAACTCTTTGTGATCTTGGTGGTAGTGGCAGTCAGGCACAGCTTGAATTCCTGTGACAGCTCTGACTGATAGAATTTGACAACCTACTTCTGAGACCTAGTGACTAGTCCAAAAATGATTTGTATAACTGCATGTATCTAACCAGAAACACCACCTGTACACCTGTAATGGAATAAAGATTTCTTTGGGTTGGAAAGTCTCTCCTTGGAGAAAAAGCAGTTGTAAATCTATAAGTACACTGCTAAAAACACACATATTCTCTTCATCCAGAAGATTTTCTCGGAAGCCTTGTGTCCTAGTGTAAACTAGAGTATATACTAAATTCTAGCAGGAGGGCTTGTTCCCAAACATCCATTCCAAACAGCTGATCAGTGGAAGTGGAACAGCTGCCTACAAGTCTTATCACCTGCAATGTCCTGGAGGAAAAAGTAAAAATAAAAATACCCCTTCCTAGTAATCGGTTGATTGGCCTGTGGTCTCAAAGTCAGATAAATCAAAATTTCAAGTGTCTTGAACAATGATTTTGGACTTCTTAATATTAGTATGTGGTTGAATTGTGTAGGCTCATTGGCCCAAGAGACCCTTCAGGCCCTGGGAATGAAGCAAAGCCACTCCTTGTCCTGCTGAACTGAGTGCTGCTTTTCCACATCACAATATGGAGAGCAAGACATGGACACACAGCATTTTGTCAAAACGTGTGTGGCTGACTTCAGAGCTTTTCAGACACTAGTCCAGACTGACCACAAAGTTCTGCCTTCAGTGAGGAATCTAATTTGGTGGAAATTATGGATATTGGAAATAAGTTCTGTCCTCAAAAGCTGTTAACATTCTGGGAAGAGAAACAGAATGGCTGGTCTTCATGGTGAGGCACCCTGAGTGTTAGTATGTGGCTGCACCCCTCTGGAAGTGTCCAAAACCAAGGTGGACAGGGCTTGGAACAATCTAGTCTCATGGCAGGGGTGGAACTGGGTGATCCTGAAGGTCCCTTCCAACTCAAACCATTCTGTGATTCTATCTGTATCTCCATACGAGAAAATAACTTTTTTGTAAGTTTCCTCAATGAGCCAATCGTTTGGTCTCAAGAAAAATGAATAGCATCAAATTTATGGTTGGACTTGACTGTAGAGATCTTTCCAACCATAGTGATTTGATGATCTGTGAAATCTGGAGTAGTTTTTTTAAGTGAGAAAGCCCGCCTGATGAAGCAGAATCCTTAAAAGAATAATGGCGAGTCTAGGACTATACCAAGCAGAAACATTCCCTTTCTTGACTTAATAGGGGACTTCATTGCTACTAAGTCTGACCTTACTTGTGATTCTCCATGAACTTTCCTGTTGCCAAACATTTTGTGAAATGAATCAGATGACTGTAATGAGAAAGCTTTTGAGATCACTTCTAGTCAACCTCTTTAAACTGTCTTGTGACCAAGAAGTGAGAGGTGGCAAGGTGTTCTTCTATTGGCATTTCCAGAAGCAGCATTGGTCTTCCGAGGTTTCTCTCAAACAGCATCTGGAACATCTGCTCCCAAAATCAAATGTAAGATCTACACACAACAATTCTAGTGGCAGGTCTGCTGTTTCAGCCAATCTCAGTAATAGTTTGGTGATCATCGGGTTAAGTTTGCCAACATGCTTGAAGATAATCTGACTTCGCTATGGAGAAATCTTTACTGGTTTCAGGCTTTTTTCCCCTCCTTGACTTCTCTCCTGTTTTTCAGTTCAGGGATTTTGTGTACAGTCTCTTCTGTTAAAAGTTAAATTCAGGATTTGCTGCACAACATCACCCTCAAGGTGGTGTTTGTTGTTTCTTGGTGCAAGCAGCCTGGGAGATGGACAGAAGCTATAGAGCCTCTGATTGTTGTCACTGTTGTTTTTGGACAGGAATCACATGTAATCTAGGTTAGAGAACTGCTTGTTATGTAAAGGCTTTATGCAATTGGAAGTGCAGCATTTTACATTTTTGCAATTAAGAGAGTTGTCCTGAAATAGTCTTAGCCTAGATGGAAAATGTGCTCATTAGCCACGTTCCTATTCTTGCCCAATGTTCTGTTTAATTTTTCTACAACCTTTTAACATGCTGTGGCTGTTGTCAGTGCATTTTTTTGTATAATTGCTGTATTGGTTCAAATTGCTTATTAATTAAGATTTATAGAAATTTTTCCTTTTCTGGGATATATTTGCCTTCCCTATCCCAAGTTCGAAAACACTCTGAAGCTTTGCAAAAGTTGTACTGTTTCCCAAACAAACAATTTTAAACTGCTGTAGCAGTCACAAAACAAAGTCCTGGTGACAGCACTTGGTAGAGCCGAGTGATTTAATTGCAGCATTTAAATGAACAAATGCAGAGAAAGCTATTGTGTGTGGCTGGTCTGGGAGTGTTTGCCATTTATGCTGGTGCTGCTTTATGAATAGAAAATACATTACATTTAATATGGGCTCTCATGGGACTGTGGAAGTTTACTGTATCAGTGCATCAAGTGATATGAAGAAAATAAGTAGTAAACTGTTACTCTTGTCTCTTCCTCCATGGTTTTCCTGTTCCCTTGGTGCACTCTGTTGACTTATAAAAGTTTTTTACTTTGGGCAATGTATAGAGAATAAAATATAATCATTATTTTCCAGAGTAGTCAACTAAAATGTTTTAAACGTAATCCTATGTAGCTTGTCTAGTCAGGATAATGATTTGTCATATAATATGTAGCTACTTGGGGAATTTTTGTCTTTGCTAAATAGGAAACGTTTATCTTTGCCATTTGGCTTCTTAGTATTTTCACTGGAAGAAGAAAAAATAACCTTATGAGCTTTTGCAGTTTGTGTATTGGAAAATAATGTGTTCTCAATCACTCTTACAGTGTTTCTCTTCCTGTCTTTTTAATAGCATCTTTTTTTCCCTTCTGTGTTTTGCACTCTCTCTCCCCACCACAGCCACCACCAGTCTGCTGAAATTCATGGCACGCTCAAATATTTGGAGTAATTTTTTTAAGTCATTCCAGCATCCTGTTGGTATGTCAAGAACTGGCATATTTGCAAATTGCAGAAGTCAATTTTTAAAGGATAGAAGCTTTGTAGAAGTTAGCTTCGGCATGTATGTCGAGTTCTCCAGTTAATTAATTTTAAATTAGATTTTCACTGTGGTTTGGCACATACTTGAAACAAGCACAATGCAATTACTAAAGATGGAAAATAAGTACTAAATAATCATTCCACCTTATGTACAAATCAATCCCTTTGTCTTGTCACTTTTTCTGCCTTAGGAGGCATGCTTTGAAAAGAAATAATTACTGTATAAATTAAAACGTATAGTTCTGTCTGGTTAATGTGGGTATTGTGCTGGACAGAATTCTTCATGGAGCGTGGTGTCCGTAGTGGAGCCGTCATTGTGTCCTTCCACAAGCGTAGGAAGGGATTTTATAATCTGATAGAATGCCAAATTCTTTCAACTAGAATTAAAAGTGGTCCACGATCCATCAATTGCAATCATGTGGGGGGGGGGAGTGTCTTATCATTAAACTCTTATGTCTGTGTGAGAGGTGTGGGAGGAAATAAAAGCTTGGAATGGAATGGTTGATATATTGTACATTTTCTTTTTCCAATTTGTTCTGAATGTATATTGGAGTTCTTTAATTTGTGGTTTCCTCAAACAAGTTGATGCTGTGTTTGCTTAAAAGTATATTAATTAAGCAGTATCTTGTTTTGTTTTGTCTTTTGGGCTTGTTTCAAATGATAATTAATAACTAGTTAACAAAGTCCATAGATGCCACTTGAATGTGTAAAATATGTTTACTCAAATTCATGCTGATTTTAGATGTTTGAGTTAAACCTGGAGCTTTTACTGCTGTGCCTACACTGGAATATTCCTTAATGTGGAGTCATGTGTTTCTGTAACTGCTGATGCTTTTTTTAATTACTTAAACTTGAGCAAGAGAAGTCTAGCTTACCTGTAGTTATATCTGTGGTGAGGATTCTTAGGTGTGAAATTTTCAGGGCTTGATGTGGGTGTTGAGTCTTGTGGGACAATATAAAAATGCTGCATTTCTCTAAAAATTCTGAATTTCCCCCTGGATCTTATCCTGATCCTTCATTTGAAAGCTGTTACTCCAAAGACAGCCTCCTGTTGGGCCTGTGATGTCTGACGCTTTAGGGGAAGGGAGGACCCAGATGTCATCAGAAGGGATGACAAGAGTCAAAGGGTTCACAAAAGTTTAGGAAGCTTTCTTAATGAATTACACACTTGGCATGGAAAATGGTGTGTTAGTCCCTGTTTTTCTAGTATAAGCACATGGTGGTGGATTTTGGATAAAGGAGTAGAGTGAAAGGGAAGAGAAAGAGGAGGGTGGATTAAAGAGGGAAGGGAAGTTTTCAGGGAAGGGAAGTTTCAGGGAAGGGAAGTTTTCAGGGAAGGGAAGTTTCAGGGAAGTTTCAGGGAAGGGAAGTTTCAGGGAAGGGAAGGGAAGTTTCAGGGAAGGGAAGTTTCAGGGAAGTTTCAGGGAAGTTTCAGGGAAGGGAAGTTTCAGGGAAGTTTCAGGGAAGTTTCAGGGAAGGGAAGTTTCAGGGAAGGGAAGTTTCAGGGAAGTTTCAGGGAAGGGAAGGGAAGTTTCAGGGAAGGGAAGTTTCAGGGAAGTTTCAGGGAAGTTTCAGGGAAGTTTCAGGGAAGTTTCAGGGAAGTTTCAGGGAAGGGAAGGGAAGGGAAGGGAAGGGAAGGGAAGGGCTGTTTGTCCCAGGAAACTGCTGCACTTCCTCTGTATGGCGCCTTCCACAGCCACATCCTGGTCTTTCTCATGCATGTTCTTACCAACAACCCTTGGCTGTTGTTCCCAACTACTGATCTTGGTTCTTGGCTGGCTCCACAGCCATCCAGCTATTGGTGTTTGGGACATACACGTTAGCCCCTCACTTTCTGGACCTCCAGAGCCTTCAGCTGCTGGAGGGGACTTGTTGCCAAGGAAGGACACCACAGCAGTTGCTGCTTTCACTGGTCATGCATCAGATCTGTTGATGGAGTGTGCAGAAAGTGTTGGGAAATGCACCCAGAGTAGTTCATTTGCCAGAGCCTGACCTTCCCAGAGTGCTCCCTAAAGGCCTCCATGGGTTGTTGGCCTCTTTGAGGAGCTGTCAGATTGTTTGGAAAAGCTTTTACTGTTGATTTTTATACCTTTAGCAGGCTGTTCCCAAATTACTTTTGGCTCAACTCGGTGTGGTTTAGCATTGAACTTGCCAAAGCTTATATACCTTTTTTTTTCCTGATTTAGAAAAGACTTAATCTTTTTACATTTTGTAGTGTCCTTTCCCTGAAGTTGAGTCATGATGCTTTTTTGTCTGTTTAGGGTCTCTAACAGAGACATCCCCTCCAAGCCCTGATGTGGTGACTTGAAGTTATCTTGTTGCCACCTAGGAATTCATAAGCTGAACCCATTTTCTTACCTGTTTCTTAATCTCTAGAAGTGCTATCCTGAAATTGTTAACTAGGAAAATAAATCCCATTTTGATAAGAAACTTGGAAAATGGAAGAATCCTCTGAATGTTTTATAGTTAAAGCACTTGAATTATGAATTGTGGATGAATCTGTGCGGGAGACTGATGGGGGTTTTTGTTTTTAGGAAAAAAATCAGATCATGGAATTGTAGAATCCTGTAAGGGCTTGGGTTGGAAGAGACCTTAAGAATAATTTTGTTCCACCCTCCTGCCATGGACAGGGACACCTTCCACTAGACCAGATTGTTTCAGAGCTCCATCCAGCCTGGTCTTGGACACTTCCAGGGACGGGGCAGCCACATCATGGCTTTGGAACAAAGATTTTTTTCTTGTCTGCAAAAGAAAGGAAAGTTTCCTTTATGGGAGGTTTCAGCTGAGTTTACTCACAGCTGGAAGGTAAATCTGGATCAAATTAATTCTGCCAAGAATGAGAGATGTTGTAGACACCACAGCATTTGACAGTTATTTGGTATTCACTAGTTCTATGCGTGGATGTGTATGTATATAATAGAAAAACTATAAAATACAAATAAATTACAGACTATTCAGAAAAAATTGAACATACTTATGTTTAATAATAGAAATATATATGACCCAGTGTACTGTATCTATATATATAATGTATTTATACAAAAATGTATCATTTAGGTATCAAAATACCTAGAGATACAGACATGAAATGTCTAAGTTACATATAAGAATAAATTGTTTCATAAATCTAGAATACATTATATCAATATGACATTTAGTTAGGAGTCATACTGTTTGCATGTGGTAATTTGTAAGATTCCTACTTAAACAATTTCAAGTGATTTTATAAGATGTATATACAAATATGACATATGTAAATACATTAAAGCAAATATACATGTAAAAATGTAGATAATACAAAATATAAAAATATTCCTAGGAAAAAACTGGTTTGGCTTGCATAATTTCAAATTTGGCATCAGGTTTATCCATCTAATTCACTGCTAGCTTCTAATTTCAGCCTCAGTAGTTTGTATTTATTGAACTGCTTCTCTCAGCAATTGTCATTCTGAGAGGATCTGTCAAGAGAAGATCTGTCTTTTTATATATCTATATAATTATATCAGTATAATTGGATATGTTCTATATATCTATATCATTAGCTAGTTGTATGTAAATACAAAGTGAGTGTGTAATCAGTCCCAGTGTGTATATAATCTGCTCTGACTCTCTTCAGTGGGTCAGAGATCTCTTAGGAAATTGGGACATCAGCTCAGGAACAACGCACATTCAGGCCAAGGGCATCAGGATGTAAAGGCCCTTATTAAGTAGAAAATTCTCATTTTTATAGATATGGGAAAAAGAGGAAATAACATGCTTGAAGCTTGGCTAAAATTACACAATCAGTTGACATTGCAGCTGGGAATAAAATTCCACTGTCCTGATCTTTATCCTCATGTTTTAACTGCTGGGCCTTGCTTCAAGGTTAATAAAACATGCTGTTTGCATGTGATAATGTGCGTAGGATTCCCTCTTAACGAACAATTTCAGGTGATTTTATAAGATGTAAATACAGCACATAGGTGTTTCTCATTGTCGTATCTTGCTAATTGTAATTGTTTTGCACAAGGCCTGCTCGCAAGGCCCTGCTGTCAGCTCGTGCCAAACAGTTTGGTAGCTTTTGTGATTTTCCATAGAGTTTGCTGAGTAATTATTGTGGGAATATGGAGTGAGTTTCATCCTGGAGGAGAGAAGGCTCCGGGGAGAGCTCAGAGCCCCTGGCAGGGCCTAAAGGGGCTCCAGGAGAGCTGCAGAGGGACTGGGGACAAGGCCTGCAGGGACAGGACACAGGCAATGGCTTCCACTGCCAGAGGGCAGGGACAGATGGGATATTGGGAATTAGGAATTGCTGGCTGGGAGGGTGGGCAGGCCCTGGCACAGGGTGCCCAGAGCAGCTGGGGCTGCCCCTGGATCCTTGGCAGTGTCCCAGGCCAGGCTGGACAGGGCTTGGAGCAGCCTGGGATAGTGGATGGTACCTACACGTGGCAGGCAGGGTTTGGAATGAGATGATCTTGAATGTCCATTCCCACCCAAATCATTGTGTGATTCTGTGAACGTTTGGGATAGCAGAAATGTTTTTTATGAAAAATATTATAATATTCAAATTATCTACTCAAAATCTGGTTGCCTAAAAAGGATGTCTCTGCACAGGGGGGAGCTGCTGCTGATGGAGGCCTACAAAGCTTGTCTGCATCATAGGGCTTGCCTGGGGTACCTTGGTATTGCCAAGTAGCTTCCACACAAGTGAGATCTGCATGCAAATCTGGAGGTAATACTACCAGGTGTCACCCTCAAGGGTAGTTGTGCTGCTCAAATTTGCTTTTTTAAGTCCTAGATTGATCTCATACAGAATGAGAATAGCTTTGTATGTTATATTAAAAAGTTGTATTAACTCCTCTTTCTCAGGCCATGGGCATAGCCCTGTTGTAGGTGATGGCAGAGAGGCAGGAATGGCTTGTCCTCACTATTTCCTAACTGTGCTCCCAGAGAGCAAACTTCTTTTCCCTTTATGGCTTGGCACTATTGCAAAATGCTCAGGAACAGGAAAAGCCCAGAGGAATCCCCTGCCCTGTGGTAAAAACATTTTTGGGTACTGAAGATGAAATATTATGGAACTGAAAGTGCGTGCTAGAGAAAAAATAAAGTGCCTCTAAATATATTTTTTCATATAAATGCAAATCTTTATGTAATTCATTCCATAAATTGGCAAATCAGTATTTGGAACAAAAACTTTCTCAATACTATATATGTAATTTTAGTCTCTAATAGTAAAGTTGATGAGTGTTAGCACATGTTTCTGTATAATTTCAATGTTAACTATCAGTTTCTGCTGGGAAAAAATATGCAGGCAGAGTCAGTAATTACTTAGTCAGTCCTCTTCTCCCCCCATAGTGTTCTGTTTTCATAGTCAGTAAATTTGACACACCAAAACCTTTCCCTACACCATCCCCTCCACACTGGCCATCGACCCAAAAGAGAGGGAATTCAGTCGGTGTTGGATCCATAAGAGGGCTTCAAGCAGTGTTCCGTGAGTTGCAGCCCTGTTTTGTTGGTGTGGCTCCAGCCGTGGTGTCTGGTGACAGAAACGTGTTCCTGTCTGATGCCGCTGGAGTTGATGTCAGTGCCGAGAGCGGAGCCAAAGGGCAGGTGCTGACATAAAACAGCTCGTCAGCCTTGGCAGGAGCTCACGCCCCACTCGGAGAGGGAGCAGGGACACTGGGTTCTTTCAGCTGAGGAGGCATTTTCTGTTAGTCAAGATAATGAAAAGTTTTGCCTGTGGCACGCTTGTTCTGGGGGTAGGACTTAATTCCTCAGCACTGCTGCTTTCCTCAACGCTTCATCATTAAAACTGCCACTTTAATAATGTTCGTATGGCTGGAGCTGGTATTGATGCCTCAAGATAAGCTTATAGAGCACTTTCTGTAGTGAAATCCAATTTTCAATTGTTCATAATTTTTTTTCAGACTTCAGTTGTTTGTGATGAAACTTTTCATGCTGAGTATCTTCCTTAGGCTCTTTTTTTTAGATTTTTTTTTTTTAAATTTTATTTTTTTGGCACTGCTTTAATTGAAAACAGTTCTTCTGTTTCTGAGAATGAGGTTAGGGAAAAATGTTACTTAACCAATGCTGAATTCTTACATCTGTTTTATTGAGGAGTTTTAGAGCCTTCATGCCTTGGAACAAGCTCTTGAGATTTGGGAAGCAGGGCTTAGGGGAGTGAAGCTGTGGATAGAGATGTGCCATTTACAATCCCTCTTAAAGTTTACTAAATCTGGCCAAGTTACAAGGTCCCAGAACTTGCCGTTTACATACATTGAGCAGAAACTTGTTGAAGAACTGGCAGCAAAATTGTCTGAACGTTGAGTTTTAATGAAATGTGTTCCACAGAGTGTCATGCCCATGAGACTTGGGATGCAGCACCCCTCGTGAGGTCCATGAGCTTGTTCCAGGATCCAGGGAGGACTTTCCCTCTCCATGCAGTTGCTGGTGGACCAGGCTTCAAGCAAGAGAATTAACACTTAGAGTTTTCCTTGTCCTTGGAGTGGCAGGTAGTGTAAAGGAAGAAGTTACCTCACACAAACAAAATGTTACCTCTTAAAGGAAAAATAAGGGTTAAAAAATTCTGGGTTAAAAAATAATGTGCCCGTTGCACGGCAGAGAGGTGGCAGGCTCCAAGGAGTGTGAGCAGGTCTTCTTGGGAGTAAGAATGGCAGCCAGAGCATTCCTAAGCTGTGTAACTCAACATTTTTCTGCTGTGCTTATATTAGGAGTTTTATTTAGTTGTTTTTGAATGCTCTCCTGAAGGCTGATAGAGAAGCTGGCTGGAATTGCTGCAGGTACCAGTGGTGAGGTGCTTCACAAGTTTGGAGGAGTGAAATTTAGGTCTAGGAGGGAAGCAGCAGGTCTGTGCTGACTCTGCTGTGCTAGCTATTCCTTGTTCCTCTCATGCCTCAAGAAACAGGTGAATTGAGTGCCTGCAGTCACAACAAGCCAACAGGAGCAGTGTGCTAAACTCACTAACTGATACAAAAATCTAACTGCTCTGGAAAAGTAATTTCTTGACCTGTCTAGCAACTTTACAGGTCACTTCTTTCATTGGTTGTCTGGATTTCTTCCTTCTTCCCTATGTGTGAGGATGAAGTTCCCCTGAGGGTCCTACATTAAAAGCATTAGTTAATATCGATACCCTGGTTAGCACTGTTTAAAAATAATACTGCCAAGATGGTTATTTTGTAACATGTTTCTATGTTTGCTTCTGCCTCATATTTTGCCTGATAGAGTCAACAGAAGATGTTACTGGAACTTCCACAATTAGTTGAATTATACACACTCACTGTGTTCCCTTGCATTCTGACAAGAACAATAAAATACCAGGATGGTACCCTGGGCAAAAGCCAGAGGAGTTTTCTATTAAAAACAAAAATACTTAAATAAATAATAATTAAAAAATAAAAGCCTGAACAAAATCCCTCGAAGAACTAACCTTCTCTCCCCCAAATCCACCAAAGTAACCCAAACCAAAACAAGTCCCCAAAGCCCACCATCCTACAACTCCTTTTTAATGTCTCTATGTGACCTTGTTGTTGGCGTGAGGTTTGCTATTCCAAGGTTGATAGATGATTGAGTCAGACAGTTCCTCTAAAATTAAACCCAACACTGGGTGGATTTGCAGTTTTTCCCACATTTCTCATTCTTTTTCCTCTCTGTCACTCTCTTCAAGCTTTCACTTAGTTTCCTGGGTTCCAAGTAGTCATAATACTGTGATATTATGCTCTTGTATAATACTTTAAAACCTTTATTTATTTTTTCTTGATATTGTGGTTACATTTGCAGCTTCAGTTATACTGGACAGTCTTCAAATGTGCAGCAGGAATATTCTTCCATCTCAGAAATTGTATCACTTGTGTCCAAAGGAGTTGAAATAGGTATTGTCATCAACAGGCCAGGAGTTAGGCTAATAAAAATGTGAAGATTCCTTGCCTAAGATGTTCCCCTCCTATAGTTACTTTTAATATATTTCTAAAAGTGAATTAATGGTTTATTAAAGTTATTCCCAGCCTTATTTGGCCTTTTGATTCAGAAGTATGTTATGTAATTTGCTTTACTTAATTCTTCAAGGTGTCTGTCTCTGGGTATGTCTACTACTCATACTCCAATTACATATTATAAAAATGCCATCAGGGATTTCCAGCTAACAAAGCTATTCCAGGGCAAGTAAGAGAGGTAGACCCCATCTGGAAATGTTAAAGTTATCACAGACTCATGGAATCATCAAATTTGGGAAAGACCTCGAAGATCATCAAGTCCAACTGTAAATAATATATATAGTTACAGGTAGTATGATTTCACTGAGTTCACAGGTATTGAATTTGTTTTTGAATGTTTTTTGTAGTTTTTAAGGTTAAATACTTTTTTGGGGGTGTCTTTTTACATTTCTGATTCCTCTGTGGTGTCAAAAGCTTTCATGAGGATGCAGGTCTGCAGCTGGGCTTCATGGTCTTGGGAGAAGATGACTGACTCCTTATTTTAAAATTCATAGCAAGAAAAAGAGTAATAACGCAATAGATGGGGTTCCTGCCCCGAGGAAATCTTGGATCATTTCAGTTTTCACAGTAAAGATCTCCTGAGATCTAGTGATAAAAAGGAAGATGAATGGTTTAAAATCAAATAAACACTGTTTTCGCAGTGAAATGAGGGATATGCTTATTTATCAATCTATGCAATTTAGTGTTTGCAATCTTTTTCAGTTCCATGACATTTGAAAGGTCGTGCAAAGTATTGGAGCTGGGATTAATTGCAGGAAGCAAACTGGAAAAGACTTTAAAAGAAAGGAAAGAAAAATGTGTGTATGTAATTTGGCTGGGCAACAAAGGAGACCTGACTGTGCCTTTTATTTAAGGGCTGTAAACACTGAACTGGGGCAGAAATGTTTTATGGTATTACATAGTACCACTTAAAGGAATAAGTAGATCAAGCTGAACAAAGTAATGTTTAGCTGAATATTAGGAAAAAAAAATCTTAACATTGAGGTTTATTAGATTATGGAACACGCTTCCCAAAGGATGTGGTTCAAGCTCCATTACTAGTCCCTTAAAATTAGTCTGGATAGAATAACATGCTGTACTGGAGGGAACACTGTTGCATGGATAGGGGATGGACACAGTTACCTAATACATCTTTGCATTTCACTTACTTCCATGATTCATTTCCTGAAAAACTTCTTCCAGAATGTGTTAATGACATCATGGCCCCGGGCACCTCAGACTCATCAGTGCTTCTCTGGCTTTGGAGGGTTTATGTGGAGATTTCCTGGGCTGTCTTTTCCTCCACCCCAGCCATTCCCTGCAGCTTTCCTGTCCTGCAGCACTGAGAGCAATGGTGACATCAAAAACCCAAGTGCCCAGGATGTATTTGAAATGTGTGGGTACACAGAGACATGAGTTTGGCTGTTCCTGGAGAGGCTGTGACCAGGAGTGGGGCAGGCAGGGAGCTGGTGTTGCAGAGCTTGGCTCCACAGAAACAACTACCTTCTGCTGTTCTTGGCAGGGAGGATGAAATACTGGTCTCCTTTACAATAGTGTTATTAGGTGTGAAAACCCTCAAACAATTAAGTCATACTCAGTCATGTATTTCAATTGGCCAGTTGAAATCTATGAAATATAGAGCAGTTGTTCTGTTGCAGTGATTTGTTGAGAAGAAAACAACTTGGTTTTTAAATCACTTCTATAACTCTTTTTAACGTTTAAAGAAGTAATCTAAAACATGCACTTAATCTTTCTATAGCATTTCAGTCACTTTCCTGTAGTATTTAGGAATTAAATACTTAAAATATAGTAGTAAAGCAGCTGAAATATAACACAGCACCTGAAATAAAGCCATGGCAATCATCTGTGTAAATTATGTGACTCTGACCTTGCATTAAGGACTAAGTGGTAGTTCAATGGGATTTTAAGCCTGAATATGCAGTTCCAAGTGAACACACGTTTACTGTGATACACATCACGTGCCATTCCTGTGTTCCAGACAAGAAATAGAGTCAAGATGGACTGGTACATAGCTGTTGTCTCAAAAGGCTTTTAAATTTAGTGTCTCCCATGTGTGAATTCTTGCTGCAGCCTGCTGATGACTTAGAGAGCAGCTATCCTACCAGTACGTAAAATACAGAATTATTTTGCTAGACTGTGTGACATCCAGAAGTTATTCCTTTATAGCTGTTTGTAGAACTTCTCCTGTGTCTCAGGCTAGTTTGGGTTAATCCTGTTAGTCCAATGCTGGACAATGAAGACCATGAAAAATATTGCTGAAAATTAAAAATTGTTACTTTTGCCCTTTGTATTACCATGTCAGATGAAATGTTGCAAAAACCTATCATTTATGGGAACTTGTGTCAGTTGAAAAAGTTACTGCAATAAAAAAGTGACTGCAAACAAAAAGTTATTGTAGTATTTAGGACAGCCATTTTTGTGCTTCTGAGTTTTTACAATTTCCCTGCTTCAAAAGTCTACAGTCACCAGATTGACTTTTTCAGGCAGAGGTTGTAGTTTGTAGTGCACGTCAGTGTGTTTATGCTACAGATGAGTTTAATGTTGCTCGAGAGTGGAGTATTTAACATGCAGGTCCATAAACCATGTAAAAATGATTCCGTATTTCCTATACTTCAGCTTTGCTAGTTTCGTTCTGTAATGAATCCTCCCAAATCTGCAGTGGGACTTCCCTAAAATTAATGTAGCTGCTGTTTTTATAGTCTCTTAAGCAAGTGTACGCTGGGTTCTTCACAGTTTGCAGTTTAGGTTCGTTAACTAAAGATCTGAGATGTTGAAGATGTGCTTTATAAAGTATAAAATGCCCCTGATACAGCAGTTGCCTCACTGATCCCCGTTCATGATTCCATGGACCTCTTTTTCCTCTCCCATTCATTATCACATAACATCCCCGTGGCAACTTGAGAAATTGCTTGCATGGAAAAGTAATCATAGGAAAGTATTTATGTATTTTTAGCTTTCTTCTAACACAATGTAGCAGCTGGAAACAAGGACAAGAGCCAGCACAATGTGAACTGCCAGCTCTCCATGGGCCACCAGAAAGTGTTCATCAGACCACAGTGTGAGAACTATTGAATTGACTTAAGAAATGTGACACACATAATAAGCGCTGAAAAAACAACACTCAAGTTCCCAGTGCTGCTGCTTGAGTGTAATAAGAATTAAACAGTAATTCTAATGTTTTTTAATAATACATTATTTACTGGTTTTGGTGGAGGAGCTACATGATGGTATCAATTAGATGCAATGAAAATCACTTTTGCTTTAATTCTTCATCATCTCTATTTAGTGATGCCTTAGATGCTGTTGCAACATTGGACAATCTTCTGGATACTAAAAATTTCAGAAATAGGAAAGCAGAATGTGGAGCTAGGACTTGGATGTATTACTAACCATAAGTTAGATCTGTTTTGTTTTGGGCTTTTTTCGTTGTGGTTGAGTTTTCTTTCTGATATTTAACACTGGCTTTGCCAACTTCTGTAGCCTCATCTCTTTTGTGTTCTTTCCATTTTTGAAACAAGGGAGCAGGACTGTTGTTTTGGAAATGTCAGAATGACAGGGGGAGATCAAGAGACCCTTTGAAGATCTTCATGTCAACTAAAACTCTTATTTTGTCCTATTCAGTCTCAAAAGCAGCCTGGGGGCAGCAGCTCAAGTTGGTGCCCTTGGCAAAATACTGTCAAAAGTAATAAAAAAACTCATTAGGAGGATGCTAAATATGTTTGAGAGGATGTGGGTTATGTGATGAGGAATGAGGGAAGGATCTGCCCTCTTACCAAGCTCCAGTGAGGAGAGACAGGACCATACTCAAAAAGGCTTTACCAGTATTAATTGCAATTTAATGCCTATATTTAAACGCAATGAAGGATGTTCAAAGGAAAGGTTGAAGTTCAGTGATTACTTTAATTGAATTTTTTAGCTACTATTAGATTAAAAAAACCCCAAACAATACTAATTTCCTAGAAAGAAACTTGGAAGTAAGTAACTCCAATTTCCTCAGCATTAATTTAATGCTCTGTCCAGCATGAGAAGTCAGAGAGTTTGTCTTCTGAGCCTTGACACTGAAGGTTGAAAGGTGAATAATATGTTTTGCAGAAGAATTACAACTAGTTTAATAACTAATCCAGGAGAGCTCAAAAATCAATTACAGCTCACAGTCGGTTGATCTTCTGACTTAAAATAATGGTAGACAGTGTTAGAAGTTGTTGACTGTAAGTTGCAATGCTGTATATGAGTGTATTGAGTTTTTAGAGTACCTTCTGCACTCCTGGTTTCAAAATGTCTTCAAAGTCAACCTCTTAAAATTCTTCTTATTCTTGTGAAACTATAAATAAGTGTGTTTAAACTTTTTTGAAGTAGGTACAAACATGAACCCTCTTTGTATCTCATTGTGTAACAGAGACCAGGCATTAGGCTGAGATTTCTGCAGAGATGTATTTACATCAAATAACAGTCAGGTGAAAGAAAGTTCTATTTTGATGACTGTGTCATAACTTCATTTTGCAATTAAGTGTTGTTTCACAGACTGTCAAACTAGATTAAAGTCCTGGGTTTGTTTTCATGCCTAAACTATGTTTCCAGCCATCTTGCAGAAAATCTCAGCTTCTCTGTTGAAAGTTACATACTTTGCTCTTATGACCTGCTTTTCTCACTCTGCCTTACATAGAGTTGTATGAACAGGTAAAAAAATAATCTGTGGTGGCTAGTGGAAGAGAAGGACAAAAATGAATCTGTTAATTTGGTTTTAAAGGTAAAAACAGTCAGTTCGTTATTAAAGTATTTGTGTATTTCCCAGAAATAATTGGCAGAATTTTACAGTTCTCCAATTGACAAAACTTCTAGCAATGTGGTTCCACGTGGAACTGAATCAAGAAATAAAGTTATATCAGTGAATCCCAGAAATGGTCAGGCTGGAAGGGCCCACAGGGGTACATCTGACCCCACCTGCCTGCTCAGCAGGGCCATCCCAGAGCACAGGGCACAGGATTGTCTCCAGAGGGGTCTGGAATGTCCCTGGTGAGGGACACTCCATCCCTCTCTGGTCTCTGCCCAGGGCAGGAGTTGTGCCTCCTGTGCAGGGGAATTGCTGGGCTCAGTCCCTGCCTGTGGCTCTGGTGACATTGCTGGGCCCTGGAGCAGAGCCTGGGCCCTGCTCTGCCCCTCCCTGCACCCAGGGACACCCAGGGACAGACAGGGACACCCAGGGACACCCAGGGCTGAGTGCCCCTCTCAGCTGAGGCTCCTCTCCAGGCTGAACAGCCCCAGCTCCCTCAGCCTTTCCTGGGCATGGAGGTGCTCCAGGCCCTTCAGTATATGTGTCACTCTCCACTGGACCTGCTCCAGGAGCTCCATGTCCCTCTTGGAGTGGGGAGCCCAGAGGTGCACACAGTAAGAAACTATGGACAAATATTAGAGAAATGCAATTGAAAGTATTCTGCAGAAAACAGTAAACTGTGTAAGTGAAATAAGTGATCCAAATACCTTAATGTTTGCCTTGTTTTGAGCTTGGACAGAGTTGCAGTGCTGGGTAATGTTAATATCACCTTGATGTTTTAGTTGTTGCTAAGTCATGCTTATGCTGAACCAAAGACTTGTCACCTTCTCATAATTTCAGAAGGAATTCGTGGGTGTGTGGGTGGTGAGGCCCTGGCACAGGTTTCCCAGAGAAGCTGTGCCCCATCCCTGAAAGTGTTTCAGACCAGGTTGGACAGGGCTTAGAGTAACCTGGGATAGTGGAAGGTGTCCCAGGCCATGGCAGGGGTTAGAATGGGATGAACTTCAAGGTTTCTTAAGGCACAAGGAGCTGGGAGGGGACACAGCCAGGATGGCTGGCCCAGCTGGTTGAAGGAATAGCCCATATCCTGTCATGCTGAGCAATAAAACTGGGGGGTGTTGCCCAGGGGTGGGTGGACACCACTTCAGGATCTGCAGCAGGTGGTGAGGAACTGCACTGTGCATCCCTTCCTCTCTATATTCTTTTATCATCATTATCATCATGATCATAATTTTCCCTTCTTTTTCAGTCCTGTTGAATGGCCTTCATCTCAACCCACAGGTTTTGTGTTTTCTCTCAGTTCTCTTCCCCATCTCACCAGAGAGGAGAGAATGACTGGCTGTGTGGTGTTAAACCACAACTATATTGAAGACACTGTTTTAGGGTTGTAGATTATTGACTTATTAAGGCTTATAATTGGGACCAGACAGGTAGTGTTTGGTACTGAAGAGCTTTTTCAAGATTTTATAAATCTTCAGAAGCAGTTTCCCTCATGATGCTCCTTCAGTTAATCTACCCTTCCCTCCTTTTCGCAGTTTAGTGGTTTAGTTTTGAGAACCCTAGCTTATCTTTGCCACCTCCCAGAGATGTAGAAAGCTTTACAAAAACATCTGGAATTTGTATTTCTCTTGTGATATGCAAAAGAATGACAAGATGATAGAAGTAAAATGAAAAAAAACTCAATGTGAAAGAAATCCAATCTATATATTGAAGCATTTAGGCAAATTTCTCTTCATGCCTGTAATGATGCCAGGCAGAACTAGTTCTATTGCAGCCATCTGTGGCTATGGTGTTGACTTAAACAGGAATTTTCATGGAATCATGGAATCATAGAGTGATTTGGGTTGGAAGGGATTTCAAAGCTCATCTCGTTCTGACACCTGCCATGGGCAGGGTCACCTTCCACTAACCCAAGTTGCTCCAAGCCCTGTCCAACCTGGCCTTCATCCCTTTTAAACATGAAATTTTTGTCCTTTTATTCTTTTTTTTTTTTTTTTTCCCCTGTGATGTTCTGAAGAAGCAGAATCTGAAATACTGTTCTGTCCACACTGTATCAGTGTCTGTTCTTCTGTGTTTTCTGTTAACTTCAGATCTGAAAAGAATATAGTAAGGAAAGCTTCTAAGAGAGTGCAGCATAAGTTACTTTGTTTTGCGTGTTAAAGAAGTTAAATGTAGTCTTGTAATTTTGAAATATGCATAAATATAAAACTAGGTTTAACGAAGTCGTGTTTCAGATACTGTGAACATACTGCTACATACCAGTATAAACTCCCTGTCCCTCTGTCCTCCCAGTCTCTTTACCTAGTTAGTGTTTTAATCTGATGTTTGTGATCAGAAATAATATTTTCCTTTAAAATGTTTTTCACTTGAGTGTGTTGGAAGCATCACCCAATACTTAGCACCTAATGTGACACTGCCCTTGCAACTGAAAGGAATGTTACGAACCTGTTAGGTGGGATTGATTTTCTGGAGGACTTGCCAACACACAAGAGAACTTCAGGAGTTTACTTGGGTCACATATTAATGTGCAGATTTCCCTTGGACACAGTGACCTTGTTCTCCCTGGTGGAAGATTCAGATTAATCACTGGTGTTTTGGCCATATCCCTCTTTTCCTAACTATTGAGGAAAGGCATAATGGCAGATGGCAGCCACAGAAGGATGGGGTGGTAGAAGATTAAAAACAAGAACTACACCAAAGTTTAAGAATGGAAATTTGATGTATTTCAATTTATTTTACATGTGATGATAAATGTACAGTTGTTTCAGGGTTTTTAAAATAGTTTCTTTGCATGTTACCTCTCTGGTTTAACTCATGTGAGCTTAAAAACTTCATGGTCAGCATCATTCATTCTGGTAAGAACAGTGGATGAAAAACATGGTGATAACAGGTTATTAATTTAACATGAAATTTTTGCTAAGAAGGCTGCAATTATAGTACTTTTTATTATAAGAACTCTGTCAAGCTGCTTAACACTGAGTGGCATTAGTCCCCTTGCCCATGACATGGTAGTAATTGCCCTGCAATTGTCCTAATGAGGGAACATTGGTTTGTTACATAATCTGACTGTATAATTACATTTGAAGAAAAATGCTTATTGGATGGCTTGAAATTTTTTAAGGCTAAGAGTACTTGAAATTCTTTTAATTGGTTATACTTTAATATTTTGCATTCAAATGGGTTTTTATCATTTACACTTTGAATGTTGTAGACTAGAAGACTGGAAACTAAACTTTCTTAATTTTTCTGTTTTCTTTTAAGAAGATGTGTTGTATTTAATTTTTTATTTAGGCATTAATTAAAAGAGGAAATAAGGATTTACCTTCTTTTAAGTAGAACTTACTATTTTTTTTCCTGTATAACTCAAAGCTTTGACCTGTTAAATGAATAATTTGATGAAATGCTTAGTCTCTCAAAAAAATTAACTACTAGGCAGGCATTTGGGGATGAATGTCATACTCTGTGATTGGGAGGGGCTGCTTCTTATCCCTTTGGAATGAATGTATCAAGAGCCCAGATGTGATAAACGTAGAGGTTTTATCCTTTCCTCTGACTTTGTACTTGAATAATGCTGAGTCTGCAGCATCTCTGTTTCTGTTTTGGTGCTTTTCTTAGTTTTTTTAGTGCTGTAATACAGTCCCATGAGCAGTGGCAAGGGTGTAAGGACTAATGGACTTGCTGGAGAGGGATGAGGGCAAGACCTTTAATCCTCCTCTGATGCTCCTTCTTCTCTAATAAGTATTTGGGCATGTAGCTGGTCATCTAGTTTCCCCAGTGCTGCTGTAATTAGGAACAGGAATTTCAAATGCAGTAGTTTAGTATTGGAGTTAATTCTTTTTAGTGCTATAAGTGTGAAAATGACTCTGCATTTGAGGCCCAATCATCAAAGTTTAGGCAGTGTGATAATGAGAGTTTTTTCAAGCAGCCTTTGGGGACATTACATTGGCTTTATGCATTATGCCTTTCTATTGAAGCTGTACATACGCAATGTATAATTCTCTGTATAATCAGAGAATGGTTTGGCTGGAAGGACCTTAAATACCATCCAGTGCCACCCCCTGCCATGGGCAGGGACACCTTCCACTGTCCCAGGTTGCTCCAAGCCCTGTCCAACCTGGCCTTGGACACTTCAGGGATCCAGGGGCAGCCCCAGCTGCTCTGGGCACCCTGTGCCAGGGCCTCAACACCCTCACAGGGAAGGATTTTGTTCCAATGTCTAATCTAAACCTACTCTCTAAAATAGCCTTGTTTATTAAAATATGACCAAACCTGTTATTTGTTGTTTTTTTTCTCTGCAGCTGGCCTGTGGACAGTGTTCACTCTGGGTGGGGTGGGCAGCAAAGCGTCGTCGCAGCTGGAGCAGTGCTCCCCTCTGGCCAGCCAGAGCCTGCTGCTGCTGCTGGTCCTGGCCAACCTGACCGACGCTCCAGACACCCCGAACCCCTACAGGCAAGCCATCATGTCCTTCAAGAACACACAAGGTTTGTACCTGTTCTTACTTCTGAGCCTGAACTGATGAAATGGAGTTTTGAGATGCTGTGATTGCTTAGAGGTTCTCTTCCCAAGATTTGTTGTCCTTCCAGTACACCCATGGAAGAGCAGTAATAACACTTTTTTATCTGGGAGTTTTTGAGGTGGGTTCTTCAGCTGCTGGAACTTAATGGTGGCGACAGAGGGAGGATACTTTATCCTTCTGACTTGAGAAATACTAGAAAGCTTCATAATCCTGGTCCAGTTTACTTACTGGGCTAGAAGTTTTTGAAGGTTTCTGCTGACCTTCATGATTCTGTGACTATATATAATTTCATAAAATATACATAAAACTAACCTATAAGTAGATTGGTTATCCAGGAGTCTGTGGGAGTCCCCTAAAAATTTGTAGCACTTTTTGTCCTGGAGTCATGGTTGTTAGAGAGAAGTAATAAAATAATTAAATTGCTACCTGGGTTTGCTAACTGTACTGATTACTGTATTTCAAATGTAAGAAAAAAATGTTTAACATAAACACTTCCATGAGTTTTGTATGTATGGGAGGTTTCAGAGTTGTTGTGGTGCTTGTCTGGATTTTGAAAAGGCAGGTTCCAGTCTGTGTAGCTGGAGGTGCCATGTGGCACTGACTCGCAGAGGGTCTTGTTTGGGACATAGGAATGCCCTAACAGAGCTTGTGCTATCTAGATAGCTCAGTGTGCAGCCTGTGCCTGCCACAGAATCACAGGATCATTTAGGCTGGAAAAGCCCTCCAAGCCAAACCATTCCCCAGCACTGCCAAGGCCACCACTACCTCATGTCCCCAGGTGCCACAGCTGCATGGCTTTGAAACCCCTGCAGGGATGGGGACTCCACCATTTTTCATGTGTACTTTATCCATACTTAAATCTCTGAATCGGAGCCATGTGGTTTTACCTTTCATTGGCTTTGTGCAGGTTGGCACTGTGCACAGAGCTGAGGAGCTGTGTGACAACTTGTGAAGCCACAGTAATATCCTGATTTATGCACTTTCTTCTGGGGAGTTTTTGTATTCCTTTATCCATTAAGTTTTAACCAGGTTGAGCTCTAAATTAATTCACCATTACCTATGAAAATTTATTGGGTTGTGAAGGTGGAGGATTGTTCTCATAAGAAGAATTCTAACATACTTCTTTGATTTATTGGATACCACTTACAGGTGGTTGAGATCAAATTGTTGATAAAGTTTTTGTTTTGTTCTGTCTTTAAACTGCAAGCTTCCTTTAATGTTGTGTTTTGGTTGGCTTTGTTTTATGCCATCAGTAGCCAGTAATGCATTTCATTAAAGCGTGCTATACATATATCATTATAAAATTTTGAAAGAACTTATTTTGTGTCAAATGTAGCATGAAAAGCTGTATTTTCTCTGCATGTGTATGTTGATAGAATGACTTATTGTTTCCCAGAAACTTGTTCCCACTAGCAATACTCATAATTGAGCTTAAATTTGATTTCAGTGAACATTCTAAGGGGTTTATAAGAGGAAAGTAATGTGAAAAAAAGAGGCTGGTTGCAGTCATAGTATATACTATAAAAGGAAAATTGGCATTTTTGTTAAAATAATTTCTATAATTTAATTGGGACAAAACTAGAAGAATTCAGGATAGGGGTTTTTTTTTGTACATGGTTTAGAATAGTTTAATTTTTCTGTTGATCAGTTTAATGTTCTGCAGAGTAATACAGGATATGCTGGTGTTGCTGGTAAGTTTCTTTAATTCTGTTTAGATTTTCATTTTACTGGACTTTTTAATATCCTTTAATAAAACTGATAGTAAAATGCTGTAAATCCCAGTCGCACAGCTTAAATATCCACAGAAGTGAAGCTGCAAAGCTGAGGGGAGCTTCTCAGCTAATGACCAGTGGCACCAAGGACTGAATTGTTCTGATTTTGCTGTCTACATCTAGGTTTTCCCTCCTGAAGGGAAATTCCTGCCCAAAGCAGGACAGTTTTAAACCAGCTGGTCCGTAGTCATGGTCAGTAGTTGAGGAAGGCCAGGTTGGAGTCTCTCCTGCGCCCGTGGGTGCGTGGTTTTGGGACGTGCCGGGTTTCCAGTGCCACGGGGCTGCATCTCTGCGTGGTTCCCAGCTCCTGCAGGCAGGAGTCCTGTTTGCTCCAGGGCCTCCTGCTGCCTCCAGCTCAATGGCTGGAGCTATCCCCTCTTGCCCTGGCCAAGAGGAGTGGTGGCTCCCCGGCACGCTGTCTGCTGGGCCCCACAAAACCAGTGGCAGCCAGGGCTCCTGCAGGGCTCCTGCAGCAATTCCAAGCACTTTTTCCATCCAAAGTGGGTGGAAATGTTGTTCAAAATACGTGATGACTGTCATGCTCTTCTGTGCTGAAAGCTACTTAGCAAACTTCAATGAGAGTATGATCTTAAAATCATAGAGCCACAGTGTGGTTTGGCTTGGAAGGGACCTTCACGATCACCCAGTTTCAACTCTCCTGCCTTGGGCAGGGACACCTTCCACTATTCCAGGTTGCTCCAAGCCCTGTCCAGCCTGGCCTTGCACACTTCCAGGGATCCAGGGGCAGCCACAGCTTCTCTGGAAAACCTGTGCCAGGGCCTCATCACTCTCACAGGGAAGAATTTCTTCCTGATCTCTCATCTAAATGTCTTCTCTTTCAATTTAAAATCCTTCCCCCTTGTCCTATGGCTACATGCCCGTGTAAAAATTCTCTCACTCTCCATCTTCTTCAAAAGCCCCCTGTAAGTTCCAGCTTTTTTTGTTTCCACAGGGAATTTCTAGACCTTAGAGATCTGTGCAGATGGACATTTTTATTGAAGCTGGTGAAGATTCTGTGAACAGAAATCTGTTTTATTTTTGCTTCCAGCCTTGGCACAGATTATATTGTGATTATGAACAAACTGCTGTTACTTTGAGGGATGTCAGACAATGTGGTGTGGTATTTTACATCACTTAACCCACCAAACTCCCCACCACACAACTCTAAAGTCCTGACACTTCTGTTTCACTGAGGTACCACAGGAATCTTGACCTGTGCACATCCACCCTTCATGCCAAGAAAGGGATGGATGGGATATACTCTGCCTTAATGCCTGAGAACTAAACCTGTAAGTTTGATGTGCAGGGTTTGGAAGTTAATCGTTGATATATTGTTTCCAGAGAAGACCTTGTGGCTGCCCCTCTTCTAGCAGCTCCTGGGATCAGATTCCTTCTTAGCAGTGGAAGCCATATGGAGGGACAAAATTTTTTTATGAAAAAAAGGTGAATGTTTTATGCAGGTACCACGGTCTTACTCAAGCTCATATAGGAGGACAACCTCAGCTTTTTGGCACAACTGCAGCTTTATAAGACTCTGTTATGGTGTATGACCATTGGTGATAAGAGTCATGGGTGATTTTTGTTTCCCCCTTTCTCTGGTATATTAAATATTTCCCTCAGAGCTTTTATAAAATTAACAAATAACTGAATGATAAATGTGTTTGTTAAAGATTTTCCTTTATTTCTTTATTTCAGATAACACTGCTTTTTCATCATCAAATCCACACGCTTTCCAGATTAACTTTAACAGTTTATACACAGCTTTATGTGAGCAGCAGAAATCTGATCAAGCCACTCTTCTCTTATATATGCTTCTGCATCAGAACAGCAACGTGCGGACCTACGTTTTGGCACGGACAGACATAGAAAATCTGGTGAGTCTTGCTCTGCCTCCTTTATTCTCCTCACAAGGGGTTGGCCCTGCAAGCTTGGGTGTCACCAGCTGCCAGTGGCCTCTGTTCTGCACTGGGGTCAGTAGGTTCTGGATCACTCATTTGCCAGTTCTAGCTCATTTTTGTTACGTCATCTCAGGAGTGTGGTGCTAAACATGTCACTGCACTCAAGGGTGGTACTGCTAAAGCTACAAGACCATCTTGGATTCCCTCTTTCTCTGTGCCACTATCATCACCCAGGTCAAACCTGCCCACTTCTAATTATGGTGTAGAGAAACTGGTAGCAGATATCATTCTATTCATTATTTTATTTATCTCTATCGGATATTCAGGCCAAAAAGTTGCACAAGCTTACTCTGTGCTTTCAGGAGTAATAGTTAACAAAATGAGGTGTAACTGGACTAACATGCCAAATGTCTTACAGGGTTGACCTAAGACTGAAACTCCTCAAGGAGCAGCTCACAGATTTTATAGAAATACAACTGCAGTGCCTTTTTAGCTGCTTAAATAGGATTGTGGTTAATGGCCAATATAACAGACACCTGGTATGGTTTTTGTAGGTTATAAATTAGCTTATGCTCTCCACTTTAGTAATGTCACAAACCACTTTAACAAATCTTACTTATTAAAAAGCATTCCTTTAATAAGATAATGGCTGTCTAGGGGAATTGGTAACAGAATAGAGGACCCTTTCCATTTTAATATTTGAAATCTTGCCAGGTAATTAGATCCCTTGCTTGTTTGATGGCAGATATGGAGTGAGTTTGGTTTCAGTCCAAGTTCTAGCAGATGTATTGCTAAAATCGGAGTTGATAGACGCCACTGTTGGCAAACTGGGGTGAGATGGTTGATGCTGAATTGATTCAAGACTGAACTCCTGTGTCCACTGCAGAATTATGTAGGCAAGGGCTGAGTCATTTTTGCATGAATTCCGTGAACAAATGGTCATGTATAATTTTTGGGGCTGCTAGTGTGTGATATGACAAGTTAGCAGCTGCTAAACATAACAGTTTACTGTATCTTTAGAATCATAGAATAGGATCCCAGAATGGTTTGGGTTGGAAGGGACCTTAAAGCCCATCTTGTTCCAACCCCCTGCATGTGCTGGGATGCCTTCCACTATCCCAGGTTGCTCTAGACAAGTAAATATTAGGTTTTATTGTTTCATAATTATGGTGTCTGATACACTGTAAAGCTTGCAGAAAAACAGAGCGGTGCATCTGTCAAAACAAGTCAAGATGCAGGTACTCAGATGCTCTGCAGTGTAGGATATTTTCATATATTATGACCTAAAAAAAAAAATCAGAAAATCCCAGAAATTATCAGCAACTTTAAGGACTTCATGGGAAGAGCTGGAAAAATTCAGAAAAACATCACTGAAAAGTCAACAGTATGTTTTTGTGGGTATTTTGGGTTTTTTTCAGTACCAATATTTGAAACTGCTCTTATTTTGCTCTTCTTGCTGCTTCTTTGTGATCTCTACTGACAAGTTACTGACATCTTTGTCCAATCCTCTTGTTTTTATTGGGCCAGTAGATAGGGATAAGCAGCAGTCAACTGAGAAGAGTAGTATTAATTGCTCAGTAAGGCAGGCTGAGCCAGACCCAAAAAGAATTGGGAGGGCTGGGAGGGCTACTGGACAAAGAAATCATGACCTCCTAACTACAGTTCTGTGGTGAAAAAGGGTAATCCAGTCTTAGGCTTGAAAATGAGATAAAGGGACTTGGACACTGGAGCTGGCTGTCCTTTGCTGTATGGCAAGAGTGGTGCTGATACACTGTGTACTATTCTGCTGTTGTACTTCATAAAATAGTTGCAGACTATTGAAAAGTGGATCAGTGTTGAGAAACATGGGAGTTTTTTTTGCTTTAAAATGAACAGTAATGCTGTGAAAGGCCTAGGAAGCTAACTCTAGGTGGTCAGAGAAGAGCTTGGGGAGCATCAGGATGTGTATGTGCCCTCATAAAGGGGAATCCTTGGAAAAACAGGAATCTCTGCTTGCAAAGAGGGGTGGTAAGGGCTAAAGCCTGGAAGTTGATTCCCACCATCTGGAGATATGGGAGGAAAAGAGTAAGGTCATTAATTCATAGTCAAAATGATTTTTGAATGAGGGTGGAGGGCTTTTTGGAGGCATGTAGTGTAAATCCATGGTGTCTTTGTACAGAGGCAGTTGGATGAATGAGGTGTAAGGAATATAGGTGCTGTGTGAGAGATCACGTCCGCAGGCAGCTCAGAGCTCATCCTAAACTTGTGGGGTTTTGCAGGTTGTTCCTGTTTCACTGCACTCAGTGCGTCTCCTATGTTGTGTTTTCCCCTATTTTAATTCGTCTCCCTTTCTGTGCCCAGGAAGCATCACCAGAAGGTGCTCTGTAACATTTCATAAGGATTTTTTAAAATGTGTCTCTGCTCTTTTTCAACTTCAGTTTAACTTGTAAATTAAAACAGTTTGTTTTTCTTAGCTGGTATAACAGATACTGTCTCAGCTCACTTCCTCATTTGTATGAATCTCCTTCTGCCAGTTATAGCTAAATACCTTCACCTTCTGTTGGGGTTTGTGTTTTACTGTTAATAAAGAACCTTTTCTGCTCTTACTATAATTCTGCTTGGCAAAATGAATAGGATCTTTGCGTGTCCTTCATGACTTCGTTTTTTAAAATAACTGATGCTAGAGAATCTTCTGTTAGAGAAGTTTACATCTAGTATTTGGCTGTCCTTTTCAAAATGCTTGCAGGGATCCTCCAGAAAGTGGTGGGGCAGGTGAAATAGAGGACAGTTAGCACATTTTTTGATAAGCATATTGTTCTGGTCTTTGGATGGGAGACTGTTGAGCCTTCTTCTGTTTGAAAGAGCAATTAGCACCAGTATTGCAAATAAATATACCAGTGAGATTTCTGCGTTTAAGAAATGAGCTATTCGATGTGTTTGCTTTGGCTGCTGAGTTGAGATTTTGTTGCTGCTCAACATGACTGGAATGAAATAACATACATGATGATGTATTTATATCAGCTGATGGTTCAGCAATATTTTTTCCTGTAGTATAAATTTGTCTTAAGCAGGTTGCTGCTTGTATTTTGTTGATTACTAAAGACAATCTATTTTTAAACTTTACTGGGGAAACCAACCTTGAGCTGGATATAGCACCTGCAATTTTCAGTGTCTGTTTTTACCTGCCGCTTGTTTTGAGGATTAAAAGTAACTTTTTAATGGTGGCTGTTTCTTGCCAGTTAAAAGCTGCTCCTGAGGGAGGAGTCTTAGTAGTGGTGCAGTAGAGGTAGTGTGATGACTGTGAGAAAAGGGTCAGCAATACAAAAGAAGTGGTGGCTGTCTTCTCAATATAGGGTGGGATAAAACCATTGTGTAAGAAGATAGGTATCAAAGTTTTAATATATGTATGTAGCATAGAAGTGTAGAAATGTATTTTGGTTGAAAGTCTAGATAAATTTTAATATAATCAAAATATTAACTGAGAGGATTCTTCTCTTTTGGAGGAATCTGTCTTCCAGAATCCTCCTGAAATTCCTTCCAGGCATCTCCCAGAGTTCTTTGAATTCTTCTAGAGACCTGAGACCCAGATTTCAGCCCCAGACTTCTCCAAAGAGACTACCTAAAAGTCTTTCTCTTTTGAAGAAAACTGTCAGCTCCAGGTTCCACCCAAGACTTCTTCCAGGCATCTCCCAGAGTATTTCCAATTTTACATTTTAATAGAATTAGAGTTTGAATTTATGCTTATAATGTAACTTTTTAGTAGAAGTGGTGGCTTGTTTAATAGTTTTTCTTATGAGAACAGTAATACTTGTCCTAAAGGTGTGGGTAAATCTCAGCAATCAATATACAAAGGAAGAAGTGTTGTAAGGAGGAGGGATTATGGAAAGTGCATGAATAGATTTTGGTTCCATCTGGAAACGGCACATAAGAGAGAATTAAGTTGTCATTTGCCTCCCTGAGTTTTGTCCAGTGTCTAGATAGCACAAAGCCTGAGAGAGGAGTGGAAAGGGAAACGTGGCCAATGGAGTGGAGGTTTTGGAAGCAACAGAGGTTTGTTTGGGGCAGGAGGACTGATTGCCATGATCTGGAGTGCCAGACTACTCTTCAGTAGCAAGTATGGAGCTTTAGTAACAGCACTTTCGCATATTGGCTCGTAGGGGAATGGCTGCAGTGTCTCAACATCATGTATTTTTAAATGCAGTTTGTAGCAACATGAATGGACTTTTTCAGTTGCAATTAGTATTAATGTGTGTAGACAGAGGAGATATTTGGGCTGTTCTGAAGGACTATGTTTTGCCAAAGTGGTTTGTATGGTTTAACACAACCAGACTGAATCACAATTATCTTTAAAGGTCCCTTCCAACCCAAACTATCCTGTGCTTCCATCTGAGATCTGTCTAGAAAACTAAGTAGTTGTTCCAATGATTACCTTCAGCAAGGCTTTTGTTGTTCTCCCTGCAAAGTCCAGTTGTAAATGCAGTTCTTCATTAGTTTTATGTTGCTTCCAGTTCTGTCCAGCTTATTATAATAACTCTTGGACTTGGAAATGACAGAGCTTTTACAGTGCAAAGCTACATGCAAGTGTTGGAGATGGAAACAATTTGAATGGTGGACTAAAGCAGTGATGTTTGTCTGTCTTTCTCCCCATCCAAGGAAAAGGACAATTTTTTTTTGTCTGTATGCTAATTAGAAGTTCTAGGGAAAACTTGGTCTTTACTCAAGACTGATATTCAGAAAATACAAAGATGGTACTCTGGTTTCCACTGAGGAGAGAGGTTTCTGAAAGATCCTTTGAAATGGCAAGGGAAGGCTGTTTGCAACGTGTAATTTTAAAAAATATTTTTATTTTCATATTTATTTAATATTAATAAAAATATTACTATAAGCATATTCTCCCTCTGCATCTGTTGTCATCTCGTCTTGAGCCTGACCAAAGCACATGTCAAAAGGTTTTGTGGCCTGCAGCATTTAGATCAATCTCATTTCATTCTAATAGAAACTGGTTTAGTATGTCCCAACTGTTTCGAGGATGGTTGATCGTAAGAGAACATTTTGGTAACTTCAGAGGCTTGTGAAGCACTTGGTGTCCTGGCTGCTCACCAGAATAGGTTTCACATGATTCATCCAGCTGCATTTGGACTGTTTTGAAAAACAGCAAATTTTTAGGTATCTAGAAGCTTCTTGGAACTGGGGGCTTTCTCCAGTTCCTTTTTCCAGGGCTTTTTTGTGATTTCGGCCTATTTCTGCAGCCCAGGAAAGCCACGTTGTACTGAGCCAGTAGAAAGCTAATTTTCGTTTGGTAGAGGGACAACGTTTGCATCTGGATTAACTTTAGACTAGCATTCAGGTATGCTTGCTGTTGCAATGAAATCTCATTTTCATTATTATTGCAAGGCTTTGGCTTAAGCTGTTCGTCCTGGTGGAAATGTTGCAAGACCTTGGGCTGAACTCTAATCATAATGATCAGTCAGTTCTCTTTGGCTGCATATTATCTAAAATTGGAAAAACAGGCCTTTTCTAGTCTTAACCCAACCCAAACTGTTTTTTTTCTGGTATTATCTTCACACACCAAAATGGGATTTAACTTTCATGTCTCAAAATGCCTCTGTTCACCTCAGCTTCAATGTGCTTAGCTAGGCTTGATGAGGAAAGGCTTTTCAGAGCAGGCTTGTGGTAGCACAGATGGGTAGACAAAACTGTTTTCCTACTTGGACTGGTGAAAATCTTGTTTAACAATTCTCTTTTCCCCATAGTGTAGAGAGGAGGACTGAAGCATTTGGAGATTAAGGTAACTGGTATGGCTGGGAATATCATTTATTAGGGATTGAAATTCTGTTTCTGTCTGCAATAAAGCACTTGCTTAGACTCTCTTGTGAGACAAAATGAAGCACATGGAAGGTGTTTGGACAATGTATGTCACTGCTCAGGAGTTGTTGTTTCCAGAGGGAGGAATTGGTATGAATTGTCAAGGGCAGGGCAATACATGGGACCTTTAGAGCCTCCTCTGTTTAGCGTCTGAGGTATTTGAAGACTAAACTAATATACACATTTTTCCTTCCCTAAAGGTTCTGCCAATTCTTGAAATTCTGTATCACGTTGAAGAAAGGAATTCACACCATGTTTACATGGCCCTTATCATTTTGCTGATCCTTACAGAGGATGATGGCTTCAACCGATCCATTCATGAAGTGGTGAGTTGCTGTTTTGGTAAATAATCCTTCAGCTCTAAAAATAATCTAGATATTTACTTCTAAGAGGATACATTGGCGAATCTGTTCCCTCAGCAGAGGCTGTATGAGCTCATCCAAATTTGATGGCATATACGTCTTTCTTTTGTAAGAAGAATGAACCTGAAGACTGCTTTCAAAACTTTTCCCAAGTGAAATGAACAAGCACACTCCCTCCTCTAGAGAAACTACTGCAAATATCTCTTTTTCTGTCTTTTTTTTGTGTTCCCTGTTACAAATTAGCCTAGTAATAGCTGGGCAGGCTGCCTCAAAGGTGCTGAATGTTTGCCATGGAAGTGGAGGGCCTAGAAGAGAGGAAAAAAAACAGGAAACCTTTTTTTATTTCTCTTGAAAAACTTTGCTTAACTAGTTTGATGCAGCCTTTAGCTGGAGTTGTATTTTCCATACTAAATGTTCCTTCCTTACTTGGCACTTCTTTTTCTGTCTCTCTGTTAGATTAATTTCTGTTTTATGTTGTCTGTATAACAGGATCCAAATTTTTACTAGCTTTGATGGACCTTGACCATCTGTGCAGGAGAATACCTTGGACAATTGTGTCCTAGTTTCCCAGCTTCTAAAACTATGATACTGCATGAGATATTTACACTGATTTAATTTAATTTTTTAACTGGGACACAGAAATTCTCTTTTGGGGAAATTATTATCTTTGTGAAAATATTGAAATGCAAAATACTGAAAGCAAGTTTCAAGGTTCCTAAACAGAACTCTCTCCCAGGTGAATTTCCAGCCTTACAGTATTTTTTCTCTGAAATTTCAGATTATTTAGTATAGCTCTGTGTGTAGAAAGCAGGAAGAGATTATTTAAATGCAGTTTCCTGGGAATACCTTTTTGGAAGCAGCTTTTAGGAGCACCTATAGTAACCATGCAGATGACTGAAATATTTTCTTGAGGCTTTTTCCTACCTTCAACTTTGTGTGCCTTGAACCTGTACAAGTGCACCAGAGGTGTACGTGTGTGATGTTTATTTTTGGGTTCCATGTCACTGAGTCATTTATCCTCTCTCATAAACTGGGCTGGTTGAGAGTTGGAATTCAGCAGACAAGGTGTCATTCCAGCCTCAGTCTCTTCCCCTATCACTCTTCGTTCGTTTTAGAGGCTTTACACACGGTCTTTCAATAAATTCCTTACTGGATGAGTAAAAGTGGAAGATTTCCCTAAAATTCCTTAATGAGGATCCAGCTGTGGAATGAAAACATAAATCAAGTTTCTTGTCCGGTTTATCCTGCCTTTCAGCTAACCCTGCCAACAGAGTTGTAGTGTTTGCTTGCACTGTGGATATTGGTTTACTACTTCTATCTTAATAAAAACACAAACCCCACCTTGTTCCTTTTACTCTGCACTGATCTTTTTTTTCACTCATGCCTTTGCTTCTTCCATTTACTTCACAATTTTTTTTTTATTTTACTTCAGATGTTCTCTAAATGCATCTTTCTTTTCCTCTGTGGTTGTGTTTTCCTGCTCTGTAGTGCCTGGTTCCATTTGCTAATAGTGCTGTATGGACAGAGTTTTGCTGGGTTTGGTTCTTAGGTGGATAATGAGAGGTGGCTGTGGGGTGCATGAGCCTGCAGGCCTGTCTGTGAGCTTCTCCTACACATTCCTACAGATCCCAAGGAGGGAAATAACTGTAAGGGAAAAAAAGTTTCAAAGTCATACTTATAAATCCATTCCTCTCACCCATTAATTAAATAGATGTTTTCAGGTATGAATGAGCAAGTTACTGTTCAAAAACTCTAGTATTAAGTATGAAATTAGTCTTGTACTTTCTTAAGTATTGACTCCACATCTCCTAAAGCCTAAGAGGTATTACAGGTCTGCAAAATGATGGGAGTCAAAAAATCTGAGAAGGCCTTTCTATAAAATGTAAGCATCTAGCACCAGTTTCATAAGCCTCATGCATACAAATACATACCAAATTTTAGCAGTTTACAGCAGAATTTTTTTTTTTCTCCATCACTTGGGTAAAAGATGAAGAAAAAAAGATGTGCTTTAGCATTTAAAATATTTTAGATCAACCTGTTTTTCTCTCTGCTGTGTATCCTGTGTACTGTTCTTATAAGAACCATGACTGTACAGTTCATTTATGGGTTATTTTCCTTTGTGGCATTTAACCCACATTTATTTATTGATTTTTAGGATTAATTTTAGTAAGCAAAGTTTTATAAATCTGGTGATTATACCAACTGGTAAGGAGCTCAGGAAACCACAGAAACTCTTGTTGACTGCTGTAGGATGCTGAAGCATTTTTTATTTAAAATGAATGTGGTCTTACCTGCCTGGAAAATATGATCAAAATCATAGGTCCTGTCCCTGCAATTGGTTTAATGCAGTTGGGTCACTGTAACTACACAGAACGCAATTTCTTTCACTAATAATGACAATAATTATAATAGCAGAATAAACAAGTAAATGTAAGAATTCCCCAGATGGACAAGTACTGGTGATCTTTTGTCTCTGATTTATGAAATCCTAAATAAAATTACATCAGACATCAAAATAGCATCATAGGTTATTTTACGTAGCAGTAACCTTATTGTGCTACTGTAGCACTTTATGCTGTAGTCAGTGGTGATAGACTGTAAATCACGATTTAACTGTGTTTATTTTTAGTGTGTTAAAAAACATCTCACGAGCAAAGTTGTGGGAAACTGAGAATCTCACTGCTTGGTAGAACTGAGCTCCTGCTCTTTGCATCTGCAGTTTGTGCTTCCTAAATTGCAAGACTATGCAAGAGCCTGGTATTCAAAAGAATAATCAATCAAAACATTTTAATTACTTTTAAAATTATTCTTGCAAGACCACCCCAGGACTAAGATTTCTCTTTTTTTCCCTTTTTAATGTTAACTGCAAACCAATGAGATTGGTCAGTGGGGGTGCTCGTTCCAGGTAAATGATTTTGAAATTTAATATATTTTCATGCTTCATGCCTCTGAAAATGGATGGTGGTGATTGCTGTTGTTGTTTTTGAAATAGCCATTTCACTGCCTACCAGCTCAGGTTGCTTTCCTCAGTGTAGAGGAGAGGTAACAGGTTCTAGTATGTAACTTTATAACTGTGAATTTATCTATTTTTTTTAAGAGTAGTGTACTATTTCAAGGAATACTTATCTCAGTAACTGTCTTTATTTCCCGGGTTGGTGTTTTCAGAGTTTCAGTGAAGATTTCACTGAAGGTTTCTAGGGTTAGACTGGAGAATTAAAATGTCTTTGTCCATGCTTACAGCTGTCAACTTGTTACTTAATGAGCCCTGGTAACTTCATGTTTTGCATTAGGAATCTGAAATTTGGCAGGTGGCCTTTGTGCCAGGGCTCTGCTGCTGATAATATGAGTAAATGTGACCAAATTATCAGTCTCTGGGCGCGGGGGAGCAGCCTGTTTCCATCTGCGCAGCAGAGACGTAGCCGGAGGTGGCCTGACGTCTGTGGAAACTGAATATTCTCATTTTGCTGCTCCCAGAGCCATCTGGGCTGTGTGCATCCTCCTGTGCCCAGGGATCATGTTATCAGCTGAGATAGGCAGGGACGAGCTGCAGCTTGTGCAAGTGCAGCTCCCAGCTCCCGTGGGACGGGACTGTGCTCCCAGGGATGTTTCTGCTGCTGCTTGGCAGGGGTTGAAACCACACAGAGCCGTTTGGCTTGGAGAACCCCTGCAAGGCCATCGAGTCCAGCCATTCCCCCAGCACTGCCAAGGTCACCAGTGGCCCATGGCCCCATGTGCCACATCGACACGTTGAAGAAAATGTGGAAGAATGGGAGCCCTGATGTGGCAGCAATTGGGAGAAATTTGAAACAGGCTGGGACTGGCTGTGCATGCAACATGGGATGGTGCAGTAGGGGAGAGGGACAAGAGTTAAACAAGAAGTAGGTAAGATATGGGATGCTGAGAAGAGAGATGACTAAAGAGGCAGGATAGGAACAGAGTGACAAAAAGCTGAGGAAGGTGAAGTCAGGCTTGTTTTTGATGAGAGACTGGGATGCGCAGGGTAGGACAAAGGAGAGTGGCTTCCACTGCCAGAGGGCAGGGACAGATGGGATATTGGGAAGAAATTCCTGGCTGTGAGGGTGGGCAGGCCCTGGCACAGGGTGCCCAGAGCAGCTGTGGCTGTCCCTGGATCCCTGGAAATGTCCAAGGCCACTCTGGGGTTTGGAGCACCCTGGGATAGTGGAAGGTGGGTTGAGCTTTCAAGTCCCTTCTAACAGAAACCATTCCGTGGTTCTGTGATGATAAGGTGTGGGTGGGGGGAGTGGAAGCAGCTAAAAGAAAGAGCTGAGAAGGAATGAAGCCTGGGAGGGCGAGGAGGTGGGAATAAGCTACAAGAAGGAAAAACAGGAAGGGCGATGGCTTCTATATACAACAGAGATCCATGGGTGGATGAGAAAGATGTGTCTGGAGATGTTGGAGGGATGAAGGTACTACTTGAGACTACTTAACTTGTCCCAGTCCCATTCCTACTCCTCTTATCCCACTTGGACACCCTGTGGGAGAGAGCACATGATGGAATCTGCTCTCAGTTCCAGTGTAGAGTGAATCATGAACTTCCACTTTGATTGGTGAAGTGCAGGGATGTGTCCCACAAAATAGCACCAAAGAGGGTGGGAGGAAACATGGGGATTGTTTAATTTGTAGGAGGAGGTTGCTTTGCTGTTTCACCCATAAATCAGAGACTACAAAAAGTAACTTATTAGAAATTTAATCAGTTAAGTTGATGGGTTTTTGGCCAGGATAAGTGTATTTTGTCTAAGAGGGGAAAAAAATAAACGAACCCAAACTCTTGGGTATCATTTCAGAACAAATTGAGTGACGTTATTTCTTCAATAATCATCAGGAAATACGTCCCTTTATGTACTATTGGTTTCAATTTACATTGTGTGTCATGTCAAAACAAATAGTATTTTATAGTACCCATTTTCATAGCTGTATTTTGTTTTTTAAAAAGTCTGTTAAATTTTCAATAAGCATTTAAAAGTCAGGAAATGAACCACAACTTATCGCTGCTATATTTATGTATTACTGAGAGTAACCATTATTTAATGATCATATACTGTATTCTTCAAATAACAATATATTTTTCTTCTGGAAGGTTCCAGTGCTGAGCTTGAGATATTTGCTTGAAATATTTGTCAAAGTGGTTAATTTATTTCTTTATATAAAATCTTCTCTTGAGAACAGGTATATTCACATAGTAATAAATAAGCTGTTATTAAGAAATTACAATTAAGGCAACCAGAATGAATGTCTGCACTTACAGTAGCATTTTGCATTTGTGAAGTAACCCATGAACTTGCTGTATCTTACCATATGTTTATGCTTGGCAGTCTTGGGATGATCAAGTTCTCCACTAGCAGAGTATCTTCTTGCAGTGAAGTTCATATGTGTGATTCATTAATTACTTACACTAACAGCTTTTGAAATTTTCAGTTGCCTTTTTTTGTGAAAATATGTGTGGATTTTGCTTTGTTTTTCAGGCATTTCCTGTTAATCATCTATGTTGTTCGTCCCAACTAGTTGTCCTTGTTTACTGAAACTCCTTGGATGACTTGTTTTCATTTTTACCATCATCACTTTGTCTTAAAATAGTATTAGTGACTTGTTATAACCAGAAATTATATTGGTTTCTGCATCCACTCATCGCCTGCTATTTGTGGAAACCTCTCTTGTAGTGATTTCATATTTCCTATTCGTTCCTCAGCCTTGACCATTCTCCCCTTAAATACCTCTCAAGTCTTTCCGTTTTCCCCCTATTCTGATTTTTTGATCCTTTTAGTGAAAGGTGTTTATCATCAACAAAGAGCAAGGTATTGGGCAGCATGTGATAATGGAGATGCTTTTAAAAAATTATTTTAAAATTTATTTCAAGGATCTAAATTTTTTTTCTCTTCATATATAATAAAAAGTTACTTTTATATCTTGAAATTCATCAGCTTACCAATAAACGTGAATCATAATAAGGGTGCTATTTCAAATGTCTCTTGTACTGTGAAAGAGCTTCCAGAGGTACAGACTCACAGAATGGTTTGGGTTGGAAGAGACCTCAAAGTTCATCTCGAGGTTCCACCCTCTGCCATGGGCAGAAATACCTTCCACTGTCCCAGGGTGCTCCAGCCCCATGTGACCTGACCCTGGACACTGCCAGGGATCCAGGGGCAGCCACAGCTGCTCTGGGCACCCTGTGCCAGGGCCTGCCCACCCTCCCAGCCAGCAATTCCTAATTCCCAATATCCCATCTGTCCCTGCCCTTTGGCAGTGGAAGCCATTGCCTGTGTCTTGTCCCTTCAGTCCCTCTCCAGCTCTCCTGCCATCTCTCTTCTCTCTCTGAAGTTACACAGAGTGATAGCTTTGTGTGCAGCAGTCCTTGTTAAACATATTTATATTTTGACCAAGAATAACCCTGAATTTATGGAGGATCTTTTCCATGTTTTTAGGACAGTTCCTGTTGAGTCATTTTTACCAGTCCTTCAAGGCAGGGTGGTGGGTACATGTGTTTCCTCCATGTCGGTTGGATGAGTACAAGGAAAGAGTGGATTGATTCTCCTTCTGCAGTGAACTTAGAAATGGTGGTTAACCTCATCCACCCTGATAGTGGAGGGCATTGAAAGATACGAAGCTCTTAATCTAGCTGATGACTTTCTCTAAGTATTAGGGGAAGAGACTTCATACTTTTCAAGGGAAAGGCTTCAGTGTGAAGCCAACACTGTTGATCTGCCCCCGACCTTCAGTGTGTGTGCTCTTGCCCATCAGTCAGAGCTCCTGTGTGCGGCCTCTTGCCCAGCCAGTGATGAGGGAAAATGGCAAGGCATTAGCAGAATTATTCAGATGTCTTGGGTGTAAAGGGAGACTTTATAAATTGTGAAGGGTAAGATCAAAATGAGTATATGAGTGCAGTGGCACAGGGCATAGAAATTGGTGAAGTGCCAAATGTAATCATCTTTCGACACTTGATGTGTTTCCATATGACTTAAAGTTGATGAGATCCACTAGGTGATAATGCTGCAGAGGTCTGACTTTTTTTTCTTTGTTAATTTTGTTTTAATTATGCTTTGGAGTACAAAAATTAAGTCACATTTGAGACTGGAAGCTAATTTTCGTGTCTTAAGGAATGTGAGATTCCAGACAGCTTCCTGTGTTCTTATTCAGACCTAGGTGCTGAAGAGCCTTTTTCTTCCATTTTTTTTCTTTTGCAGATACTGAAAAACATCACTTGGTATGCTGAGCGTGTCCTAACAGAGATCTCACTTGGGAGTCTTCTGATACTGGTTGTGATTAGAACCATCCAGTACAACATGACACGGACAAGGGTAAGAGTTATGTTGAGCACTTGTGAATTCCTAACCTCAGCAGCTTGAATTCAATTTCAAACAGGGAGTGGGATTTTATTAATTCTATTGCAGCCAATTGGCATCTGGTTTTGCAGGAGAGAAGAAAATAGATCAGCTGTGTTAACTGTGAACTTGTAACACAACTTCTGTCTTGTCTTCCAGTTCATTGAGTATGGTTCTCTAAAGACCTTCATTCAGGCATCAAGCTCATCTTCAGTTGAGAAGAAAGAGTTCCTTAGTTTCATGAGAAGAAATCATTCCTTACAGGCTGTTTGCCTCTCTGAATGACTTAAAAGTTGGAATTTCAGGTCTATGTATTGCTAGTTTTTTTGGGAAGTACGGCAGAGACTGGGCCAGAAGACCTTTTTGAGCTCTGGCAAAGCAAAACTGCTTTAACTTCAGAGCCTTATAGCCTAGATTGATTTTGTGCATTTTTCAAACATTTGGTTTCTTTACTTTTTTTGCAAACATAAACATGGTATCATGCACTTCTGAATATTTTCAACAATTAAGGCACAGAATTTATGTTAAACAGTAGCCAAAATATTAAATATATCTTAAACTGGAAAAATTAAGAATTTTACTTTTATGATAAAAAGAATTGGAAGGAATGAGAACAAATTTGCCATATATTTGTAGTATTTAGAATCTGTTAAGTTATGTAAATGAATATTTTAGACTTGAATAGGGAAATTAACCCCTTTTGGATTGAATAAGTGGACACGTTTCATTCTGTGAGAACCCTTGACTTTGAACGGGCCATCAGATAAATGCTTAACTGGACAAATGGCTTCAGGGATGCTGAAATGAGGACCAGTGCTCTGAATTATGGTTTGGTTGTAGTTGTGGGATCTATAGAATGGTGTGAAAGAGTCAACAGGGAGATGAGTTATGAAGTAGAAAGTTTTAGGATAAGACTACAAGAGGGAGAGAGAGAAAGGCAGAGAGGAGGAAAATGTCTTTCTGTATATGTTACAGCAGTAGTGCAATTGTAAATGAACATTGAGAGACAAATACAAACATGTCTATACATATATGTATGTATACACTCTGAAATCTGTATGGAATCACTCTTTTATAATCCTTATAATTTAAGAAAACATGTTCAAACATCACCAAGTATATACTCTTCGCATTTCTGCCACTGCTTTTAAAACAACATATATTACTCAGTCTTTTGAGTGATTCCTGCAAGAGGTGTCAGTGCGTATCCAACAAACAGTTTGATGTGTTGATTTTTTTATCTTTCCTCTTCTTTCTGACAGGACAAATACCTTCATACAAATTGTCTGGCAGCCTTAGCAAATATGTCGGCACAGTTCCGCTCGCTTCATCAGTATGCTGCTCAGAGGATCATCAGGTAAATATAAAGACTGCTGGAAAACCATCTTTACTAAAACTCTGGAGTAGAAAAGCTTGAATTTTGTATGCCTTAGTAGTACAGAAATATTAGTTTTATATGCCTTAATAGATACCAGTGAACTAAACAGCAGAAACAATAACTGAGTAACTAAATAATCCCAGAATAAATCTTACTTGCTCTATATTTGAACCTGCTCTGAATGGACAGAAAAATGTACAAGTTTCTCTGTCTGAGAAACTTCTGCCTTTAAATCTTCTTAACAGAACAGCTCAATAGCTGCCTTCAAAATAGAAGATTTCCAAGGATTTGTGTGAATTACAAATTCAGTCACGTATTCAGTTATTATAAAAATTCACTGAGTGGTGGTTCTCAAGTACTATACAGCATGGATTTTCTGCTTATTTCTTCCTGCATATTTGGCAAAAGGTCTATTTTTAAAATCAGACATAATTAAATGATCATTTTGTGACAATACCCTGCAAATATGGGCAATAAAGCCTAGATCTATTCTTTTCAAATGATAAAGTTTAATATCCTGTATAATAGTCAATAGTTAATGTCTGCTCTGGTTCTAAAACAAGGCCAGAACTTTGAAGGAGCAGATATTGAAGTTGGTCCTTCCTATTGTGTTTCTGTGCTGCAGAGCACATTGTAAAGGCAGATAACCCTGCACCAGGCATCCTTCTCATTTGGCAGCCAGCCCTGCTCCACGCTCCAAGGGAAACTGGGAAGGTCCCTTTTAATGTGATCTGGAATAAATTGTTACAGGGCTTGTCAGGTACAGACTGCGTGCCAAAAATAATAATTGTGTACCTGTACACTTTGTCAAGGACTGGGTTAACATGACATACAGCTTGTTCTTAAGGATTTAATTCTCTCCAAGACACTTCTCCTTTGAAAATGGTTGGTGGTAAAAGTAGGACAGGTTACCAGAATGAATGCATTGTGTTGGTGCCTTTCACCTGCCTGATACTTGCCCTCTTTCATACCCTTGGCAGAACTAAAGAGGGTTCAGAGTTTGAAATGGAGCTATTTTCCCCTTACTTGCCACAGACATTGTCTTAAATATTTGCTGTGCTCATTTCTCAAATCATAGACTTGAAGTCTGCGTTTTCCAAGCCTTTGAAATATTCTGAAATCAGAGATCCTGGTGCACTTCTCTGACTCTCAAAAACTTGGTCTGGTTCTTACTGTGATACTTCATTTGCCACTTCAGATCTTGTTCCTAGAATCCTGGGTTCTGATTTTGTTCTGTTTTGTTCTACGGCTGTTTCTGCAGCCCAAAATGAGATGTGTTCTTCTGGTTATATTTGAGGCAGGAAGCAGTTATCTTGCTAGTCTCAAGACCCAAGAATTTCTCTTTCATTCATTTCATGCAGCATTTTATCAGGATCCTCTAACTTTTGGGAACCTTATTCCTAATGTCTCCCGACCTGCATAGTCACAACATGACTTCAACGTTGCTGCTTGATTTTCAGCTGTGATGTTCTTATTGGAGGCAGACAGACTTGTTCTGCTGCTTGACACTGACGAGTTCAGAAAGAAGGCAAAGGGGTGAATGACAGAAAACAGGGAAAGGAAATTCTGTCAGAGTAGAAGATCATCGAGTCCAGCTGTTGGAGTCCCCATCCCTGGAGGTGTTTAAAAGCCATGTGGCACCCAAGGACATGGGTCAGTGGTGGCCTTGGGCAGTGCTGGGGGAATGGTTGGACTCGATGATCTTCAAGAGCTTTTCCAACCTAAATGGTTCTATAGTTCTATTCTATGATTCTATAAATTAGCCTGAGACCTCAGTGCATTTGGAGAATTGTCGACATGTTAGTCTGGTAGGACAGCAGAGAGAAGGGTGCTGGCTATCCCAGCCATTGGGTGCCAGCAGGCTTGGAGCTGTACTGTTCTGCCTGGAAGTAATGTAAGGGTTTGTAGAGAAAGTGGTCATATTCATCAACTGAAGAAGCAAAAAAAAAGCAATAAAATCTGTATTATGTTTACTATGACATTCTTACATAGTCCAAAGGTATTCCACACTGTTGCTTTTAAGCTTTTGTCTTCTTGTAGCCAGGCACTCCGTATTATTATAAGTGGAAATGGCAATGAAGGAGGTGACTTTAGATTTGAAACAGAACCAGCAAAACAAGAGGAGTATTAGGGAAAGAAGGTCTTATTCTGGAGTGAGGAAACTGTACATCTGGACAATAGGCAAAAACGACCACCAAGACTGGAATTTAATTTGTCGCTGTGATCTTGATTGCTTGTAAATCAAAAGACATGACTTTTAAAATGTATTAAAATCAGTTGTAAAGTGTCCTGTGGGACTAGGACGTGGGCAGGCTGGAAGGAAGATCCAGTTCCAGGAGCAGCCTGTCTCCTGTTAGACTTTACTGCATTTTCTTCTCAGGAACTTTACAGCCCTGGCTTCCTTGGCAGGTTTAATCACGATCGAGGAAGTATTTTAACCCGATTTCCTCTCAAAATACACCAGATTTGCTATGAAGTTTCAGTTACCAAGAAAAGCAGTACAAATACACGTATTTCTTAACGGGCTGGTGTTTGAGTCATATATGATCCTTCCTTTTTCTAACTTAGGAAGTCTGTTATCCACAATTATTAAATTTAGCCAGCAGTGATGGACCCAGCTTTGTTCCATGATGCCAAAGCAGAATATGTATATTTATACTCCTATTCTGCTTTACCATCAGAGTACAAGCCTCTTAATGAGAAAGCATTTTCTGCAACGGAAAAACAAAATAGTACTTTATATTACATGAGGTATTTCAGGATATAGGTTTCTAAATTAAGTAGCTCTGAAACACTTAAAATCTGCTTAGCAATACAACTGAATAGACAGTCATAATTTAAACCTCACCAGATGCTCTAATGACTCCTTCCTTAATGTGAGAATTAATTCCATTTCCATGCAGGCTTTTTCCTAATCCTATTCTGAGCAGAGACAGCCAATTGTTTTAAATTCTGAAGACTATTTTCTGTGAAAGAATGAGCTGGGAATATTCAATGTAGTGCACTTAAGAGCTCAGTAAAATACAACTTCATAATGTTGGGTAATTTGTATCGCGTTCCAGCAAAGCATGAAAATTGTCAGATTTGTGTAAATCTATCACAAGCAGCTGCTGGAAGTTAAAAATAGAAGTAATAGATGTTCCCTAGTAAGATCCAGGGTTCACTTAGTGTTGGATATCCTCTGTTGTTGATTGTCCTGACTTTGAAATCCTTGCCTTCTCTGATCCTTATATGGGCCATTCACTGAAGAACTGGGCTCAGTGATCCTTGTGGGTCCCTTCCAGCTCAGAATATTCTGTGATTCTGAGATTCTCTATACACTGCTACCACGGGTTAGTGTTTAAATACTCAGAGCTCTTTTATCAGCAGATTGCTGAGGGTGGTACTGCACTGCACTGTGGAGTGCTGCTGTTTGTAGTATCTTAAAATTATATTTAAATGTACCTGCATAGTAGTGTGCATATTCAGTTTGTCACTTAACACTGCAGGTCAGTTGTCATTAATTCCTTTAACCTATTTGGAAACAGCTTTTGTTCGTGATATCTGGCTTTTCTTCAGCTTGCCTGACTGCTGTAGTATATGGAACACTTGGAGGGTCTTCCTCAGATTAGCTGTGTTTTGGCATCTCCTCTCCATGTCATTCTAATAAAATTAGAGACAAGAAGAGGACTGATCACTTCAGGCTAATGCTTTTCCTATAGCTTCATGTGGTGGAATGTTTGCTGTTTCCTAAGCAGGCATATGCCACTAGAGGTTGCCATGCACCTCACCAATTAGATGTGGACTTCTAACAATAAATGACTTCATGGGGCTAGAAACACTATCCAGTTTTCCTTTTTTTCCTACATTATCACCACAGCTGCTCGTGCAGGGCTGTGTGAGACACTAAGAACTCTATTGGTTGCACTTTTGTTGATTTCTTTGGTAGTCACAGGGGTTTCAGTGTGGTTCAGGGTGTGACATGAGGAAAGAGGTTTGTGTCAATTCTCCTGATGCTGGTAGGAGTCAAATGGAATTAGAGAATAATGTGTGCTTTAAAGGGGTACAGATCAGAGACCTGTGTAACTTGTGCATGCTATGGGATGCAGTAGGTTGTACTTGAGTGTCATCACAGCCCTGCTGTACCTGCTTGGAGAACAAAGCTGGAGACCTATGTAACAGCTATAAACATTTTCCTCTTTTTATAAATAAGTTGTGATTATTAGTGTCCTTAAACATCAATTCTTGTAACATCTGACTGAATTGCTGTAGTTCCTCACATGTGAGAGGAGGATGAAGCCCTGAATTCCCTTCATAGTCTTCAGTAAAGTCTTCATCTTTTTGTACAGTTGATTATGTTTCTTAAGATACTGTGAAAATTGCTAGCCTTGGTAATATATGCTGCTATATTTGAGAAATTTCAGCTCCCCAACCAAACCATTTATTTGCTTTATGGTTTTCTGTGTTAGTAATTTAATTTCTTTGGTATGGTTTCCTCTTACAGAAGTCTGATGGGATTTTCCTGAGCAAAAATGTTTATGACTGTTGTTTAGGAAAAAGAGTACAGGATGTAACTTTAAACTGTGCTTTTTAAGCCCTGTTTATGCTGAACTAAAAATTGTCTTTAAGTTGTAATGTGTGAGTTTCTACAGGAACATTGTATTGCTACAGCAGTGTATTTCATATGATCCCATAATAGTTTCAGTGAGAATGGACCCTAAATCCCATCTCGTTCCACCTTCCCTTCCATGGACTGGGACGCCTTCCACTGGACTGGGTTGCTTGAAACCCTGTCCAGTGTTTTCCTTGAAGTAACTGTAAATAAAATTTTTCCTTATACCCAATAAAACCCTGCCCTCTGGCAGTGGGAGCCATTGCCTGTGTCCTGTCCCTGCAGGCCTTGTCCCCAGTCCCTCTGCAGCTCTCCTGGAGCCCCTTTAGGCCCTGCCAGGGGCTCTGAGCTCTCCCTGGAGCCTTCTCTTGTGCAGGTGAGCAGCCCCAGCTCTCCCAGGCTGCCTCCAGAGCAGAGGGGCTCCAGCCCTGGCAGCATCTCCGTGGCCTCCTCTGCACTGGCTCCAGCAGCTCCACGTCCTTGTGCTGCTGGAGCCAGGGCTGGAGGCAGCTCTGCAGGTGGGCTCTCACCTGAGCTCAGGGGCACAGGGGCAGAATCCCCCCTGCCCTGCTGCCCACGCTGGGGGACCAGCCCAGGGCATGGGGGGTTCAGGCTGGGGCAGGCCCAGCTCTCACCCACAGCACCCCCAGGTCCTTCTCCCAGGGCTGCTTTTGATCCATTCTCTGCTCAGAAAAATTTGAGTGAATCACTGTGTTTCAACAAAGAAGAAAAATGCTTATAGAGCTGCAAGACCTGTGTGATCTGACCCGTGTATTAGAGGCCACACTGAACTGAAAAATCTGAAATTGTTAGTGTGTGAATGTGATGAAATTAAAATTTGCCAATTGCTTAGTAATATCATTTAGCAGTGCCAATAAGGAGATGTAATTGCTGGTTCAAAATTCTCTAGGCTGCTCACATAGGAAGATAAACAAATTTGTCTCCCACCCAGCTTTAGACTGTGAGCATTCTGGTTTTCCTGCCTTTTTTTTCTTTGATGTCCACAGTGGTTTTGGGAAGCTCTTTACCAGAGAGCTTCCTCTTTCATTGGAAAACAGCAATGGGATAGTTGGAGCAGAGAACTAGTGAGATTGAGTTCTTACAATCAAAGGCACTTCTTAAGGGGAAAAACTTGGAAGTGTAATCCAGGTAGCTGCATGAATGCTTCAGACTTGTTTGCTTTCTAATTTAGTTCTCATTTGGAAATATGGGTATAGGACAGAAGTGTTTCTTCTCATACAGGAGTTTTGACTTTTAAATTATAAGATTTGAGCTAAGTTGGCATTTCAGACTTCAACTGAGATGAATAAATTGAGCAAATATAATTAAGTGAATAGAGTATGCAGTAATTTTGTTAAGCTCATCATTCTGGCATCTTTCTTACAGCAGCGTAATGAATGGGGTTAAATTAGAGCAGTCTTTCAGATAAAAAACTTCCTAAAATTGTTCCAGATTTGGTAGTTGAAGCCCTTTGACACTAGGAAACCTTATTTTGAAAAATTCTTTAATTTCAGGAGTGTCAGCTTTTAGTAATCAAAAAGCAAGATAACACTAGTAAGATGTTCAGTGATTGATTTATAACCCATACATTTATTAACACATAACATGAAAACTGGTTCCTCCCTCCTTTATTCCTTCTCAGTTGGTACTGTTGGAACACGGGGTTTATGTTGCTTAGAGCTGCACAGCTCTGGGGATGGTTTGAAACACACAGGTTTGCATCACACCACGCACACTGGGAGCCTGGGCTTGGGTAGGCTGTAATGGCACTGTAGGAATCAATAGACAGGGTTTTACAATCTGGGTTTGAGTCTTCATCTCTTAATTGGGCCATTAAATAAAATCTCAGTTTACTGATCTCTTAATCATACCGGAGAAGTGTTCACAATGGCAGGCCCTAGAGAAAAGAGACTGCTCCTGCTCCCACGGCAGCAGACATTGAGAGACTTCACAGGTTAAATTATAACATAATAAACGATGAAGCTTCTTGGAATTAGTGCCCTGTGGCCAGAGCTTTTAAATACTGAACCCTCTAAGCATCAGCTTTGTACTGCTCAATAGTGAACCCTCTGAGCATCAGCTTTCCCATTCCTTTTTTTAACCAAAAGAAAAGAAGAAAGGAAGGAATTGAGGGTAATGAACAGTTTCTCTAAAGCAGTGAAATCTGCCTCTGCAGATAACGTGAGGGGAATAGTCAAAAATCCCTGGTTTCTGATAGTGAAACTCAAGTACACCCAGTCTGAGCTGTTCAAGAATAAAAGATAATTTTTTTGTCCTCTTTTGAATCACATATGGGTTGTGCTAGAAAGAAATTATTTCAATGATAGTTATCACAACAGTATGGCTATTTTCTAAAGTTTCTAAATGTGATTTTTAATGTCAGGCTGATGTTAATTTCACTGTCAGTGCAGGAAGCCCCACAGCCCTACTCTCCAATTCTATGCTTTTGGGAACCTGTTGATAGAAACAGTGGCTTTTAGTAATTCCTATCCCTGATCATTTTCATTCAGACATCATGTCACTGAGGTGAACAGGCAAAGAGCATCTTCCTGTGGATATGGCTTTAGGTTATTTATCTGCAACTTAACCGGCTTGTTTAATTTTCTGTGTTTGCTATAAAACAGTAGCTGATGACCTGTTCATCCCAACAAATGTACATTGCCATACAATGCTTGGACTGGTGAATTTGTTACTTTGAAAAATCTGTATTGATTTTTCTCTCCATCCTTCACTTGGGTAGTATTTACCATGTGCTGTAAGATACAGGTTCTAGCAAAAAGTTCTCTTCAGAATGGAAGGCTGCAGAACTGACTGGTTGACTTTGTCTCAAAAGTAAGAGTTAAAATCCTCAAAGACAATTTAATGCTTCTTAACTTTGAAATAGTTTGTAACATTTTTGTTCAGAAAAGAAAGCATTTATTGTATAGCCTGGATATAAGATGGCTTCCCACTGCCAGAGGGCAGGGTTACATGGTATATTGGGAAGAAATTTCTGGCTGTGAGGGAGGAGAGGCCCTGGCACAAGGTGCCCAGAGAAGCTGTAGCTGCCCCTGGATCCCTGGAAGTGTCCAAGGCCAGACTGAAAAAGGCTTTAAGCAACCTGGTACCGTGGAAGGTGTCCCTGCCCATGGCAGGGGGTGGAATGAGATGATCTTGAAAGTCCCTTACAACACAAGCCATTCTGTGATTGTATGATAAAATGATAGTCTGTTTACGAGAAACTGCTTTATAATGAGATTTTTTTAAACCCCTGTGCAGTGCAGCAAAAGTGGTAATCCCATTTTTATTAAGCATTCCAAGTAGAGTGAAAACTAATGTCTTCTCAGAAAAAGGGCCTTCATGATATTCTCATGCTCCGGCCATGTTTGAAAGAGGACACTGTGAAAATGGAAGATCAGGCAACTTCAAGCCCCTGAGCGTGAGCTTTGCTTTTCCCTTGTGGGCTGCCAGGAGCCAAGGTGGTGTGTGTAGTAGGACACCTGGAGACTTGGTTTGAGTCACCCGCTGCAACCTCAGGCAGCTTTGCCTTCTCTTCCTTGAGCTGTGCACAGGCACAGGCTCCTACTCTGTGTGCAGTGCTTTTTATACCCCTCATTCTCTGCTCTGTCACTGTTACTCCCCAAACCTACAGAGGGTTTGAGGAATCCCTGGGGTGCCTTTTATTGGGAGACAGAAACGATTTACAAAGAACTCAATAGCGTTAAATAAAAGAAACATATGCTGGCCTTATTAGTAGCTTGTTGACCTAGATTAGCTGTGGGGAAGCTTATAAGCTGATCAGCCATTCCAAAATTGGGAGATGTCATTGCAATTAGTAGGAAAGGCTGTGACAAAAGGGAAGACAACAATTGTTCTGACAAGGGAAAAGAGAATATTAGTAGCAAATGGGTTCTTGCTGGCATGACTTAGGGATGTAAATAGAATGAATTTAATTTTTTAAGAGGAAAGAAGCAATTCCTTGTTACTAAGAATTGAGTGTAGTTGTGGTCAAATGTACTCAAATGCTGCTTTAGCTATGTCAACAAGCAGGAGGAGTACCCCATGTGTGATTGCCTGTTTTTGCCTGTGTGTAACATATGGAGATGAGGTTTTAGGCTGATATCAGCTGTTTCCAACATGGAAATATCATTGAACTTGGTTTAAGCCTGGTTGAACCCGCTGAGGATTCTGAGTGGGCATCTGATGGGACAGTAATACCCTCGTCCCCCATCTGGCGTGAGCAGTCGAGTGCCCCACGTGCCATTGGAAGTGTTTGCAGCCCAGGACCCCCAGCTCACGGCTCATGGAGGCTCCCCAGATGGACAGATTGGATCAATGTGAGCCATGGATAGATACTGGGGAAGCAGTTGCTTCTCTCTGTGTCAGGGTCTTCTCACATGGAGCAGAGCAGTTAAACTGTCTTATCTTCTGCTCTGCAGTTAATGGCCACAGCGCTCCTTAAAAATGACAGTTTGATTGCTGATTTGGCTTAAAAGGGTATTTAGTATCAAAATATGCACCGCTCTGAAAGCTCAACTCTGTGCAAGGTAGTTTGCTCTTCCATGGACCACTTTTTGTGTCTCTGCTGACTTGTAGGCAGCAACCAGCAGGATCATTCTGTCATTTTTGGGGAGCCAGGCACTACTACAACTCATTTGTCTTCCACCATCCAGAAAATTGTGTGGTATTTCAGAGTCTTACAAACAGCAAGTCGCTGCCTGGCAGGATGTGTGATTCAAATCAGCATAGAACTGAGGTGTGTTGAAGCCTTCATCCCTGTTTCAGGGCATCCAGAGCATCACACGTGTCACGAAGAGCTGGAGTTAGGAGGGAGAAGGACGTTGTGACATCTTTAATTATTGTGAATGGCCCATTCATCATTGCTCTGCCACATAAACTCTTTGGAAACAGTGTAACTTGATACAGTGTTCAAACTGGGGAATTAAACTTCTCTTTTTTGGTGGAACCTTGAAACTGTTATCTTGTGAATCTCTTCTGATAGAGAAGAAATATCTGAGGAAACCTGTAAAGAAATAACTGGTTTTGTGATAGACTTCCAGTGTTGTTTTACAGATGAATTTGCAGAGTAGACTGAGGTTGTTCTGAGTTGTGTCACTTAAGTTTTCTGCATGTTTATTGGCTACAGGAAGCAACAACAAGAAAGCAAGTAGGATTATTCCAGGCCTGTTGATTTTTTTTAGCTGGAAAAAATGTTAAGGCCACTGAAATGTTTGCTGGATTTTGTCCCACTGCATTATTTGGGATTTGGATGTCTAATGTGGGGGTCATAGAATGGTTTGGGTTGTAAAGGACCTTAGAGATATCTAGATGTGATCCTTATAGCTTGTGTGTTATGAAAAGACTGTTTTATACCAGTAAGTTGTCCTGCATACGATTTTCCTGAGATTTAAAAAACCAAGGGAATTCTGATAGTCTTTTAGAAGCTATTATTTGCCATTCTAGTAGAATCCTGGAAACTGCAGTCTTGTCTTCTCAGTTTGTTTTGAATGGAACGTATTTATGGGACAGTGTTCCTTAACAGAAATAGAGGTGACTCAAGATAATGACTTGCTTGAACCTGTAATTTATCCTCAGTTGCAGGGTATTTGGCTCATTAATGCTTTATTCTGATACAACATGTACTCTTTCCTGTTTAGAAATTTTCCCTTTGGAAGAAACTGTGCACTGTGATCTAAAGAAATGAATAATGAACTTTTAAGGGTTTGTCTGACAAACTAAAATGGTTCTAAGTAAACATTAGTATGGAACAAAAATGTAGCCAAAAATATAGCATTAATTATATTTTTTCCTTGTCAGGCTGCTGCTTATTTCACATTTTAGCTGATGTCATTATATACGTCTAGTATTTTTCCAGCTCTGCAGTGAACTAATGTCCCTCTCCACTTGTGTGAAGTCAGGATAGGTATGAGTGGCTGCAGGGAGAGAAGCAGGGCTGTGTAATACCCAACTGACCTTCAGTGCCCTCCAAATGCTTCCTTCCTTTCCACCACGCATGGAAATTTTCAGTTCATTCAGACCCCACACTTCAGTGAGGATTTTCAAATAGGCTTTCTAATGGATTTTGGGAACAGAAAATAACACTTTATGAAATTTCTGAGTCTCTTAAGTACTCAAACTGAGGTATTTCCTACCACCATGTATTTTCACTGGCATTTTTGTGGCTCTCAAAGACAATATTGCACACTGAATCATCTGACATTTGTAAATGCAGGGTGAAACTATAGGTACAGGCAAAAAAATCAGGATTTAACAACTTTAATGTGCAGCAGGTCTTTATAACCATTGAATGACTCAGCCTATTTAATGGTAATGGCCTTCAGCGAGTTTAGGAAATAACAGGCTTTTAGGTAAAGTAAGTGCACTTAGTTTTGTAATGAATAAACAAATTTACTATGAAGTTTTGTAGAGGCATGCTCCTGTGACTCATTGGTTGTGTGCTGGGGTCTGTCTCCAGGTGCCCCAGTTAGCAAGGGCTCGGATGGATAGATGGATGGATGGATGGATGGATGGATGGATGGATGGATGGATGGATGGATGGATGGATGGATGGATGGATGGATGATGGATGGATGGATGGA
>VZSE01012100.1:250566-310448 GCA_013398275.1 Promerops cafer
GGATGGATGGATGGATGGATGGATGGATGGATGGATGGATGGATGATGGATGGTGGATGGAGATGGATAGATGGATGGATGGATGGAATGGTTGATGGATGGATGGATGGATGGATGGATGGATGGATGGATGGATGGATGGATGATGGATGGATGGATGGATGGATGGATGGATGGATGGATGGATGGATGGATGATGGATGGTGGATAGAGGGATGGATGGGTGGTGGGGCAGCGGGGCTCAGAAATTGCTGCCCTTGCGTGCCGTGCCCTCTCTTGCAGCTATCTCCCGACACAGAATTTTCCAGGGTCAGGCAGTTGGAGATGCAAATGCCTGTGTTAATGAGGGTGTCGTAGCATCCCTGTAATCCCATGCAGAGCCTGTGAATTATCACAAGTGTCTAGCCAAAGGATAAAAGCACAGGAGGTTTCCAAAACAACATTCCCATAGTAGCATCTCTTAAGCTGCTGGGGATATGTGCCTTCCAAGTAACCAGTGCATCTGGGTGATTAAAGCCTTTGCCTTTGTCTGAAACATCAGAACTAAATAGACACTTCCTCCGAGTTTTTTTATATCTTTTTTGCTTATGGGTCATCAGTTATTTGTGTCTGCTTTTAATATATAAATCCTTTTGTTCTTTCTGATAGAACTTCGTCTGTACAGAAGTAATTTGGCCTTTCTGTAGGAGAGTCTCATGTATTTCTCATTTTGTTTTCAGTCTATCAGACATCTCCAGAACTTGTTTGGCTTTCATTTCCTTGCCCTCCTTCACTATAAATACTTTCATGCATAAAGATAATACTCCTCTCATAAGCCTGTCATGTACATTCGGCCAGTGCTGTGACAGAGTGCTGCTTCAGGGCATGGGAACTTACATCTGTGACACATTATCACAAATAATCGCTTCTTAAGCATTTAAATAATTTTCATCCTTTTCTATGTTGTTATGGCACCTTTAACCCCATGGTGACCCCTCGCCGCCAAACTGCTGTTTTGCAGTAATGTAATTTAAAATCCTGTCATCACTTTGTGATGTAAGATATAAATTTAGGGGTACTTGTATCTGAAAAGAAGGCCTGCAGAAATGAAGTATTTTTAGAAATCTATGAGAATGTTACTTAGAAGAGGACATTAGTTGGGGATCAGGGAAGAAGGAAAGTGCCAGCAGTGGAAAAGGATCATGTCAGGATTACTTGAGAACTGACATATCCATGTCCACAGGACCTGGTAAAACACATCCAAGAGTGCCATGTGTATTGACTTGTGCCCATGCAAGACCACTGTATTGGATTACATATGGAAAACTGCATCCAGGTTTTGGGCCCCTAGACATAGCAGAGGGACTGCCAGAGTGGAGGGAGTTCCGTGGAGGGCCGCATCATGGCTGGGAGCTGGTGTGGGAAGGTGGGCTGGGGACACTGGGCTTGTTTACACTGGAGGAGAGAAGGCTTTGGGACAAGGCTACAGTAGGAGGTTCACAGAAAGGGTGGGCAGCATTCCCATTAGTATGAGAAGGCTGCTGAGGAGACAGAGCCAGGCTCTTTATACAGAAAGGTGTGGCAGGAAGATGAGAGAGAATGGTCAGGACATCCCAGGCTGAGGGGAGAATGCAAGTTTTCATGGTCATGGCAGAATTGGCACAGCAGCACAGGGAAGTTGTAGAGTCTCTGTCCCTAGAGGCTTTTGAGACTCAACCACATAAACTCCTGCTCAGGTGTGGATACAGTTTTAACCCTGCTTTAAGCAGAATATTGGGCTAGAGACCCCCCCTAAGGTCTCTTTCATATTAATTTTGACTCTAATGTAAGAATAATAATTTAAAAAATACTTAAACTGTATGAAAAATGAGGAATTTCTTAAGTTTAACTGTGCTAACACCACAGTGGCAGAAACTCACCCCAAAGAATCCCAGAACAACTTTCCATGAACATGGGCATGTAAATCTTTCAAAATGTTCTTCATCCTGAAAAGCAAATAGATAGATTTCTGCTGTGGTTCATCAGTACCATAGTTCATTGTGTCATCAGTGGCAGTGTACTAAAGAGAAATAAAAAGTTCAATCCAAAATTCTATTTTTGCATGATGTATATGATGTATTTTACTGTTACAAGAATCACAGAATCCTAGACTGGCCCATGGTAGGAAGGGATCTTAAAAATCATCTCATTCCAACCCTCCTGCCAAGGGCAGGGGCACCTTCCACTAGATCATATTGCTCCACGCCCTCTCCAACCTGGCCTTGAGATAAGCAGAGAGATTATTTGCCTTTCAGCTTTTTATGCCTTATGAAATAACATTAATTGGTGATATTTCAGGCAGAATAGAAGTCAATTCCCATGGAGTGGATGATCTAATAAGTTGTTGTTATCATGTATTTGGTGTTTGAGTACAGAATGTATTTTGATTGGGTTTGTCTTTGGGAACAGAAGAGTAGTGACTAATAGGACTTCCTAGAACACAAGTTATCAAACATGAACAGTAATAAAATGTTCACTACATGTCGTGACGTTCTGCCCACATGTTTAGAGGTAGTTTGGTGTGTTGACTAACATGTACTAGTTTAATTAGCTTATACTTTCATTTATTTTTCTTTTAAAGACTTTCATATTGGCTTTCCTGTAGAGTCGTGTTGTAACATAACTGCCTTTTGAAAATACAGTGATTAAGTCTTCAAGCTCAGGGAAAGATGTTATTTGCTGTGCATTTTTTAAATTCTGCCGCAGAAACAATATGACCTAAATATTTAATCAGGCTTAGTAGAATTGGCTTTTTTTATTGCTGCAGATTAATCTAGTTTCTCTGAGCTAACACACATGGCATGTATGTCTTCAAGACCTTTCTTTTTCTCAATAACGTTAAAGATTTATAGCTCTCATAAAATCTGGCATGTGCCAAGAGGAAGATTATAAATTACAATTACTTAAACATTAACACTGGGAATTTTTCTTTTGAATCCTGTATATGCTGTTTCAGCCTAGGTTGTATTTGTAGAGGGGTTAGTGAGCACTGGTTTTATACCACTTTTCTATACCCTGCCCAATTAGCTTCCTTTTTGTGTTGTTAAGATGTTGGCCTGGTGCTGTTTACATTTTTGCCTTTGATATATTTATTTTAAAATAACAGTTGATTTCACTAGAGAAAATATCAGCTTTCTAGTTTAAACAAATAAAGATGTAAGTGGCTTTGCATGTTTTGCTTAGTGCTTGCTGTTGTCTTGTTTAAGTCTTAAATTTTGGATGAAAAAATGAGTGTAAATGTATACTGAATTTCCGCAGTTCTTGTTTTCAAACTATTATTTTTGCTAGGTGTTTAGTCTGTGGCTGTAGCCTTTTGTTCACTTCTTGAATTAATGTGGAGTTTGAGTTATATATTGGAAGTGATATAATCACCTAAACCAAAATAATTGCACTGGCCAATTAGGATGTTAAAATTTTCAGAGAAACTTCAGAAGAATCTTCAGCAAAGTCTTATTTATGTGTTGGTTTTGACTATCTGCTGGTTTCAGACAAGGTGCTTGGAGGGCTTCCACATGATCAGGGGGATAACTAAAGCTGCAGGAAGGTGTGACATCCTTCTGTGCCTTGGCATTCCCAGTGGGAAAACCGCATCCTGGAGTACCTCCAACACAGCAAAAACAGTTGGTCAAGGGAGGGGAGTCTCCCACTTTGCTCAACATTGTGCAGTCTCATTTCAGGCACTGTGTGCAGTTCTGGACACACCATCTGGGAAAGATGTGAAGGTCCTTGGATGCATCCAGAGAAGGGCAACAAAGTAGGTGAAAGGGCTGGAAGGAATGTCATGTGAGGAACAGCTGAACAGTCTGGGCTGGCCTAGTTTGGAGAAAATGAGGCTGAGGCACAACCTCACTGCTCCCCACAGCAGCTTCCTGAGGAAGGGAGTCACCTTTTCTCCCTGAGATCTGGTGACAGGATGTGTGGGAATGGTTCAAAACTGCCCAGGAGAGGTTCAGACTGGACATTAGGAAGCATCTCTTTACTGAGAGGGTTGTCAAACCCTGGAGCAGCCTTCCTAGAGAGGTGGTCCAACCAGAATGGTTTGGGTTGGAAGAGACCTTTAGTCTTATATCATTTCAACCCCCTGCCATGGGCAGGGACACCTTCCACTATCCCATGTTGATCCAAGCCCCTTCCAACCCAGCCTTGGACACTTCCAGGGGTCCAGGGGCAGCCACAGCTGCTCTGGGTACCCTGTGCCAGTGCTTTAGCTTGCTTTAACTTGGTCATCCCTAAACTGGTCAGGCAGTTGGACTAGAAAGTTGTTGTAAGTCCCTTCCTACTGGAAATACTCTCTTCTATTCACATGGAAACCTCCACCTTCCCTCTGGCTCTCCACATCAAACTCACATAGACTTTGAAGTGTGTCTTTGATGCTCTCGTTTAACTGCTGTCATCAGAATACCTTTAGTGATCGGGGTAAGAAAAAGGAAAGAAAACTTTTCTTTGTGTTCATTAAATCTGCACTTAATTTCAAATAAATGTAGATATACTGGGTTAATTTTTACATGTGTGTAGAAATTACATGTTTCCCCTACATGTGCCTGGATGTCAGGCAGTGAGCAGTGAGTACATTAGAGGGTCTCAGCCTTCTTTTTAACTACTTCTGGTTCAGACAGATTTAAAAAGCTCTCAGGCAGAGGACCAGAGCTCCAGAATTATGGAAGATTGGGATAAATAGGTGAGAGTATTCTCACAGCAGCCAGATGAAGGCATTCACCTCTTGATGAGAACAGGCTGCCCTTGCAAGGTGGCAGAGGAAAGGACAGCTCAGAAGTTGGGGAGAGTTAAAAGCAAATTCACTCTTTTTTTTTCCTTTTTCTAGAAGGTTGATACAGCTGACTAACATGGTTTGTTTGGGGTTTTTTTCCTTTTATTTTTTTTTCTTTTCTCTTTTTTTCGTTTGCCAGCCAATACTGCAGCTTCCTCCCTGCCCTCTCAATTTATACCAGCTGCTGGGCAAGATTAGACAGTGCCATGATCAGGGAAGAAGTCACTAATGGATGCCAGAAGCATGAGTAGAAAAAATTCTCAAGTAGCAGGTAGTTTACAGGCTTCTTCACAGATGTCAGGTTCTCTGGGCTGTCTCATACAGTATCGAATTACTTTAGGTATATTTTTATTAGAAAATTCACATTATTGATGGTTAGGAAGTGAGCTTTTTTATGGTGTTTTTGGTGTTTTGTTCAATTTTTGTCTCTTTCAATTCTCCACCCTCAATGTGTAGTAGAGAAAGTGAAAAACAAACAAGAAATCTATAAAAATACCTATGTAATTAAATCCTTGGAGCCTTCTAAATGCTACTTTCTGACTTTATAAAAGACTGAATTTGCTGCTTTGCTGTGATGCCTGTCAGTTTTGAGCATCTTCTCTTACCATAAAGATGTTGTTGGGTTTCCATGTTTACATTTCCATCCAGCTGGTATTCTGTAATCACAGGGGGTCCCAGCTGATCCAGTATGAGAGATAAGGAACTACCAGACAGAAAGGATCCTGGCACTTTAGTCTCTAAAATACTGATGCTGACCTCTGTTGCTTTGAATCTGAAAGTTTTGGGCTCTGTGGCTTTTGTGGCTGTTAAAGACAAAGAACGTTAACAACTTGAAGTTTTAACAGCGCATACAGATTTTTTTTTCATAATTTAAACTTCTATTGAATGTTGCTTTGTATTTTGTGTAGTGAGAAGGCAAGAGAGGAGTTTTATTATTTTCATTACCATAAATAAAGAGAGTGATAGCTTACTGTTATATAGGAATAGTTACTTCTTTTTGATTGGGATAACTCAAGTCCACCCTCATTTCCCTGACAGAGTTTTGTTACAGGGCACTCTACCTTTTAGAAGGTACTCTCTACCACTCTAGCTTTTAGAAATGGGCACTGTCATGTTGTTGTATCAGAACTCAAAATGTTGATCAGATGGCTTTTTATACGAGATGATTACAGTCTTTTAAAGTGGGATTTCAGTACAGTGTGAGTTGCAGTATTGTCCTCAGGTAAATAGGATACCTGAACAGTGCACACACACACGCACACACCACAAATCAAATATGATTGTTTTTTTTTTGCAGTAGTGCTTTTTCAAAAATTTCAATACTACATACTAGTTTCAATACTACTACTAGTTGGAGATTGCCTTTTGCTATGAAGTAAAAGAAATGTGTCCCATAAAACGTGCAGAAAACAAAAATTTCAGTAACATGTAAAAGTAGATGTAGCTTGAACCTTATTTCTGGTGGATCAAATAAGCTTATTTCAAACTCACAAGCAGTCAGTGAAAATTGATGTCCATGTCTCTTAATGTACATGGTCTTAAAGGAACTGTGCTCTTAAGTCTCATTTTTATTCTGATTTACTTTAGAGGATTTAATAACATAAATGCTTAGTCTTCAATATGATGTAAGTTCTGCTGGTCAAAGTGGCTATGAGCAGCCACAGAGTTATGGGATTGCATTGCTCTTGGTGTGGGTTTAACATCAAACTTCTCAGTGGACAAATTCAGCTTTGAAAATAGGAATGGCCTATGGAGGGCAGTGCTGCTGGCACTGTGTCACCCTGTGTGTGTCTCCAGAACCTCTGGATGATGTTTTAGGGAAACTTCTCCTCCTCCAGCACCTGCTGTGGCCTCACCCAGTCAGTCAGTTAAGCCTAAATATGGTGATGGTGATTACAGAATCAAGTCTTCCCATCTATGGAGAATGTTAAAAGGAGTCAAAGACTGTTGCTATCACTTTCCCTGTGGAGCCAGCCTGGGAGAGCTGGGGCTGCTCACCTGCACAAGAGAAGGCTCCAGGGAGAGCTCAGAGCCCCTGGCAGGGCCTAAAGGGGCTCCAGGAGAGCTGCAGAGGGACTGGGGACAAGGCCTGCAGGGACAGGACACAGGCAATGGCTTCCACTGCCAGAGGGCAGGGACAGATGGGATATTGGGAATTAGGAATTGCTGGCTGGGAGGGTGGGCAGGTCCTGGCACAGGTGCCTAGAGCAGCTGGGGCTGCCCCTGGATCCCTGGCAGTGTCCCAGGCCAGGCTGGACAGGGCTTGGAGCAGCCTGGGACAGTGGAAGGTGTCCCTGCCCATGGCAGGGGTGGCACTGGATGAGCTTTAAGGTCCCTTCCAACCCAAACCATCCTGGGATTGATTCTACAAGAGAAGACCCATTCAATTTCTTGATAAATCTAACAAGATTGAATGGCTGGAAGGAGTTTTCCAGTAAGAGGCCTGGTTAAATACAGTAAATGGTAACAGTGGACTTAAAACCATTTAAATCTTCTAAACATCATCATCTAAATTATGCTCTTTATTCTGGTTTTGGAAAAGAATATGTGGCTTCTCTGGGTAGCTGGAAGGGCAGGCTTGTGGGTTGAGGACTTTCTTTAGTATGGGGCCCTGTGAATCCTTTATCTTGTCCATCCCTGGCCTATGGAATGAATAGAATAGCCTGCCTTGCTCACAACATGCTGTGGTCAGGAAAGCAGAAAAGGCACGAAAGCATAGGAAATTGCATCCTTGAAGCTTCTTAATCTCCTGACAATTATCATATCTGCAAATGAAAAGGGATCTTGTGTTCTTAAACTTCCAGAGCAAAGATAGCAATGAGTGTTGTTTAAAGCAAAGCAGAGGAAGGTGTTGGTTTTGATACAGTTTTGGGCTGCAATCACTGATTGCACTGATTAGCTGTTGGTGGCACTCTTTTTTGTCCTGTTTTTTGCCTGAGGTGCACAAATGTCTCGGGAAAGATAGTTTCAGCCACATGTGACTATGTCACGTAGGGATATAGAGAGACACTAGCCTGTGAAATGCAGGTGGTTGGGTGTATAACCCCTGGGCCAGTTTTCCACCTATGAAGCCATGAAACAATGGGGTTTTTTGCTTTGGTGAGAATGCTGGAGCCTAGAGTTCAGGTGTTGTTGGTTCTTGCCAAAGTCAGCAAAAGAGACTTGATTTCATAAATCTCAATGGGAAACTTTCCCAGTTTAGCACTCCGTGGGTACGTCTGTCCTGGAGAGAGCCATGTCCCCTGGCCGCAAATGGGGACAGCAGAGCCTGGTAGGACCATGATGAGCTGACTTTTTTGTCTCACAGTATATTGGGCTGGATAAAGCACTTTCTGGACAACTTAGAATCACAAAATCATTAAGGTTGGAAAAGATCTCCAGGATTACCAAGTCCTGCTGTAAGATCACTGAGTCACATCATCACATCACATCATCATGCTTGGCACACCCTGGGCTGTGCACGATTATGCAGTGAAGTATATTCTATACAAACCCTATAATAAAAGATAGTTGAGGTTATATTTTCTATGTGCCTCAGAGTTTTCCAGTGATGCAGTTCATTGCAGGTGAGCTACACTAATGAATTTATTTTCCTTTCCATTATGAGTGGGAGGATATCCTGTGCACAGGCATAGGCAATATATCTCTTACTTAGGTGCATTCAGGGTTGCTTAATATCAATTTTAAATGTTTTATTGCTTGCTCTGTAGTTACTTCATAGAAGTGACTGTAGTTCTTCATGGAAAAGCTGGCCAGGTCTTAATTGAGTAACTCTGTTATGATTAAGCATCGCATTTGAGCAACTAGAATTAAATACAGGAATGCTCTACCACTAAAATCCCAGGCTACAGGAGCAATTCACATTGATCAATAATTCAGTGTGATTTTTTTCCCTTTAAGTCAACTGTCAGTTTTCATGAAAGGCAGTTAAATTTTGTGAACATTCTTAGGTTTTTTTAAAGGTAACCTTTGTGAACCAGGAGAGAAAACTTTTCTTAAGATGATACCGTGAGAAAGAAGTCAGGGGGAGGAGGGAGAGAAATGACACACACACCCAAAAGAAGCCCAAATTCTTGTGTCTAATGCATGAGACTTGGCAAATTCCCTGTGCAGCAGTGACAGAACCAGCATGTGGACACAGAGGCAAACAGATCCCTCTGTTTCTTGAAACTGTTGTTTTATGTCAAACCGCTCCATTGCTTTCTTGGCATCTTCCATTGACTCTTGGCACAAAAGCCAGGGATGTTAAACCATGACTTAGCTTTCTTAAAGGAAAACACCTCTTTTTTCTGTTTTGTCTCCCTCTACCCTTGTCTTTCAGTTATACCTGCCGCCACTTGCGGAGATATGTGTATGTCTTGGACAAACTGTATTTCCCCCACTCCCACTGCTCTACGCTGCAGCATTGCTTCTCGACCCTCAGTGACAATGGAGAGGAACTCTTGTCTTTAACTTGTTCTCACATTCTCAGATCCTATGCTTCCAGGTTATTAACCTCTGCTCTCCATTTACTGCATGCTGCATGCCCTGTGACTGATCTGTGCATGTTTTCAGTTAACTGATGAATATTTTAATTTCTAAGGGGATGGTTTGTGTCTTTATGGCATCCCTCAGGTATATTCTAAAAAGTGTGTTAGAGATGAGAGTCTACCAATGGTTTGGTTTGTCTTTTTATATTTATAATACAAATTCTTTGGCCTTTGGAAGCTTTAAATGCCATTTATGTTAAAGTATTATAATCCGTTTCCAAAGCCTTGACATAAGAACATGAGCTGTGATTCACAAAACTTCCATTGCAGTTGCATAATTTGTTTGGAATTGGTGCAGAGATTTAAGTTGTCTTACATGCAAGTGTCTAATACTTCCTGACCCATTGTTTTATTTGTAATGTTGTCTATATAATTTGCTTTTCAAGAATAGAAAAGATAGAGCTTTTGCCTCAAGTTCAGGAAGTTTTCGTGTCAGTTAATCACAGGATTGTTTGTGCTGGAAAAGCCCACCAAGATCATGGAGTCCAACCATTATCCAGCACTGTCAAGGCCACCACTGACCCATGTCCCCAAGTGCCACATCCCCATGGCTTCTAAATCCCTTCAAGGATGGGGACTCCACCACTGCCCTCAGCAGCTGTGCCAGTGCCTGGCCACCTTGGGGTTAAGAAATTTTTCCCAATGTCCAACCTAAACCTCCCCTGACACAAGTTGAGACCATTTCCTCTTCTGTTGGTTGTTACTTGGGACAATTAAGATATCTTTTTTTTTTGTATGCCTGATCACTTTTAATTATACAAAATAAGAATGATGAGAATCCATTAGCCCCAAATCCTTGTTTGTGATAGAGAATTATAGATGCTTTACAGAAACTGTAAAAAGAGTGAATTTAAAACTAAGTCCTACTTGCCATACCCAAAGGATTTCTCTTAACAGTTTACTCCAAGTAAAAATTTAAGTTTTACTATTTCATTGTTGATGCTGTGGATAATTAAATATATTAACCTAGTCCCTAGAAGCTTTGGGAAAACAAGGAAAAAATTGCGTGACAAAATTGATCAGAACATGGAAAGCATCCAGGGTGGAAATGCAGCTTCCCAGCTAAGCCAGCATACAATAGCAAGAGACCACACAGTAAACATAAGTAAAACCAGCTTGATTGTCAAGGGAAGAAAATACAGCATGCAAGCTGAAATAGCTCTTTTCGTACAAAAGAAAAAATTTATAGTAGGACATAATGATGGAGAATTACTCTGAAGATCTCAACAGGACATGAAAATCTAGCTGTCCCAGGGGCATTCTTCAGATTAATTTGGAACAGGAATATGGTATGAAAGTAGTCAAAAGCCTGAGATTTCAAAGGCTTATTTAAAAATGAATACTAATAATGAGTGCAGTCTACACTACAATCTCCTTTAAGATGTAATGTTTTACATGTAGGAATGATATCCTGAAAATGTAAAAGAAATAGTGTAATTCTCCCAGCTTGTTTCCATGAAATTTTGGTAATTCTGTACAGCAACAGCACTACACATTAAGCTGACAAAATCATCCGTGGGAGACTAAGTGCTTCTCCATGCATATTGCATCTTTCAGGTGTTCCTTGGATGAAAATAAGCACTGATAACATTTTATGTGTTTTCATGTGACAAGCTTGTGAAGTTTCTAGAGCAAAAACATTCATCTAGTTATTCCCCATACCAAAACTGATGGAGAAATTTCTAAAATGGGGCTTATGCATCAGTTGAGATACATTAGAGTACATCAATCTGGGAGATTGTAAAATCTCAGATTTTCATTGCAGGTTATCTTTTTTCTGAGATAGGAGGAGAGCAGAGGATTTGAAATAGAAATTTCTGCTGTAAAGATATAGAGGTAGCATTTTTTATGGCTAATTCTCTATAGTTGTTTTGATATTGGATGATTAGAGAAGTTGTGCACTCAGGAACTTTGCTTAAGTCTGTAAGTAGCATCGAACATGACAGCATAATTGAAGTGTCAAAAGTTTTTTGTGTGAATCTGTGCATCCATCCTGTATTAAGTACTACAGTGTTTTATTGTGTGATAAGCCTGTTTAGAGAAGAGATGGAATTTATAAATTACTAAAGGCAGAGGATAATTAATTATGGTGATTTATAAATCACCACCCCCTATCCAGTATTCCTGGCAAAGAATATAAAATTTTGCCCAGAGCAGCAGGTCTCTAACGTTGCTCTGATACCCACAGATGGTGTTGCCTCTCTTTGTACTTATCAAAGAATTACAGTTTTCATTACTATTTTGGTAGGTTTTGTGTGCAAATATATTAATGTTTGGATTAAACATGTTCCAAAGCAGGGCAGGGGGGATTCAGCAGCACAAGGACGTGGAGCTGCTGGAGCCAGTGCAGAGGAGGCCACGGAGATGCTGCCAGGGCTGGAGCCCCTCTGCTCTGGAGGCAGCCTGGGAGAGCTGGGGCTGCTCACCTGCACAAGAGAAGGCTCCAGGGAGAGCTCCGAGCCCCTGGCAGGGCCTAAAGGGGCTCCAGGAGAGCTGCAGAGGGACTGGGGACAAGGCCTGCAGGGACAGGACACAGGCAATGGCTCCCACTGCCAGAGGGCAGGGACAGATGGGATATTGGGAATTAGGAATTGCTGGCTGGGAGGGTGGGCAGGCCCTGGCACAGGGTGCCCAGAGCAGCTGGGGCTGCCCCTGGATCCCTGGCAGTGTCCCAGGCCAGGCTGGACAGGGCTTGGAGCAACCTGGGACAGTGGAAGGTGTCCCTGCCCATGGCAAGGGTGTGGTAATAGATGGTCATTCAGGTCCCTTCCAACCCAATCCATTCTGTGTTTCTAAGGTTTTCAGTGTACCATGGATGTGTGTAAGAACCTGGTGGTGATGTGTCACACAGGCACACCACACCCCACACTTACTGGTCAGCCAACACTGGTTAAAGCAGGGTGGAGGGAATGAAAAATAGCACATATTTTGCTATCCCACAGGGAGCAAACCCACAGCACCAGTTTTCCAGGCAGCTTTCATTGGGATTTAGTGCCAGTGTTGCTTTCTTGCAAATTCTAGAAATATAGTGGATACAACCCCCATTTTATTATGTACAGCATTAGCATAGAGTAAATATTAAGCCTAGATTTGTAATGTGAAATTCCTAATGTCTAATAATTCTGTTGTGACTGTGCTATGTATTTTTTATTGCAGCAACTGAGCTTTGTGATGTGAGATATGTTTGCCACTATTACTGTTTCCTTTTGCATTTCATATTCTTCGTGTGATGTTTTAATGCTCGTGTGTGTTCTCGTTTTGTTTTAAACCTCTTTGGTTACAGTCAAGCTCAGGAAAATTGCTTTTGAAGGCAGACTGGCTTAGTGCATGTACTGGCAAAGAGGCAGCTAACAAGCAATGATTAGTTCTGGGATGCTGAACAAATTATGGACAGTTCTAGTTTCATAGCAAGCTTGACACTGTGTGTGAAAGCAGGAAACACAGTTTTGCTGAGCCTTGTAAATTGGGTAAATATGTCTTAAAGGAGCAGAGGTAAAAATTATTCTGGATTAATTTAAATTAGGGAGTCTCTTTCTTCATAAAAAAGACCAAGAAATGTGATATCAAATTGACATTCAGTTTACCCATTTTGCTTCTCTTTTATTATTTAATGCTAGGTTTGTTTAAACAGCAAAATATATCTCATAAGATTGTAATGCTCCCTTTCAGAAGTGTCCTGGCACATTGTGTGAAGCGTATGGAGGATGAGCTTTGCAGCCATCCTTCTCCCATGCCATCAGAGTCAATGGAATTACGCAATTACATTCATTTAAGAATGTGCCGCCTTAGCGGATCAGGGATCAGGGCCTTGGAGGTTAGCTTTGAGAAATGCTGCTAATTTACTAGAAATGGTTCTGTTGCTGCAACCTGATGCTGAAGTGGTGCTTAAGGCCAACTTGAATTTATTACCCAGTTTCCAGTTCTTTTTTTCCTGGAGTGTGAGCTGTGCTGGGGCATAGGGCCTGGATCCCAGTCCTGTGTCCTGGTATGGATTACTGACCTGACAATGCAGGAAAGGTGTCTAGGTATCATCCTCAAAAACAGCTTAAACATTTGCAACTCTGACATATTTTCTTTTACTTTAGTCTGTGAAGGGAACGTGGAGAAAAACATGAGGCACATGTTTATTATTGAACCTTAAATGGCTTTTGCTTGGATTAATGCTATGTGGAGATGTGCAGCAGTTTATATTCTTTCAAATGGGGCTTGACAGATGTGAATTCTTTTTCTCTGATAATCCTAAGCATTTGTTGTCATTGAGTTTTTAGGCAGTTAGTGTAAAAAACTCACCCTAAGTTAGTGCAAGTGAAATAGTCAATACATCAGCCTTGCTTAGAGTTATTAAATGCTTTGGGTTTAGGAGGGACCCTAAAGTTCATCCCATTCCACCCCCTTCCAGGGACCAGGGACATCATCTACTGTCCCAGGTTGCTCCAAGCCCCATCCAACCTGGCCTGGAACACTTCCAGGGATAGGACAAACATTGGTCCTTACTTCACTGTGAGCTTAACTTGTCAGAGGTTTATAAACGGCCCCACATTTGTCATAGGATTAAAAGTAGAGTAATGAAGATGGCAGAATCTGGATATGTCACAGGCAAGAACCAGCTTCACTTCATTTATCATTAAAGCAAACTATTTTTGTAATGGTAGATAGCATAGTTTAAAATATTTTTCCCCAAAGAAAAATTTATTTCTCCAATACATGTAAAAAATTGGTAGATTTAAGCACTTTTCAAAAATAAACGAGCTTGGGGTTTTTTTGACAATTACGAGTAAAAACATTCTTTTTCTGCAGGGTATTTAAATAAGATTCTGCACTTTGCTTCCACAGCTGCCATTTGACCAATGATCTTATTCCTTTTCTTTTTGCTTTCTGTTCCCCCAAACACCATTCAATGATCTCTGCTCAGCATCCTGCCAGGTTGAGAGGCTGATGAGAACCAGATTGGTACCATTCAGGGACTGCAGTGTCATTGCAGTATCAGACAGTATCATTATGGGTGGGCTGGGAAATTTTTCTTGTTATTGAAACATGTGGCATAATTTCTCCAGCTTTTAGTGTCAGAGTTGGAAATGGTACATTTTTGTAACAATGAACAAATTTTTTTGTCTTAATGCTTTGTGCCACTGATAAATTCTAACTGCTGCTATTACCAGTGTTAAACCTGAAGTTTCAAAGGTGGTCTTTTTCCTGCTGGGTTTAATATGCACAGTTTTACCTCTTTTTTTCAATGACTGCCCAATGCTGTGAGTTGCTGTAATAGTCAACCAGTAGTCGCTGAGTTCAGTGGTTATGGTGTATTTTAAACTTCAGACTTAAGCAGACCATGGAACTGACAGAATTTAATTAAGTCACTTAAATAGTAAATAGAAGCAGGAACAAGTGAAAATTGACAAAGGAAAAAATGGCAATTAAACTCCATTAATATTCCTTCAAGGATTCAGGCTGGTTTGTTACTACCCATATGCTGAGATTTCTCTAGAGTGGTCTGTAAATTTCTATGGAAGCTCTGTTCTCTGAGTTTCCATGAAAGATGATTTGTGGGGCTCAGTTTCTGAGCTGGGGTCACAGCTCAGGAGATGAGGCTTTATTTTGGCTGCTGCATTGGTGTGGATCATTTCCCCAAAATCCAGCTCATTTAATCATTTTTCTTTGGGGGAAAAAAATAGAATTAAAAAAAAAAAAGTCAGAGGTCTGTTGAATGAATATAATTTAATGTTTTATTGCTTTTTGATTGTGATTTTTAGTCAGCTGCTCATAATTTTATTGAAGGCTTGGAGTTGTTTATTATGGAAGGATCACTTTACACTCGACATCGAGTGACTTGGCAGAGCAGAATTGTTTATAAATAATTCTATTACATATTATTTATCTTTGTACTGCACAGCATAATGATCAAGAAGCCAGGGAGATATAAAATCAATGCTGTGGGTGTTCATTGGGTAAAGAACTGCCTGGCTTGCAGGTCTCAAATAGAGTTTAACTGGATGCTTATCAAGTGGGTGCATGTGTAGTGGAAACCCTCTGCATTGATTTGTTAAATCCTACCCTATTTAAAATTAAGTATCAAAAATAGTTTTTAGGGAAGGAGTGATCAGTGAAGGGGAGAGATTGCTGATATAAAAATGTAATTGTCTAAGCTTGATGAAAGCAAGGTATATTTTCATAAAGCTGGTGGAGTTCCACGCACATAGATCATGCTACAAGATAAAAGGAACAGGTTGACTTTGAAAGAAATCAGAAGTACTCTATGGCATTTTTACGAGTTTACTCCTTAAATTATTTGGAAGATTAAGGGTAAATAAATCCTTCAGTAAGGGGGCTTTTTAATAAGGTATGTCAGGGGAGGTTTAGGTTGGATCTCAGGGAAAGGTTCTTCCCCCAGAGGGTGCTGGGCACTGCCCAGGCTCCCCAGGGAATGGGCACGGCCCCGAGGCTGCCAGAGCTCCAGGAGAATTTGGACACTGCTCCAGGGATGCACAGGGTGGGATTGTTGGGGTGTCTGTGCAGGGCCAGGAGCTGGACTTGGATGATCCCTGGGGGTCCCTTCCAGCTCAGGGTATTCTGTGATCTTGTGCAGAAGTGCAGTGCACTCCAGGAGCTGGAAAGCAAACCCAGCTGAGACTGGTCCATCTTTTTTTACATGGTATATGAGTCACTGGAATAGTTTAACAAGGGCTCTGGATTTCCCTAGATTGGAATTTTTAAATGAGATTGGATGTTCTCCTAAAAGGTATGTCCAAGCCCAGCCAAAGCTATTGGACTTGAAGGAGGAAGTAGCTGAGGGAATTCCTATGGCTTGTGTCAGATGAGTGGATCAAAGTGGGTTCTTTTGGCATAAAAATGGAAGTTACAGGCAGATTGCCATGCAGGATTTTGTTCTTTTGTTTGCCTTACAGATTGCTTTAAAAGGCTGCATTTTAATTTTGAATCGTCCATTAGAAATGGTATCTTCTCAGGTTCCCCAGGTGACTTGACCTAAATGGTACAAAACAGCACAGGTTGCCAAAACTCTACATTTTTATGTACAAAGAATGAAATTGAAAGGGGGAAAATTTCAAGAGTGATGTTCTTTCTCTATAATAATCTTTATTCCTCCCACCCTGGTAAAAATCTATCACAGGCATGTTCTAGATGCATTCTACCACATTAGTATGTGAAGCTGAAATACATCTCAATCATTGGAATTATTTTTGGAATTATTTTTAATTGGATGCTTATGAGCCCACATTCCCATGAGATTAAACTGGAACAAAATTACTTTCACACATTTCCATTGTAGCAGTATGTTCAGAATCCAGGGGTCTTGTGTTCCTACGTAACGTCTGGCATTTAATCAGCATTGGGAGGGTGTCTTCTTCTTTGGTAAGTATGTAAATAAGCTATTGTTTTGGGAGTAAAAGAAGAAAAATGCCGTAGCTTGTCTGAACAGTTCAGGAGAATGCTAACAAAATGCGTGTCAGTCTGAATTTATTGAAACAGCTTATAGCTGAAAGGAGAAAGAATTTTTGCTCATCTCAGCCAGTTCTATCCTTAGACGACAAAACCTTGCTGATATCCAGCCCCTCTGTAGTCTCTGCTAACTTCCCTGGGTGCACCTCTCCTGCAGCTTCCTTAATTCACTGCCACTGGCAGCAGGGAGTGCCCTGCAGGTATTCTTGGCTTTCTGCATCTGGGTGATGCACTCATGCCTGTTTTGATTTCCCAAACAGCATTGCATGAACTTTGACTAGTGAAGGCAGCTTAGTAAAATATTTAATTAATGCCTAAATATAGAAAATTATTCACTTAGAAAATAACAAACATGTTACTGATTCAAAACGTCTTCCAATTTGTCAAAGTAAAGAAAGTATTGACTGCAGCTAGAGTTGTCACAATTGATTATTTTGATTAAGATGTTCCAGTCAGAATGCCTGAAGCATCAGAATGTATATATTTTTTCCCCTTTTAAGTAGGAGTATCTATATCTTGATATTAGTTGAGAATGAAATGTTTAAACCACATACATGGGTCTCCTGAAAGAGATCTGGGTGTCTACCCAGAACTGGGCAGTACTCTCAGTACTAAAATATTTCAATGAACTTTTTAAACCTTGAGTAACAAATGATTCACAAGAACAGTGCAGCAAACATCTTTGCAGGTGTCTCCTAGAGACAGATGGATGAGCTTAAAGGATTCAAATCGTGTATATGAACAGTGGTGATGAAGGAAATTTTAAATTTTCATCAAGGACTCTGAAGAACAGAAGCAGCAAGAAATTAATCTTGTTCATGTAGAGGACAAGAGGTTTAAAGTTTTATGCTTTTAAGGTTGGATGCAAAGTGTACCACTTCATAAAATATAAAAAATTTTAGTTCAGCAGTTATTTTTAATCTGTAACCCCAAGAATGAACAGTGCAGTTAAAAAATGAGAGAACCTCACAACATACTCATATGAGCATGGAGGCTTTCATGAGTATGGCTTCACAGGAGGCTTTCACTTGAAACATAATTTGGTTAGTGGGATGTTGTGCATAAGAGGGATACAGCAGTGGTCTGCTGCTGCGGGGCTGGTATGTTAGTTTAAAAGCCAAGAGTCTAGGAGATAAACCTTATATAGTGAAACCCAGGGTTTTTTCCAGTAATCCCAAGTTGTCCCAAAGCAGATGTTGTGGTATGTGCTGCAGAGATGTTCTGCCAGGAGCCATAGGGCAGACCTGCTTAGTGGAAATACCTGAGAGTTTCTATTCTTCTAATTAACTGCAGCTGTGGTTAGCGTGAATTTGGAAAGTTTGGTTTCTTTTGATATAAAAAAATAAAATCTTTTTTTAATATTTGATTAACAGCATAAATGATTGGAGGCATCATCCTCATGGTTCTTCTTCTGAAGTAGTTTTGAGTAGTCTCCCAGCTACCCAGCTGTTGAATCTAAATTGGTGATTCTCCATCAAGGAGGCAGGTGCCACCAGTGAGGGGTCATAAGCACATTACACCAGAAGCAGAGCCCCCAGGCTGCTGGGTCCTGCAGACCTGGCCTGGCTCCCCACGTGGCTGCAACAGGATAGGGAAGAAAGGAACTGAATGGAGGGAATAGGGAACATTGCTGACCTGCTTATTGAAGGGGTAACACCTGAAAAATTGGAAAGGAGCATCCAGATCCATTCACACTGACTTAAATGACCCCAACCATGCCAGATTTGCAGAGTTAATAACACTGTAAGAACGACTCCTTCTGTTCTTTTCATTTCTGGCCTCTATTGAGAACATCTGAAAACAACAACTGTAATGTCTTCTCACATTTTGGTATCGCCCTTCCTCACCACAGCCTATTTGACCAAGAAATGCAGAGAGAGGCTTGGGGGGAAGATTTAGTCAGCTCTTTATTCCAATCCTCCAAAGGATTGATTTAAGTTGTGTAAGGAGTTTTTGGATCCCTATTCTGCAGCAGGATGTAGGGGGTGAGAGCTGTGAGCTATTCTTAAGTGGTTTTGTTCTTTCGTGTTTGTAAGCTGAATTTATGAGAAAACATTGATGAGAATGCTCCCAGTGCAGCAGCCACAGATCAGAAAAAGCAGTGGGAGAGGAAAATAAGAACAACCACAACTGGTTTCCAAAGATGACTAATCCTGCAGCCCCAGTGTAACCTCCAGGACAGTGATTAGCGTTTGGCTTTTCTTCTGCTGGAAAAGTTTTCTGGGGCATCAGCCTAGCTGAAAACTGGTTCAATACATGTAACTAATGAAAGATTTTAAAGTTCCCATTTAATGCTCCTGCCTTGTGCACTTGGTTACTTTAAATACTTCTAGGTGCATAATGTGCAGTATTACATTTTGCCTGTATTCTGTATTAGTTACGAGAATATTTTATAAATGAGGAAAATCTAGTTTTATAGATAAGATATGGTAAGTTACCTCTAATGAACCTGTCAGCAGTAGTGTGATAGGGTTTTTGACTTCCAGTTGGTGAAAATTCAGTGATTGCTCCTCAGTTTTGCAGAAGACTTTTAAGGGAATTCAACATGGATGTTTTCACCAGAGTGAAAAAAGATGCAAGTCCTTGCTTTTAGTGTGACATCCACTCAGCAAAAATTAAAAATTGGTGTTTATAAAAAACTCCTAACCTAATAAATAAAATCAGATCTTTCTGATGCTGCATTCTTGTAATTAATCAACAAGCCATCCTCTTGCTACTGCAGGATTTTACCCTGAAGTATGTTTTCTGTATTTCTCAGAGTGCTTTGTAGTGCAGTTGTGGCTTTACAGGTTTCTACACTGAGTTGGTATTCATTCCCAGCAGGCAGTTTTCCTTGCATTTTGCTGTTTATTGAGTTGTGCTCAATGTTTGTGCTCTGTGATTTCAGGGAATCATCAAAGTGCCTGGTTAGGAATCATCTTTGGAGATTGCCATGTCCAAGGGCAGGGTCACCAAGAGCTGTATGCCCAAGGCTACATCCAATTGATGTTTAATATCTCCAAAGATGGTGACTCCACAAGCTCTCTGAGTAACTTGTGGTTTTTCTCTTACGGTTAAATGCAATTTCCTGTATTGCAATTTGGGCCCATTTCCTTTTGTCCTTTCTCTGGGCATCAGTGTGTCTGGCTTCATCATCTCTAGACCTTCCCATCAGAATCACAGAATCATCTAGATTGGGAAAGACCTTTGATCATCAGGTCCTACCTATGACCTGACACCACCTCATCATCTGTCAGACATTTGTATGTTCTGAGACCCCCATGAGCCTTTTCTTCCCCAGGCTAATCACAGATCTCTCAGCTTCTCTTTGCATGTCAGATGCTCCAGTCTCTTTATCATCTTTGTGGTGCTTGGCTGGACCTGCTGCAGTGTGCACATGTCCCTGCTGCTGGGAGCCTGGTGCTCCAGGTGAGGCTTCGCAGTGCTGGGCAGAGAGGGGGAATCACCTCTGCAGCGGGCTGATGATGCTCTGCCTCACACAGCCCAAAGTGCCCAGGGCTTTCTTCGATGTGAGGGTCAGTTGCTGGTGTACCTTCAGTTTTGAGTTCCCCAGGAACATGGGGGCCCTTGCTGCAAAGCTGCTTTTGATCTGGTTGGCCCTCAACACCCAGGATCTGATACATCCCTTCACAGCTTCACAAGGTTTCTCGTGGAGTGTTCATCCAGCCTGTCCTCATCCCTCTAGCAACACAACCGTCATGTGCATCAGCTTCTTCTCCCAGTTCTGCATCACCTGCAAACTTGCCAAAGCTGCAGCCTGCCCCACCAGCTGGGGCATCAGTGGAGATGTTGAAAAACATTGGTCTCAGAAGCCCAGAATGGTTGGAAGCGATGTTTAAAGGCCATCTTATTCCACACCCCGCCATGGGCAGGGACACCTTCCATTGTCCCAGGCTGCTCCAAGCCCTGTCCAGCCTGGCCTGGGACACTGCCAGGGATCCAGGGACAGCCACAGCTGCCCACCCTCCCAGCCAGCAATTCCTAATTCCCAATATCCCATCTGTCCCTGCCCTCTGGCAGTGGAAGCCATTGCCTGTGTCCTGTCCCTGCAGGCCTTGTCCCCAGTCCCTCTGCAGCTCTCCTGGAGCCCCTTTAGGCCCTGCCAGGGGCTCGGAGCTCTCCCTGGAGCCTTCTCTTGTGCAGGTGAGCAGCCCCAGCTCTGCCAGGCTGCCTCCAGAGCAGAGGGGCTCCAGCCCTGGCAGCATCTCCGTGGCCTCCTCCAGAATCAACACATGGGGTGCGCCCCTTATGGCTTGGCTCCAGCTGGACTTTGTACTGCTGACTGTAGCTCTCTGACCCCTTGAATTTAGCCAGGTTTCTGTCCACCTCCCTGTCCATTTATCTAGTGTCTACTTCATCATTCTGTTACAACTTGGCTTAATTGTAAAATACCATGATTATCTTGATTTTATCTTTGAGAATCTTTATACTGTCTGTGTAGTTGTTCACATTTACAAATTGCTTCAATATCCGGGATAGTTTTGGCCTTGCATTAAGATTTCAGATTACACCACCACGGTTGGGAAAGCTCATCTGTGATCTGTGCTGGCACTGCTGAGGCACCTCCAGTGCTGGGGACAGCTCTGGGCCCCTCAGGACAGCAAGGACATGGAGGTGCTGGGGCATGTCCAGGGCAGGGAATGGAGCTGGGGAGGGGCTGGAGCCCCAGGAGGGGCTGAGGGAGCTGGAAAGGGGCTCAGCCTGGAGAAAAGGAGGCTCAGGGGGGCCCTTGTGGCTCTGCACAACTCCCTGACAGGAGGGGACAGCCGGGGGGATCGGGCTCTGCTCCAGGGAACAGGGACAGGAGGAGAGGGAATGGCCTCAGTCTGGGCCAGGGGAGGCTCAGGTTGGACATCAGGAGGGATTTCCCCATGGAAGGGTGCTCAGGCATTGAAAGGGGCTGCCCAGGGAGGTGTTGGAGTGCCCATCCCTGGAGGTGCCCAAGGAAGGCCTGGACTTGGCACTCACTGCTCTGGGCTGGGTGATAAGGTGGGGATCAGGCACAGCTTGGACTCACTGATCTCAGACGTTTTTCCCAACCTAAATGATGCTGTGATTCTCTGGTTCTGTCACCTGGGTAAATTGAAATTCAGAACAATGTTTGTACATGCCTAGAAAGACTCTTACTGTGTCTCTTCTGAATATCCCATTGAAATACAGTTTATATTTGATCCTGTGGCCTAGCATTTGTTTCCCAAGCGGAGTAGAGTTAACATCCCAACCCATGATGGTTGTACTTGGTTTTCGTACAGTATAGAATATGAAATTTGTTAGTGTTTGCTTTATCATCATGAAGTCAGTTCCTGGAAGTGTTGTCTTAACTTTGGGAAAAACAGAGAATGACCTGGAACATCACAGAAATGTGTCTTTTTAAAAAGTACATTTTGGGGAGGGCAATGTTTTGGAATTTAGGAGGATTTTTGGATTGATAGAGACAGAAAGAATTACACAGCAGAATAAGCTTTGTAAAACTGAGTGGGAGGTAAAGCACAACCTCTTTCTTTGTGGGAAGGAGGTTAATTTCCAAATAAATTGAAGACAATGTAAATTTAATTACTGTGCAGCTTGAAGAACTGGGACTTAAAAGCTATCATGTTAGTTTTTGAGATGGAAAGATATTGCACAACTGCAAGAATGCTGAAATAAATCATTAAATCAAATCTGTGTTAGTTGTCCCACCAGTCCTGAGACTTGAGGATGTCTGAAGGCAATAAAATCTCTCTTCAGAATGACAGGTTCAGTTGTGGGTAAGGTAATTTCAGATGACACTGTATGTGGGAAATAATGACTGCTGAAAAGTGATGAAGAATAGCTTTAAAGCTTTACCTAAATAAAATCTACTTTTTCCTGAAAAGGGCTATTCATGCCCATGTAACATTTCTAGATCTCACTGGTATTGTCTGTAACACCATTTTCACTGAAGAATAAAACTAAAAATATTGCCAGGCAGACTAGAGTGGAGAAACAAGATTGCATTTCAGCTCTGTCAAGGTTGGACTGTGAAACTTGGGTAAGATGTGACTTTTGCTAGATATGGAAAGTATTTTTATAAAAGATGAGGGGACGGTCCAAGCCGGGGATCCTTCAGGATGCTGACAAGCCTTTTCCTGCTGTGAGCTGCAGTGATTTTGATCACACATGTTTGTTTGGGAGAATAGTGGTGGTGCTGGAGACAAAAGCTGGGAGAATTCAGTGCTCCAAACATTTTTCCTTCCTTAAAGGCTTCCAGATTATCTGTTCCAAGATTGTTGTCTTCCTGCAATGATGAGTAGTTCGGGGCATTTCACTGCTGCCTGTAGTGTATTTCTAAATGCTTTTGTACATGCTGGAGACCATGGTATATTCTTGATACCTATATGCTGTTCCCTGGAGTTGTGTTTTAACCTTTCTAGGTCCTTGCTCTACATTTAATGGAATCATTTAGACTGGAAAATCCCTCTAAAAGCATTGAGTCCAACCATTCCCCCAGCACTGCCAAGGTCACCACTAACCCGTGTCCCAAAGTTTCACATTCACAGATGTCTTAAATCCATCCAGCAATGTTTCACAGGTTGTTTCCCCCCCACCTTTTCTTGTTTGTTTGTTTTTTTGTTTGTGTGGTTTTTGTTTGTTTGTTTGTTTGTCTTTTTTGTTTTGTTTTGTTTTGTTTTTTCTTATGAGCTGTAGAACAAGGGGGAGAAAATTGCTAAACACTGTGAAGTTGGGATGTGATGTTAGGGAGGTCAACTTTACTGTGCATAATAAAGATACATGGGAAATGAAGCAGGTTAAAGGCCCTGGCATTATCTCCCAGACATACATAGGAAACAACATGGGTGTTGTTGAGAGGCTGAAGCTACCAAGAAGAGAGAAATAAAGAAAATAAAGAGAAATGTTAAATAACAGTTAAAAAAATGCTGTGGGCCAGTTTCCCAGGATGTTGGCACAGCATTTACACTGAACTGGGCTAGGGCAGGCTGGGGCTTCCTAAAGCCAAGTCAATCTCCGAGTAGGTCATTAACTGTAGCTTTTTCCATAGTGAATTGCACTCTTATGAAATGCTTCATTATCCCTTGTTTTGTTCAGCATTCACTGCAGTTGGGTTCTGACTGGATATTAACATCCCTTACAAAAAATTTAATATTCTTGATAAATGTTTTCGTTCGATGATGCAGTATTTTTCAGAGTGAAAATACCTATCTTTAATTTCCTATCTATTTTAACCTCAATTTTCCTTTGCAAAGTGGTTTATTTATGGCAGGCTACCTTTTGCAGGTTTGTTTCTAAGAATGGAAATTCACAGAAACGCCACAAAGGGGATGATGTTGACATTACAGTGAAGGATGTAAACAATTTTTATTTGAGATACTTATTTTTCAAGTACGGTGTTGTTACAGGTTGGGTTTAGTAACAGATATTAAACTTAATCTTGGTCTTGTATTGAAAAACACTTGATATGTTACATTATTTGACTTTATCCTGTGTTTTTATTGCATTTTTCCTTTTTCCAAGTACTAGTATATCTTCATGTGCTTCTGAAAATGTTTGAGCATTTCATCTCTTTGAAAGTGTATTTATCTGCACATTAGGGCTGTTTGCAGAGAGAAGTATTTCCAACAAATACCTCTCTGGGAGGAAGGTGTGGGCGTTTTATGTAGATGCATACACTCAGTGACAGGATCCCAGAGTGGTTTGGGTTGGAAGGGACCTTAAAGCTCATCTCCTTCCACCCCTTGCCATGGGCAGGGAACCTTCCACTGTCCCAGGGTGCTCCAGCCCTGTCCAGCCTGGCCTGGGACACTGCCAGGGATCCAGGGGCAGCCCCAGCTGATCTGGGCACCCTGTGCCAGGGCCTGCCCACCCTCCCAGCCAGCAATTCCTAATTCCCCATATCCCATCTGTCCCTGCCCTCTGGCAGTGGGAGCCATTGCCTGTGTCCTGTCCCTGCAGGCCTTGTCCCCAGTCCCTCTGCAGCTCTCCTGGAGCCCCTTTAGGCCCTGCCAGGGGCTCGGAGCTCTCCCTGGAGCCTTCTCTTGTGCAGGTGAGCAGCCCCAGCTCTCCCAGGCTGCCTCCAGAGCAGAGGGGCTCCAGCCCTGGCAGCATCTCCGTGGCCTCCTCTGCACTGGCTCCAGCAGCTCCACGTCCTTGTGCTGCTGGAGCCAGGGCTGGAGGCAGCTCTGCAGGTGGGCTCTCACCTGAGCACAGGGGCACAGGGGCAGAATCCCCCCTGCCCTACTGCCCACACTGGGGGATCAGCCCAGGGCAGGGGGGTTCAGGCTGGGGCAGGCCCAGCTCTCACCCACAGCACCCCCAGGTCCTTCTCCCAGGGCTGCTCCCTCTGCTCACCCCAGCCTGGATTGACCCCGGGGGCTGCCCTGACCCAGGTGCAGCTCCAGCACTCGGTCTTGTTTAACCTCAGAGGTTTCCATGGGCCACTGCTTGTGCCTGTCTGGATAATATGATACCAGATATTGTAGTGTGAATTTTGAGTTCATTATCAAGTACCATACCTAAAATCCTCTTCTCTATTCCTTCCATGGTATTTTGTGTCTGAGATGATTTATTCAGAAAGGAATGCGTGAGCAAAATTTGAAAATTGAAATTCTGTATATACTGGTTCGAATACACATGCCTTGGAAATTGCAATTTGTGTACCAAGATTGAACATCCTGTGTGAAATTCCTGGTGAAGGTGTAGAGGGAATGATCAAAATTCAGCTCCAACTTTGTCCTTCTAGTAGTGCAGCTCAAGCTATGTATTTTTTTTATGTCTGGAAATTCAGTAAAATTAGATATTTGAGCCAAAATCACTAACATGATATGAATGGAGGTCTTCCATTGAAGGAGGTGGTAATACACTCAATATGTTATGCTTTATGCACTTTTTACATTAAAATTGACTTCATCAATATTGAAATTTGACTTAAAGTTCAGGAAATAATAGATTAAGGTTTTATGAGAAGTTTTAATTCACCATCTGAGTTTCAAAAGTGAAACAGAATCTTTAATGAAGTGCTTGTCCATTGTGCTTTGTTCTGAATGTAGGGTTATCCACTGGTTTGGGGTTTTTTTACATTGTCTTTATTCTTTGTGTGGCCTCAGGCACACTGAACACATGCCATCTAACTTCATCCAGAAGACAAAAAATGCTCATTTCCTTAATAACTGTTCTTTTTAGAGCCCATGGTCCTTTAAAAAGTTCTCAGTGGTTCACAAGTGTTCACAGTGAAAATACAAACTCTTTATAGGTATGGATATGGGAAAAAAAGATTGCTACCCACTATAAACAGTTACGGAAGTTATCCGATATAAATGATATTATTTACGGAACAGTTAACAGTTACGGAAGTTATCAGATATAAATGTGTTATCTTTCTATTTTTATCTTATCTAATTTTTTTCCTTTATGGGGTACTGGAAGTTTAGAAATGGACTTACTGTTATGCAAAAGAGAGTCCTTGCATCCAAAATTATGTTTGGGAGAACATCTTAGCTGTGATACCTGTGTCAGGTTTGAATTTTTGGTCATTTCTGTAGTGTCCTTAGCAATGGCTTTATTGTAAAGTTGATTGGTCCAACTGATTTTCTTTATTTCTTAAAAAAACATGTTTCCAGTTTCTTAAAATTTCAGAGGTTTTATGTCAGTAGGATAACCAAACAAACTGTAGTGATGAGGGAGATTCAGCTAGAGGCTTTCCATGCCCAGTAGCAGAATTACTGTGGAGTGAGAAAGATGTGATCAGTCCATGAGGAAAGCAGTAAACTCCTTCCTGTGGAGCAAACAGGTCAGAGAGACCTTTAGGACAGGGACTGAAAGAAAGGAGGGGGAAAGGACACAAAAGCATAAGACAAAATTAGTATTCTCTCTCTGCAGCATATGACGAGTCCTCCTAGGGGCTTGTTTCTTATTCTGCTTCAACACTGAAATTCAAGTTTTGTGAAGTTAGGTCAAAGCCTGGAGAAGAGAAGGCTCCAGGGAGAGCTCAGAGCCCCTGGCAGGGCCTAAAGGGGCTCCAGGAGAGCTGCAGAGGGACTGGGGACAAGGCCTGCAGGGACAGGACACAGGCAATGGCTTCCACTGCCAGAGGGCAGGGACAGATGGGATATTGGGAATTAGGAATTGCTGGCTGGGAGGGTGGGCAGGCCCTGGCACAGGGTGCCCAGAGCAGCTGGGGCTGCCCCTGGATCCCTGGCAGTGTCCCAGGCCAGGCTGGACAGGGCTTGGAGCAGCCTGGGACAGTGGAAGGTGTCCCTGCCCATGGCAGGGGTGGAAGGAGATGAGCTTTAAGGTCCCTTCCAGCCCAAACATTCTGTGACTCTGTGATATTATTTCCAAGTTTCAGAGGAGATTGCAATTAATTCATTTTAACCATGCCAGGACACTAAAAAGCCAAACTCTCGCTGAGCCCACAGGGCTGCATAAGGACAGGGTGGTGCCAGGAGTGAGCACTGTGAGGGTTCTGCATACAGAACTAGGGTTCCAGACTCATGTTCTGCTTAAACCTTAGAAGAAAGGTTTTTAGCAGCACCCATACCCTGTAACCTTCTGCCTGCAGAATGAGTCTGTTACTTCCTAAAGTGGACACAGATTTTTTCCTGTCACAATGAGTTCAGAGGGCACAGCAATTCTCTTTCCAAGCACAGAAGCCCCCAAATGCATACAAATACATACAAATGTGCTTGCACAGCCAGTGTGTTAGAGCAAAGCTGTGCCAAATCCGAGCTGCTCAAGGGACAGGGATTTGGACCTTAGGTTACATGACAGCAGTGTCTCTCTAATTTTCATGTTGTTATTTCTTTGTTAGGAGTCTTTTGTTGGGGTTTTGGGTGAGAGTTTTGCTTAGGATGCTTTCTCCAGCAATTTCCTCTGATTCTCACCCACAGAGTTTTGCCCTCATTCAAGGCAAATGTCATCTCTCAGCAGCTGTGAGACATTTACCCTATTGAATTAAGAGCAAGTAGATAAAATGGAAATACTGTGGGCTCTGCCCATTTGATATTCTTATAAAATGGTAACTGGAAAAACACAGGGGTCATTGAAAGGAATTACAGGCATAGCTTGAGACACCTAAAACAGGTTTGAGGATTTTTAGATCAGAATAAACCTGGTATTTAATCTGAGCTTTGCAAACATATATTCTGTTTATACTGGACTGCACTGATTTCCCTCCCTTTGCTTTCAGCCTTCCAGAATTTAGTTTCCCACTCACCACTCTTGAAAAGTACAGGAGAGAGATGGTGCTCAGCAAAGCACTGCCCTGTCAACTCAAAGTCATCATGTTCTGTAGGATTTGCGTGCAGGACTTCAGTCCGTGGTAGATCACAGTCAGCTTATTGAGTTTCTACTTCAATACAACCTAGAATTAGGTCCTAGCCTGCCCCTGTAAGTGGAATTATGAGGATGTTATTTGGCATGCCAGACGAAAGGGGAATAAAACGATCTGTACCTAGATACAGGGGAAGGAATTCACTGCTTTCTGTTCCTTTTACTTCTCTAGCGATAGAAGCATCCATTTCCCAACATTGGCTGGACAGTGGCCATGAGATGCCTAACAGTTTATGCCTTCAGTTGAAAAATACATTTCCTGGTCTCTGGAAATTAAACTCTTGGCTTATTTTGTAAATATTTACTTTTGTCTTGCCACATCAAATTCCTTTCTTCCATGTTGTTTCTAGTGTCATTGTCTTTCTAACTCCATTTTAGCAGGAAATCCTGTTCGTTAATGCAAAGCCTCCCTTAATTGTTCTAAGTTGTTTCTGATTTTGCTTATATACCTCCAAGTGTATGGTGATTTCTTGTTTTTCTGCTTAATATAACAATACTCTAAATAATAATGTTATCCTATGTGAAGCAGAATTTGATATGGCTTTATAGCACATGACTTATAGATCTCTGCTCATATGTAAGCAGTGGCAGGTAAAAGGGTACTCTTTGAAATTAATGAGATGTTTTGTCATGAAGATGTCTTGAAGTATATAATTTATTAGGATCAAGTTTAGGATTGTAGAATTAAAAGAGTGGCCTTTTATGTTTACTGTTCAACAGGGAGATGTGATAGAAATAATTTTCTTACCCAGGCTGCATTAAAACCATTTGTGATGCCAGAGAGCAGCTCAGGAGAATGACTTTTTACACGGGCAGATACTGACAAGACAGTTTTAAACAGACAGAGGGCAGGTTTAGATTGGATATTAGGAAGAAATTCTTTATTTAGAAGGAGGGGTGAAATCCTGGCACAGGGTGCTCAGAGAAGCTGTGGCTGCCCCTGGATCCCTGGCAGTATCCCAGGCCAGGCTGGACAGGGCTTGGAGCAGCCTGGGACAGTGGAAGGTGTCCCTGCCCATGGCAGAGGGTAGAACTGGATGAGCTTTAAGATCTGTTTCAACCCAAGTCACTCAGAGGTTCTATAGTTTGGGATTTGCTCTGAAATAGCTGCCAGCTGCAGCACACAGCTGTTTCCAAGGGGACACAAACTTGTATTTTTAAGAAGGCACAAGATAAGAAAAGCAGAAGAAGGTCTGATCACTTTCCAGCAAAACTGGAACATGGCGATACCCTCCTCATGTGAATGTTGTACTGTCTGGGAGTTCTTTTCATTCCCTGATCCCTTGAACCCTCTTTGTCCATCAGTGTGGCCCATGCAAACCATGTTATTTACATCCATGATGTTTGTGGGGTCTGCACACTGTGAGTCTCTTTGATTTCACATCATCTCCACAAGCCAGATGGACCTAATAGTAAATATAGCAAATTTTTATTCAGCAGAATTTAGTCATGTTTCACTTTACAAGATTAGAAAGAAAGATATAAAGTGTGTTCTTACTTTCTGTTTATTATTTAATATTTTAATTGGTTAGGTTCTGTTTCCTGGGATCCTAAATGTCTCCCAGGCTTTAGAGTTGGTCTCAAATAAATAAGAGCAGTGCCCCTCTATGGAGTAAATTGCCCTGCAAAGGCCTTGGAGTTCTCCATGGCTATTGTCTGTCTTTATTTCTATTTATGTGCCATTCTAGCTTGGATAATTCAAACGCAGAATGCCTCAAGGGCTCTTTACTAGACATGAGCACAGGGGACTTAGGGATTTTTCTCTGCATTTATTTGTACTAAATGGATTTCTCCCAGTGCTGGGTTCCTTGAGTGCTCACAGAGCACTTCTCCATTGCCCACAGACAGGCACTTGCTTACAACCTGTCCCCCATGCAGGTCTATGGGACAATGCATTTATTGTATTTCAAGTGGAGCAGCACAGTGCATTTGTTTTGTTCTGATGTCTGGTATGACCCTCCACAGACCTTTATTCAACCAGATGGGCATTTCAGGTTGTCTGCTTGGAGATGTCTGTGCTGGGACATATCCATGTCTAGAATTCTTGTGCCACAGCACTCACTTTTTTTTTCTGTAATCCTTTCAAAAAATAGGTCAAACCCAAGGAATGTTCCTTACATGTACAGAAATCCAGGTATGGTTTTAAATTTTAGCTGTCAGGTTTTGAAAAGAAAATATTTTTAGAGCTTTTTACTAATATGATTGTGGCATTGTAAAATCCTTTTGTTTAAAAGGAGTATATTTTGTGTAGCAAGGTTTTGGTATTTAGGGCTTTATATTTAAGTCTTTAAAATAGAGAACAATAGTACATTTGGCATGTATGTAGGAAGAGAGAGAAAAAGCAGCATAGAGTATTGCTGAATTGTTTGAGAACATTCATCCTCAAATTTTTTGATCCATGGAACTGTTTTTTTCCATTACCAGATAGTGGTTTGTGTTTGGGTGCTGTTCAGTTTGTTTGTAGCACTTCTGAACTAGGAGAGTGAGCAGAAAAAATACAGAACATCTGCATTTCCAAACTTCAAATAAATTCTGTGCAGAGATGCTTTAGTCCTCAAGTAGTTCTTTACTCAGTATATATAGAATATTTCTAGATATTCAGATAAATTAAAATTCACCTTTAGAAGCTCAGTAGTGATTTGAATTGTGACAAATCCAATCCTTACCTGTTCTTGCTGTCATATAACACAATCTGACTTTTCTCTGCTAATGGCATCAGTTTGTTTCTATCCGTGCCCCTTTTTTTCAGGCTTCCATCTCTTTCTTTGTATCACACCCTCAGTCTAAGCTCATCTCATACCCTAGGTATTGAGATTGTCTTCTTCCCTCCCAGGTTTTGCTTGCCTCTCAGCCATTGTTTTGACAGCGCAAATAGGAATTTATTGCACCTTGAGCCTGGACTTCAACCTCCTTTGTAGGAGAGGTCTGTGCCCATGTAATGATAATTAAGTTTCTGTTTCAATAACTCTTTTTAAAAATTATTCTGGTATCTTGTAGAATCCTCTCTAAGGAAGCTTCCTTCCTCCATTTGCGTATTTTTGGTTTTTTGGTCACATCACTCTTTCATCTTTTCTTAAATCCATTGAATAAATGAGTTTTCAAGAATTCCATGGAGAAGTATGTTTTCTGGTTTAGAGCCTTGCATTTTCATACAATTGTTTCAAAATCTTTCACACAGGATGCCAGGGGCACTTGCTGCACAGAACAACTTTACTGAATATAAAATCATACAATTGTTTTGGGTGGAAAGGACATCTGAGTCCCTGCCCCCAGGACTGCCCAGCCCACCACTGACCCATGTCCCCAAGTGCCACATCCACACGGCTTTTAAATCCCTCCAGGGATGGGGACTCCACCACTGCTCTGGGCAGCTGTGCCAGGGCTGAACAGCCCCTTCCATGAAGAAACTTTTTCTAATATCCAAGCTAAACCTTCTGGCACAACCTGAGCCATTTCTGCTTGTCCTATCACTGGTTATCTGGAATAAGAGACCCACACCCACATGGCTCCAGCTGCTTTCCCAGCTCTGTTCCCTTCTCTGGACATGCTCCAGTGCCTCAATGTCTTTCTTGTCATGAAGGGCCATATTTTTGTTAAAACCAAACACAGGTACTCTTTCAGCAGCTTTGTTGCATTATAGTCAGCTGTTTGCTGTCTGGTCATCCTTAGTTGCTGCTCCCAGGGTGAAATCCTTCATGCTTAGGGAGCAGCTTGGATTGTTCATTGCTGCATTAAATCTCATCAAGTTTATTTTGTGTCCAACTTCTTGAAAGGTAAAGAAAAATTAATTGCCTTTTCTTTTTATTTATCACTCCTGTAATGACTGTGCCATTTGCAAAGTTTAACTGTAGTATTTCATAGAATCACAGAATATCTTGGGTTGGATGCAATCCCCAAGGATCACCCAGTGCAGCCCCTGGCCCTGCACAGACCCCCCAACAATCCCACCCTGTGCATCCCTGGAGCAGTGTCCAAACTCTCCTGCAGCTCTGGCAGCCTCGGGGCCGTGCCCATTCCCTGGGGAGCCTGGGCAGTGCCCAGCACCTCTGGGGGAAGAACCTTTCCCTGATACCCAACCTAACCCTCCCTGGCACGGCTTCAGACCATTGGCATTTTTTACAGTTGGTGTATATTGATATAAGTCACTTTATATACTCTCTCTGTATATTGAAAGTATTTTGGTAGCTTGATCAAGTGTTTATTAGCTTTTGGTATTTAGGTGGGCCAAGAATGTGTTTCTTTTTGGCCCTATTAAGAATATTTTTCCGACTATTGGGATGTCTCACCTTCAGTTCATATAATGCATCCCATGTACTTTTTATTATTCAACTATCTTAATATAAAAAAAAAACCTCATGTGGAACAAAGTCATATAAATTATTTGTAGAAGCCTGTTATGACAGGGCTTTATTTTACTTCCAGTCTCATTGAAAGACCATCAACAAGGTACATTTTTCAGTGCTGGTGATATCCTGCTTGGAATGAGTTTCACGATCACTCTTCCAGTATTATGCTCAGGACAAAATGGCATGTCATTATTTTGGAGCATCCTATTTACTTCCTTAAAATAAAGTACACTGCTACCTTTCCTTCTCATTATCTAAAGCTTTCAGAAAAGGTTTTGGCAAATTCCAACTTCGGATTACCTTTCAACTAATTTTAATTCCCACATCTTTTTTTCCATTTCTTTTCATTATAAAAGCTGCATTTTATACATTGGGGTTTTTTGATGTGAAAAGTGTACTTTATGAGCTGTTTCAAACTGATGTAAATTAGACTTTTTGAAGCACTTCTTAAATGAGTCTTCTTACTGACTTTCTTTTTCTTTCGGGATCTACAGGCTTTGTGGGGTTGACTTTCTGAAAGTGTTAAGTTCCTCTATTACTGGTTTGCATTTTATTGTGTGTGTGGATAGCCTTTAATCAATTCAGTGGTATTAGCAACCATTACTATTTAGTTTGTATTAATTTTTTTATTTATTAAAGTTCAGCCCTGAGTTAAATTAAAAACTGCTGTGTAAAGGGAGGTAAGAAATCAATGTTGTTTTTAATTCCTTAAAAACAAACAACCACAAGACCTTGAGATTGTTGTTCAGCCTTGAGTCTTCCTTGTTGGCTGAGCTCATCGCTGGTGCGATTTGATGATCTGTAATAGATCACGTTATCCCAGAATGGTGTGGGTTGTAAAGACCTTAAAGATCACCCTGCTCGTGGTCAGGGGCACCTTCCACTAGACCACGTTGCCCCAAGCCCAGTCCAGCCAGGCCTTGGACACTGCCAGGGACCTGGAGTCTTCCAGCTGCTCACAGCTTCTCTGGGCACCCCGTGTCAGGGACTCACCACCCTCACAGCCAGGAATTTCTCCTGATAATGCCAGCTGATGATTCCTAATCTTCCTGAAAGATGCCAGCTGTTACCTCATCTTGCTTTTATTCCAGCTTACTGTTTTGCTTGCTAAACATTGGCCTGGATGTACTTTTGTGAGGGAGAGATGAGTTGGGGTACCAAGACATTTTCATTGTTCTGGACATAGCTTTTTATTATTATGAAAAATCTATAATGGGTGAGATTGAAGGGCTATCGAGCTCTGTAGCCTGCCTGACAGTTGATGGAGAAGAGTGGATGAAAGAGGACAAATATTCCAGTAGAAAAATCCATGTTCTTGTCAGCCTATGCATGCTACCCTCAGTGACCACATAATACATGTATTTTTCTGTTTGATCTCAACTTGACTTTTAATTGGGCAAAAATAGATGAGTGATGAAGACAGATGAGGGAAACTGGGGAGACAGTCACAGCTTCCACTTCTGGACCTTGTACCTTGTTGTGAAGAGGGGAACAACCTTGTTGTAAAGCATTTTTGCTTTTTTAAAATTGCATTATTCATGCCTTGAAAATCAAAAGCAAGCCTAAAACCTTACAGACACTGGAGACATGACTGCTGCAAAATCAAGCAACTCCTTCAGAAAGCAGCATTTTTTGGTGATGAAAGGTATTTGTGAACTAAACTTCATACAAATGCCTTTTGAGGGTTGTAACTAACTCTGTGCTGAGACTTTAAAAATTAGTCTGATATTTATCAAGGTGGTTTTCAGAGCTAGAGACAGAGGCATAATAATAAGGAATGACCTGAAATTGAAGTTTTGCACAAATTCAGGGGGCAACAGAACTTCCTAGGAAGCTCCAAATCCATTCGTTAATTACAATATCTGGCCTTGATTTTTTTTTCTTCTGTGTTCAGCTGTAGTGTTTTTGTGGAGCTCTTTTGAGTTTGCAGTTCTGTGCATTTTTGTTATGAAAAATTCAGTATGAAGAATCCTGCCATGTATCCCTGCCCTTTTGCTTATGTAAGGGATGGTCCTTAGAGAAGGATAAATGATGGAGGGAGGAGAGAATTGTGTTGAGTTTTTTTAACCTGGATATCTGTGTTATGGGCAGTGGTCCCACAAAGAATTGTCCCAGCATGGTGTGAAGGGCATGAATTTGTGGCTGGAAAGCAGAACTTTGCAAGGGGAAAGATAACAAAAGCCTCTGCACTGGTGCTTTGTAACTAGAAATTAGCCACCAAGGTCTTGCTTATGCCATAAACTCTACTTATGGTACACTTAATTATTGAAAAAAAAACCTGTAAGGAATATATAAAGAAATAATTTATCCATTATTTTCCTTTCTGTTTTTCCCCAATTCTCTACATTTCTGTTGGAATAAATAAATTTACTTTTTACTATTCTGGTTCCATGCAGAGTACCACTGCATGTTCATTTTCCTTTTCACATGCATTGAACACATGCACGTTCCAAAATCTTGATCCCACTTCTTTGTTAATATTAAATTTCCTTTAAAGCCAAAATGCTTTATGTGTTTTGGAGAAGAATCTAGTAGTTGGAAATCCTCTTTATTCCAAATTCTTCCTCTTTGTGAAATTATCTTCTGGAGCAGACACCAGATTTAACCTGGTTTTGCTGCACCCCACCAAAAGCATCTCCAGCTTGGTTTTAACTGATTATTTTGTCTCCACAGCACTAGATGGTGCTGATGACAGTATCTCTGAAATCTGAGTCTTCAAACATACCCATGGTTGCAGAAGTAGTGCTGCTGTTTCCTACCAAGGATCAGTTTGCAGATCCAGTTATTGATCTGAACGAAAATTTCAGTCTGTGAATGCAATAACAAAATATGAGAGGGGGGAAAAAGGCGGAAAGCTACCAATATATCTTAATTTCTATTTCTCTTGTTAAAGAGAACTTCTTTCTCTTGTAACAGGGAATGTTCTAATGGTGTGGACTGATAGCTGTGAGTTAGTGTAATTAATTCCTCATGGCTGTGAGGAGTGTTGGAAAAGCCTTTTCATGAGGCTCTTGTCTAGCAATGGGGTGACAAGTGCTGGTACTCCAAAGAATCCACTCCTACCATCTGTGAAGGATATAATATGAATGATACATTACAAGTTAAAAAAATTCAGGGGACTTCTCCCAGTGCTGATCATCATTTCATGAGGCAGAAGAGCCTTGCAAGCACATAGCTTCAAACACTGATCCAGTTCCGAGAAATGGATGATGTCCAGAATATAATACTGAGGTAGATTTTGCCACTTGTAAGTGAATTGTGTTCACAGCATCACAGAATGGTTTGGTTTGGAAGGGACCTTAAAGCTCATCTCATTCCACCCCCTGCCATGGGCAGGGACACCTTCCACTGTCCCAGGTTGCTCCAAGCCCTGTCCAGCCTGGCCTTGGACACTGCCAGGGATCCAGGGGCAGCCACAGCTGCTCTGGGCACCCTGTGCCAGGGCCTCACTTGTAACCCTTTTGGTGCCTGTTGATCAAGCTAGCCTTTCCACTCTCTAAAGCATACACAGTCATCCTAGGAAAACCTGATAGGAGTCCTGTAGTCCTCCAAAAAGAAGTAAGGAAGTCCAAATGACATTTTTAAACACAGAAAGCCTAAAAACATCTGTTCCCTAACAAGAGCAAATGGCCTCAGGTTGCACCAGAGTAGGTTTTGATATTAGGGAGAAATTCTCCATGGAAGGCATTGTTCTTTCACAGGCTGCCCAGGGCAGTGGTGGAGTCCCCATCCCTGGAAGGGATTTCAAAGCCATGTGGATGTTGGGGACATGGATCAGTGGTGGCCTTGGCAGTGCTGGAGTGCAGGTTGGACTCGATGGTCTTAGAAGCTCTTCCAAGATGGGGATGGGTTTATCTGTAAATTGATAACCATGTTTGAGGTGTCCAGGCCTTTAGAGGAGTATCTAACTCCTTGCTGCTGCAGAGCATTAACTGGTGGCTTTTGCCCTCTGCTTCTGCTTCCACCATTCTCCTTGTAAATCAGGTTGCACCATCCTCTGTGAGTGTCATTGCCCTGTTTTTTCAGAATGCAAGAAAAATGTGTTTATTTCTCTGTATGTATATGGACCTCTGATTTAGCAGATTATTTATAAAGCTAAGGTAATCCTTTTTTCATTGACTTAGGCTAAAATAAATTTGAAAATAATACATACTAGTAAAATGCAATAACTCGGCTTTGAAATACCCCAAGCTTTTGTCATATACTTGGATTTCTCCTGTCTAAGCAATAGGTTATTAGAATGGATAATATGTGAGATACTTAAGTATATATTACAGTGTATTGCATGAGGTGCTGCACTTAAAAATTGCATTCTAGTGAACACAAACTATTAATGAACTAAAACTGCATGTATGCCATTCCTTCTGTGACAGTTTGACTTAAGAATTTAATCATGAACATAAAATGTTCTTCAGATCATGTATTGTATAGAATGCTTCTGATTCAAACTCTGCTGCTACTTACCCAGATGTTAAATAAATAAATAAATAATAGAACTATTGTGTGTTGCATTCTAAAAATTTCGTGTATATAATAAGACTTCTCTCCTTTCTGAACAGTCTTAACTATTTCAGGACACTATCATGAAGTTATTTTAATTTTTTTTCCCCCCAGTCTATTTTCTCTGTTGTCTAAAAAACACAACAAAGTGCTGGAGCAAGCCACGCAATCCTTGAGAGGTTCCCTGGGTTCAAACGACTCTCCACTTCCTGATTATGTGAGTATCAAAATGAATGTTGTAATGGGTGCTTCGAAATTCAAGTCTTACATCCCTAAATCTGCAAAGAATTCTCAGAGTGTGGAAGCTGAGCAACCACCAACATCAAAATACAGGAACCTGTATGAATGATGTCATGTCTGAAACGTCTCTAAAAAACAAGAATTACACTTAGAAATGGCAGAACAAAACCACAACTATGCAGAGGGAAAAGACTTACTGTCAACTCGTGCTTTTCAAGCCATTTGTAATTCAGGATATTTAAATCACACAGTTGAAAACGGCATTTTTAAGAACTGGGCTTTAGCATCCACAGAATCTTAAAATGCCTAAAAATGATTGAAAGCAATTCCCTGTGAGCCTGTGGGGGAGTACTGGAGTCATGGGGCAAATTAGTATGTTCTGAATACATGGATACTTAACAGTTTCCTTCAGTTTGCCGAGCCAATGCCCACAAGTAGGCAACAATTTTGTATTTAATTGCACAGCTTGTTGGGAAATCTCTGCTTTGGGTGGAAGAAGGAGACGTCTTGAGAGGACTTGAATAATATCTTTGTGCTGCTGAAGTATCTTTGGTCTGTACTCATTTGAACCCTCACTGCAGTACTGTGTGAAGGAAAGAAAAGTTGATTTATCAGTTGCTTGGGATTTTTGAGGATGAAAATGCATCAAGTGTTTTATTTTCAGGGCTAATACATGATCCAGAATATGCCTGCCTGAGACTTTACATGTCCTATTACTCTAGCATTAAATATAAAAATACCTAAAAAGAGAATTTGATATAATAGTTTAATGACTTAAATAAGGAAACAACATGATACACATCTGCAAAACACATAGGCACACATAAGCATGTGATAACATACATATGAAGATACATATTTTAGGGTGTGTCAGAATACAATGCTTGAAAAATGTTTTATAGATTTTGGACTTTTTAACTTGCTGGATGTAAACAATACTGCAGTTAAGGAAAGGCCCCGGGAAAAGCTTTCTGAAGTTGTCCCCTTACAAACAGAAACAGCTGAACAATGCAGCTGATAGAGCTGGGAAAGCTCCCTGGAGTACAGCCAAGAGCCTTAGATATTCCACTGAATTTGTTCTCTTTTTACTGTTGGTATGATGTAGGGGTGGAAGGGGGAAAGAGAGCACTTGGCAAGACTGGTGTAGGGGAGAGTAAAATAAGTTCTTGGCCTGTATTTTGAAACAATAAGGTAAACTATTAGGCATGGCTTTCTGGTCCTTTCCTTTTCCTCTCCAAATTGCTCATGTTACAGCTCAGTCTGAAGCTGGGCAGTTGACTAAAAAAAGATGAGGCCACATTTGATCACTTCAGCATATTCTGCTTCTGAAAGCCTGTGTTTAAGTTGTGTGTAAGAACAAGGAGGGGTGTAGGAGCTGAAGGGACTGAATGTCTGAAGTCCTGAAGCATGTTCTACCCCCTTAGCATGAAGCTAAGGAAAGGGATGATTCCAGCATTGCCTGCTCTGCACAGGTTTGTTCATTGAGAGCTGGAGGTTTGCCTAATAAGCAGATCCCTTTGCAGGTTCTGTTCAGACCAAATATGTATTTTAAAAATGCATTTCTCACCATTTTTTTCATTCACTTTAATTTAGAAATTATTCATTTTCTTATTGTGCTCTGTAATCCAAAGGGGAATTCGCATGGAACCCGAATCCAAGGGTTAAATAATACATAAAAGTATTCTAGGTGCTGCTTAAGATATTGTATTAAATTCAGTGTGTTTGAACAGTACTACCTTTATATTCTAGTAAGCTTTTGACCCAGTACACAGTCCCTAAGCTTATACTCACTGATGGTGGTAGGAATATACTGAGTTCTACCTTTTCCATGTTTCTTAATGTTCTTTTTGTGAGTGTCTGCTGCAGTCTGCCATCAGGTCTGTGGTGTACCAGCAGAGCTGGGAACTGGAGTAAGGAAGTGACCCCGTTGGCCTTCACATTGTTCTTGCTGGGGTTTTTCTGGTATTTTTTTTCAAAAAGAGCAAGTTGTTTCATTTATTGGAGCTGGACCAGTGTCCCAGTCCTTTCCTGATAAACTCTTGTAAGTGTGGTGGGATTCAGGAGCAGGATGGGGAAGGCAGCAGGACAGGGACAACCACCCCCTGTCATTATTGCCTCAAAGACAGGATCCTTTGTTAGACTAATTCTCATGCTAAGTAGTTTACTTGTTGTTTCATAAACCATAATATTATTAATTGTTTTTGTAGCAGCATTGACCAGTTTTGAAATACTACACTTAGATCCAATTGGAAATGGGAGGAGTCCACTTAGCTTTATCTTTCTTGCTTTCTTGCATTCAATGAAAGCTTATTTTCTAATGTTTTTAGCAAACAAGAAAACTGGTAATAAAATAATTGAGAATTTTGCTTCTTTCAGTTCAAATCAAGACATATTCCTTAAGTAAACATATCAATGATTTTCTTGGTAATTTGATTACAGCCTAATGTAATTTATCAAATCAGAGGCACTTAACAGCATAACTAGGGACATGCTAACTTTCTCTTGGGAAGTAGCACGTCAGATGTCTTGTTGGAGCTACCATCTACCCCAAAAATTTCTTTTAAGGGTTTCATTATGATTTTTGAGCACTTCCCCTGCTTGTTAAACTACAGCTGGTAACAAGAGATTCTCCTTAACTCTTTCTAGGGAAAGAGTGGATGGAGAAAAAGAGAGTAAATTTTGATTTTTTGGCAGTTTTATGTCATTTTCTTGTGAGATGTGAGGAAAAAAAAACAGTTTCCTTAATGCAAAAATTGAGGAGATTAAATATCAAATGTAGGTATATTATTAGATTCAAGTAGTTCTGCAGCCATCATCACTTACCTCCTTAAATTTTGGGTTTAAAAAAAAAATTGTTCTAGCCAGATGAAGCTTAAATGTGTTAGGAAAAATTCTAAAAATAATCCCACTTAGTGGCAATATATTCAATATTTTGTACATAGCATTGTCATGTAAATAGCACTTCAATGGTGGATAAAATTTGGGATGGAAATCTTGCAGTGTAATGCTGAACTTTTCGTATTAATAGATACATTAATCAATATATGAAGACCCAGCCTTTAATCCCCTGTCCAAAATCTGTTGGGTTTTTGGGTTATTTAGCATAGAAATAAAAGCATGTTGGCAATTCAAAGGGAAAAATGTAAAAAATACAAATGTAGTGAACTCCGTGTGTGCATGTGTATTTATCAAAATATATTTTTTAATATATAGTTATATATATGTAAAATCTGCAGTAGCAAAGCCTGGTGGTACTGGGAGAGTTCCCAATCAGAGCTGACTTTTCATGACTCCTTCCCAATCCAGTAAATTTACTCACTGTGCAAAGCTGGCTTTCATGGAGGGCTGGAATTCTGCAAATGTTGATGAGTTTTTCTCTCATCTTGATAACCAGAATTAAACTTTGCATCTGGATGACGAGATTTCTGTATTATTTTCTTTTCTCCCTCAGTTTGTGCTCCATAATGGGCTAAATGAATTCCAATATTTAGATTCTTCTTTGATTTTTCCCTGATTTATATGGTAAATAGAAAGCAGCTGTCTATTTAACCATCTAACTCTTGAAACTCCTAGGCCCCTCAAGCGTCATCTGGAAGTAATGTAGCTTGTAAAACAAAGCTAAGAAGAAAAAGCAATGTTTGTTTTATGTGGGATGAATGACTTCAGTTGGGGTCCCTCTAATTCGGCCATTATGGGGGTCATTAAAAAGCAGTATTACAAAAGTGGTTTCAACAAAAAAGAAATTTGGGGTGGGGGAGCTTATATCTTGTTATTACATTTGATTGTATTCAAAGCTCTGAGTACTTCATACATAGTCCTTGTTTTGAGTTTCCCCAAGAGAGAACCAGCCCAGTCTCCCCCCTGTACATCAATAGATGTGAAAAGGTTCCCCTGTGTCATTTACTTCCTAAGAAGAAATTGTCTGTTATAATTAAGAGCTCCATATTTATCTAAGAAACTTGAAATTGCCAAAGAGTAGGTAAAATCGGGTCCATGAACTGCAGTATTTGCTGTCTTTTAAACATAATGGAACAGATCTAAAATCTGTTAATGTTCCAGATTCTGTTATGTGCAGAGAAGTTAATTTTTAATTCAGTATGTAGCAAATAAGTATTTTATTCACTATTGATGTGAACAATTTGACCTTTAAATAAATGTTGTGATGTTTTGGGGGATAGAAGGAGATGATCTGTAAGCCTTTCCAGCCCAAATCATTCTAGGATTATATGATTCTACGAATCATAGAGCCATTTGGAGTGGAAAACACCTCTAGGTTCATGAGGTCCTGTAATATGTTCTGTGCTTGCATATCTGATGTTACATTAGGTATCCTGCAGCTCTATCTGATTTTTTTAATTGTCTAAAGAACAGTTGAATGCAGAGCTCTGCCATCACATAGAAGTGTTTTCTTATAAACATGTGTTATCACGAAGAAATGGGAAGTCTTCCCCACAATCATCTGATGACTCCAGCAATGATGCAGAAATGAAATTAAACCTACTTCCAAATAAACTGGTCAGCCATAATAGAGTTAGTGTGATGCAATTCACGTTGTTCAGCTGGTAGTCTGTAAAGTACTGCTCACTGGTAACTGCTAAGAATGCACAAAATATGTAGAACTGGATACGCTGTTGGCAGAATGGGAAACTTTTGCCAAATTAAATCAAGACTCCTGACTGAGATATGTCTGTATTTGTCAAATACTGGGGAGAGGAAAGAAACTAAGGTAGTTTTGTTGTGTTTTGCTGGGACTTTTTTTTGTCATAATCTTTCTTTAAAATTCAGAAACCACCTACTTAACACCCAAAGCACTGCCTAGGTCTCTTCAGTGTTTTTTTTGTCTCTATTCTCTTCCATTTCAAAATGTCATAAAGAAGCTCAGTAAGGTTTTTATAATGCCTTAGCCACGCATCATTAATGGTCTAAAAAACTTCATTTTTGTGTGTGAATTTTAGTTTCTCATGTTGTCTAGAGGAACAAACTTAAAATGTTATTATACAAGAAAATTTTATTAGGGTGTTGTTTACTGAAAGCATATGGTAAAGCAATATAGTACTGGGTGGGTTTTGTATGGTATGTGGATTCTAGCTGTTTAAGTTGCACTTAATAGGAGAGTCACCTTATTTTGCACTATAATACCTTCTTTTTGATTACTCTGACTTGATGGCTGATGAAGTAACATTTTCAATATCAGGTTATTCTTGGGTTTGCCTGTCTCCAGTATTGAGCAGAGGGCCTATAAATACTTTTCCTAAATATTAGTCATACCCTCCTCCAGATGAATTATATTTTATAGAATATTACTCCTACCTAATCCCCCTATTTTTATATCACCAAAAAATAGCTATTTCAGAATAGACTGAAATAACCAACCTAACCCAAATCTAATGCAAGCTTTTCTATTGAGTAATAGCTGAATTCTGCAGTTCTGTCTGAATTCTTAATCAGTTCTTTCCTTTAAATGAATTGAAACTTTAATGAGAAAAAGCTGCATAAATTATCCTTAAACAGGAGAACTATCCTAAAATCCTGTGGAAAAGATGTTGGCGAAGTTCAGTCTGTTTAAACTTCTGTATATTACTATGAAGTACTAATAGTTATTTGGAGCTGGTTTTTGCATTATTTTGTCTTTACAAATACATTGCTTGTGGTTGAAAGATTTTTAGACAAATACATTGAAGAACATCAAGATGATGTTCTTCAAAAAGGTGATGGTTTTTCATCACCCAGGACTTCCACAAAAGTGTCATTGGTGTCTGGTATTTGTGTTACATAGGTGGTGTTAAGCCTTATTTCACTTAGAAATTCTCATTATTTTGGAAAATAAGGATGAAAATTGGTTTGTTTTGAAAGAACATTTACTGTGGCAGTAGCATCTTATGATCAACTGATTGAAAATCTTTCATTCTTCAGGTTTATGAGGCAGGAAAACAAATAAGTAAAAGAACTTTTGACATTAGCAATGCAAACACCTGCTAAAGTAATTTCAAAACCCCTTGTTTTGCTTGTTAGAAACATTTGAAGTAAACCAAACATGAACATCATAATTTTTTACTTTTTCTTCTTTAATAGTTCTAGAGCTTTAGGACATTGTCATTATTTTGCAGTAAAGGGTATAAATTATGGCATTTCTTCTAATTCTGTACTCAAAACCCCTGTTTTTTGAGAAGACTGCTTAAACGAGTGTCCTTGAAAGGGAAGACGATTAAACTGAAGAAGTTTTAAGAGCTTGTCTTATAAATGGATGAGATCTTGGGGTTCCTTTGCACCTCCATAAGTTAAACAGGAGAATTTTGTGTGCTGATTTTTTTCCTGCACAGCTAATTGGGTTGTATTTGAGACAACTGGAAGCCTGGGAATGCTGGGATTCTAGAAGGGTCTTAGGTGTAGCTGTAGCTAGAAAATGTGATGCATTATTAAGATAAAGCCCTCATAAGCCTGTCTATAAAACTGTTTATTACTGCCATGTAAACCAACATTTGTTTTACTCACAGTAATGGCAAGTATTGAAGTGTTTGGATGAAAAAAGGAGCAGTACTGATCTCCAAAGCACCCCACTTTGCTGATTTGGTCATTAGATGCTTTTCCTGCTGCCTCTTTCCCATGAGTGGCTTGTTCAGGGTTTCTCAGAAACCAATTACTCACCTGAATGGTTCATCTTGGTCAGACGTCCACAGGCAAACAGAACAACCTAATGCAGTAGCTCTCCAAAGAGTAGGATTTATTTTTATAACAGCAATCTATTTCAACAATGCATTAAAACAATTTTCTGGTGTTCCTAACACAAGGTTTTGACTGAAAAATGTACTGCTTAAAAACCATGAGTATGTGACTATATGTTATAAACATCCCAGTAATTGTTTTTTTAAACATGCAGCCATATAAAATAGAGGAAATGGATGAGGAAGAAAGTATGTACCAAACCTTTTAGGCTGTTTGGTACTAAATTTCTAATTGGAATTGGAATTTCTGTGTGCTGCTTTTTCTCTATGATGTATTGGCGGAACATGTTGTACCTTCCATTTCCAATTTCTCCTCTTCATATTTTACAGTGTAGTATTTTACAGGGACATTTACAGACTAACCAGCGAGGCTTTTGTACATTTTTAGTTGGTTAAAAAAAAGCCACCCATTTCTATCAAAGGGTACTAAGAAGTTATTAAAAAAATAACCGGACAAAGATCTTTAGATTCCTTCGTTGCAGATATTTGTGATTTGGCACTGGAAACACAAAGAAAATAATAGAAATTAGGGTAAACCAAGACCCAGTGATTTTGGAAACATGCTATATGAGGAAGATGGTGTGCTTCACATTGGATAAAATAATGAAAGCATTTATTCACCTGTGGAGATGCTGCTTAAATCTGTCTGAACTGAAACATCCACACCTCAAATGCTGTGTCCAGCTCTGGGCCCCTCAGGACAGGAGAGACACCGAGGGGCTGGAGCGTGTCCAGGGCAGGGAACGGAGCTGGGGAAGGGGCTGGAGCCCCAGGAGGGGCTGAGGGAGCTGGGAAGGGGCTCAGCCTGGAGAAAAGGAGGCTCAGGGGGGCCCTTGTGGCTCTGCACAACTCCCTGACAGGAGGGGACAGCCGGGGGGGGGTCGGGCTCTGCTCCAGGGAACAGGGACAGGAGGAGAGGGAACGGCCTCAGGCTGGGCCAGGGGAGGCTCAGGTTGGACATTGGAGAAAATCCCTCCCTGGAAGGGGCCGTCCAGCCCTGGCACAGCTGCCCAGGGCAGTGGCGAGTCCCCATCCCTGGAGGGATTTAAAAGCCATGTGGATGTGGCACTTGGGGACATGGGTTAGTGGTGGCCTGGGCAGTGCTGGGGAAATGGTTGGACTCCATCTTGGAGGGCTTTTCCAACCTAAAGAGTTCTGTAATTCTATAAAATGTTGAAACAGGACCATTTTCTACTTCGACAGAGCCACATTTTTTACAAGTTGTGTCCATGTTACTGAAGCAAGTTAATCTCATCAGTTTACAATTTATCTTCTTGGAGAGGTTTTGTCCCTCTAGCAGATTTCAAAGTGTCATGCTGAGGGCAATTCTCCCACTGATGGTTGTTGTTAATGTTACCTATAATGTTACGCAACTGCTGCTGATTGGCAGTGTGGGTGGCCAGGAGACTGAATGATGGGATGAAGGAAAGGAGAGTATTTTAAAGGGAATGAGTCAGCCATATTAAAAGACAGTCTTGGTATGAAGTGAATAAGAAAAAGATTTGGAAAAGAAAAATTATTAATATAGACAGAAATTCAAAACCAAAAGTGGGCTTTGAAAAAGGATTGGCTCCTCTCTGCTGCTCGTATCAAGTATCATATGGAGTAAAATAAGCCACTTACTGAAAACTGATTTCCTCATCACCTGGCCTGAAAACAGCATTAAAGAAATGTAGAAGAGAGAATTTACATTTTGTTTATCCCCATTGACAGGAGTGGATTCTTGTTCTCTGTGAAATATCTTCCTGAAAAACCTCTCAAAAAATGTAGGGAATGTATTTAGAAGAAACAGAAATGTATAAGAGTCTGTTACTCATTTTTATTGTATTGTATAGGCACCCTAATGTTTTTCACAGGTGTAATTGAAAAGATAAACTTTTAATTCCCTTTCATGTAATCAGCTATTTCTCCTAATTTTCTCATTTCTGTGTTGATTAGGAACTAAGTGAATTAGTGGAATACATTGTATATTTTGTATGCTAAATCAGCTTTTATAACTAGGAATTCTTCTGCAGAATTGGTTAATTATAGAAACAATAACCCAGAGTTTGGACAAAAAGTAGCAATTCTTAACAATCTCTGAGTTAGAGGCAGAAAACTAGGGGTGTTCAGTCTGGGGAAGAGAAGGCTCTGGGGAGACAAGCCTCTAGTACATTGCCATTGTTTAATCCTCCTGTATTTGTTATCCCCAGCACTTTTGGGAGATGTCTGATTGCCTTCACGTCTCTGAAACAAAGTTGAGACACGTAAGATACCTTTTTTTTTTTTTTNACTGGAATGTGGTGGAGCTCTTCCAGAGCTGCTCTTGTTCATATTCAGGCTGGAGCCCAAGCTGGGTGAGCTGTGGCCCACTACTGAATGACATATTCTCCAAAGACACTCTGTTCTGATGCATTTTTTTGTTGCTATCAAGCTGGTACGGTGTGTACAGAGCCTGTTCCACTCCAGCATTTGTGTGTGTGTTAACCCAAACCCTTGACCTCAAAGATAATGTTGGATAATAACAAAAAACAGCCGTCCTGTTCTAGAGAAAATAAGATGTATTGTAACATTGCAGGTTCAATTTGCTTTATTCACTGCAATAGGACTCATTATCTGAAGTATATCTGTTCTCCCCAGATAAACTGAGGAGAAAATGGATGTTGCAGTTCCCAAAGGCAGGTTTTTCATCTACTCACCAGCAGATAATTTGTGGCACTCGCAGAGAAATCAGATGCTTACTCAAAGCAGCCAAAAAAAAGTTATCTGAACAAATAATGACAAGTTTTCCCATTCCAACACTAATCTTCTAGATTAGATTCTAAATTGAGTCAATAGGAAGAGTCATGTTACATTCCCATGGGAAAAAGCTTTGTGGAATTTTTCTGATACATAAAATTATTTTTCTGCAATAAATTAGCCATCTTAACATGTGGTAGGTTAATTAAAGTTTGTTAGAAAACTTAGTGTAAATTATAGGTAACCAGTTATAATCACAAACAGGATTTTGGTGAGGGAAGAGTTGACGGACTCTGGGATGGATATACAACATACACAGGTGCTTCACTGTCTTTCAGCAGTAATCTCTCATCTTGTCCCTGTCTGTCACTGCTGTGCTTTATGAACCAGGCTACACAAAATTAACTTTGGTCCCAAAATAGACAAGACTTCATAAATATTTCAGGAAATTTTATTTAGTTGGATAATGCAGTTTTTACATATTTCTATCAAGAGCATTTTACCTCAAAATTTGAGAAAATACCATCTGTTGCTCATAGTTAATTTTGGAACAAATGCCTGTGTACATAGACTTCTACAATTATTTTCTGTGAGTTTTGGGTTTTCCACATCTCAGTTAAAGGTTTATTTTTTGGCATTCAGGCTGCAGCTGTTCTGTGCTTCCAGAACATTTAGCAGAGCAGTGGTCAGCAACTTCTGTGTTTATCAGAACTGATGCAGTGTCTTTGTGTCCAAATGTCTTTCAAAAATAAGATGGAATGTAGTGAAAAGAGATTTAATCTAAAAGTTACCCCATTTATTTGGTTTGTTTGCTGTCAGCTCTTAGAAGGCTGTTTCTCATCTCCTTACAATTTCCATTTTATTCAGCTCAAGAGAGCAGTTCTTGAAATTTGTTCATGGAGGTTTTTCGGGCCCAGGTTAATAGAATAAATGATATTTTTACTGGCAGTGACTAGTTTTGAAGAATTGGTAAGGTAAGAGGAAAACAAAACCACTTTCTTACATTTTGTAATCTTAGAAGAACTTATCTCCTTTATACTGAAAACCACTTCAAAGCTCAATAATGTGATTTTTCTGATAGGCTTCACACATCTTTGTTAAGCTATTCCCTTTAATTTTCAAAATATTTAAGACCACTGAAAGAGTGAATATAGTATGTGTGCTGAGTGGTGTCATAAAGAATTACTTCTTTAACCATGCTGCTATCTTTTAATGTATCATAAGAAATAATTTTTCCATGATTTATCTTCAGATTATTCAGAATTTTCCATGATTTATCTTCAGATGTGGTATAAGATGCTGGCTGTAAAGCAGCTCATGCCTGCTGACAGCAATTTGGGAATTTCGTGCCATAACCCCTTGCCAACTGTCTGCTATCTGGGACCTGACATTTTTTATCATGCACTGCTGCTGTTTAATACTGAACCATCATAAAAACTTTCCTATGTGCACACTGTAACCTTCTATATGAATAGCAGCAGGTTAAATCAGCCTTTTTTGTAATCACTTTTTTAAAGCATGCCTAATATTGTCAAGAGGGCTTTTTTTCTGTTTTGTGGTGATTTTCTGTTGTTGTGTTACCCATCTCAGTTTCCCTTTGCAGTGATTTTTGGTGTTTGAGCAGAGTCTTGCTCTGTGGAAGCAGGGGCAGGGTGTGGCCGTAGCAGTAACACCATTCCCTTGCCTCCTTGGCATTCCCTAAATTGTAACGATGCATACGTCTGCTCTGCAAACCCCTTCTGACTTTCTTATGCCTCCCACAGAAATTTCAATAGCAATTTTCACCCCAAGGGCAGGAATACCAAATCTTTTGGCTGCTGGGTAGAAAGAAGCACTGTCTTTTCCCACTGACATCCTGTGTGCCATTGAGACCGGAAAACCTCCTGCTTAGATAATATGGAAATTATGGAAACCCTATTCAGTCTTTCTTTGTATTGAGGACTTGGATTACACAGTCCTGTGTGTGAAGTTTTTTCTCTTAGGTAGGGTCAAATTCAGATTGGTACTTCCAGTGGGAGAGAAGCGTTCCAAGACGTTGATGGTTTTGCTGTATCATAGCAGAGATGCTGAACCACAGGATCTGATCAGTGAGGAACCAGATGAGAATTTAGGAATTCAGCTTCTGTGGAGTTGACAGCTTTAGTCAGGGGTCAGTATATATTCAGTTTGTTTTGATACCTTCTCAATTAAAAATGCTTAGACACTGAAGGTGGGTCTGCAAGACCATGGAATTGTATTTCATGGAATTGTATTTCAGGATCATTTGCTTTGGAAAAGCCCTCTCGAGTTTGGGTTGGAAAAGTCATTGAGTCCAACCATTCCCCCAGCCTGCCAAGGCTACCACTAACACATGTCCCCACGTGCTTTATCCACATGGCTTTTAAATCCCTCCAGGGATGGGGACTGCACTCTGGGCAGCTGTGCCAGGGCTGGACAGCCCTTTTATTAAAGAAATTTTCCCTGATATTCAGCCTGAGCCTCCCCTGGCCCAGCCTGAGGCTGTTCCCTCTCCTCCTGTCCCCGTTCCCTGGAGCAGAGCCCGATCCCCCCGGCTGTCCCCTCCTGGCAGGGAGTTGTGCAGAGCCACAAGGGCCCCCCTGAGCCTCCTTTTCTCCAGGCTGAGCCCCTTCCCAGCTCCCTCAGCCCCTCCTGGGGCTCCAGCCCCTTCCCAGCTCCGTTCCTTGCCCTGGGCACGCTCCAGCACCTCCATGTCCTTGCTGTCCTGAGGGGCCCAAAACTGACTCCAGGACTGGTGTAATCTGTAATTACTGAGTGATTTTCTCAAGTGACAGCAGGTGGTTCACAGGAAATATGCTGATAGTTGTATATATACTTTTGCAGAGTGTCACAGTTGTTACTGCTATGCATAATATCAAGGATGAAGAAAATATTTGATAATATAGTCAGAGATGATGCTGGGGTGATAAGGTACTACTGGGAACTGTAGTGTATTGTATGTAGTAAAGTTTGGGAGGTGTGAAAGAAAAACATGAAGAAAACTGTTTGGTTTTAAGTGCTAATTGGTGTTTTTTTCTGGCCATTTGCAAGATGTAATGTTTTGCCATCTTCTTCATGATAAAAATACGGGTTTCTGTACTTCAGTTAACTTCACATAGGATAGAAAGAATAAGAGCCATTTCCAAAGAAGTATTAAAATACGGTAAGGGTGCTTAAAGTTGGAGTTAACTATGAACTGAAACACAAAAATGAATGCCTGTGTAGCAACTGTACCTTCCTAGTAAATTGTTAAATTTCCTTTAATGTTCCTTTTTGGAGAACCACTTACTTGCTTCAAAGAGAGTCATCAGAAATCATCTCTAAGATACATGTTAAGGACTACAGATTTCATTAGGTACTATTTACATTGCTATTAATACTAGTTAGGTTTAACACATAAATTGGAAACTGTCTTATGTAAGACCTGTGTTGCTCCTGATGGGAGCCTACAAGGAAGGGGAAGAGGACTTCTTACAAGAGAATGGGGTGACAGGACAAGAGAGAATGGCTTCCCCCTGCCAGAGGGCAGGGACAGATGGGATATTGGGAATTAGGAATTGCTGGCTGGGAGGGTGGGCAGGCCCTGGCACAGGGTGCCCAGAGCAGCTGGGGCTGCCCCTGGATCCCTGGCAGTGTCCAGGGCCAGGCTGGACAGGGCTTGGAGCACCCTGGGGCAGTGGAAGGTATTTCTGCCCATGCCAGGGGGGTGGAACAAGGTGGTCTCTCTCCCTTCCAACCCAAACCATCCCGTCATGGTTGTCATTCTATGATATTTATCAAGGTTTCAGTTCTTGCAGCACTTACTGCTGTGTAACTTCCCCAAACAGTTTTGCTGGTGATTTTGCAGCTAAGCTGAATGTGTAGGGCTTGAATTAGAAACTTTTTCACTTGAGGAATGTCTTTAAAGTCCTCAAACTCTCCTCAAGGAAGATTGGTTCTGTTAATTAAAGCCTGTATCATGATGATCTATTTTACCTTTGTATGGTGGAGTTGGGGTTGCGTATGGGACTTGTTCTTTCTTGTTCTACCAGTCAAACTAAACAAAATCTTCCCATACCTCTAGGGAATACTGCTTAGTTTCATGGAGAAACAGAGAAATCTTCATTTCCTTTCAACAGCAAGAAAACCTCATTACTATTTGAAGCATAGTATGACTAAATACAAATTCAGTTTTAATTTTCCTAGTAGGAATGTTGTCATCTTCTAGTAGCAGTTGCTTCCCAGATTTTCTGGGATCTTAGACAATGATTGGGTTCAGTTTTACTAAATACTGTTTGCATTCTGTTGCCATTGTTGTGTGTGGTTTGGAAATACTGTCTTGGGAGTGTTGGAGTTCCCAGCTGGTGAGTGTCAGGTATTTTGAGCATTGTGGTGGATCCCCTTCTGCTGGAGCTTCCTGGTGGTTTAGACCAGCCTGTGAAGCTTGACCCTGAGTAGATGTCTTCCCGAGTAATTTACTTTTTCTAAGCTAGTTGGGGTGAAAATCAGTTTATTTGATTTGATTCATGGGGAGGCTTGGGCCAATCTGGTCTACTGTAAGGTTTCCCTGCCAATAGATCTTCCAAACCAAACCATTTTGGGATTCTGTGATTCTGGGAATTGCAAAATCCTCAGTAAACAGGTAAAAAGGACACAGGACTATGAGAGTGAAGCACACCAAGAATCAGTAAAGCACTGTGGGAATCTGGGCAATTTTATAGTAATTTTTGATTGATTCTGGAGCCTGACTTTGAAGGAGGTGGAGGATAAGTTAAAATATTTTGAAGTGAGGTGGTTTAGGATTGGAATTTCAGAGACAGGAAGGGCATGGATGGAAGAAGAGGGGAAAGTGAAGGGATGAGCAGGTGATGAGCTGTGGATTAGCTGTAGGTCAGGTGGATAATTTACATGGTATGGTGAAGTCATGTAAGAAGTATCAGTGAAGCACCTGCACCTTTCCTGGGTTATATTTGTGTCCTCAGAAATGGCTCGTTATTTCCTGGGCCAGTGCAAGCTGGGAAAACAGGGTTTTGGAGCATGAAAGCAGTTGGGCTTGCTGCCTTGGCAGGTGTCCTGTGGTGTGTTTTCCCTTGGAGCAGACTGCTCCTGAGCCCTTTCCTCTGGGGCAGGACACACACTATGGCATTTCCTCCGGTAGCCTTGTTGTGGGCTGTGGTGGGTGTTGGCACTGGGATACAGGCTGGAAACGCCGTGTTCCTCGTGGGAAGTGTGTTCCTGCATGGGCTGGCTTGGCGTGGCTGAAAACCTGCACTCTCAGCTTGCCACTTACTCGGGAAGGCAGAGGAGGAGTGTCAGGATGGACAGTTTATTTAGCAAAGTGTCTGGCAACAGACTTTGCTCTGGTGTGACAGCTCTGCTTTCGTTTCTAAGCAGTGATCAGAGATGGCAGGGTTAATTCTTGAGGTTATAATCACTATAAGCCCTGCATTTTTTCACATAATACCTACTTTACCAAAAGTTGTCTGAGCTTGACATAGAACAGCCAAAGAGTATTGCCAGTAAAAGAGATAAAGATAAGATTCTGGTCACCAAAGGCTTGGCTTTGAAGTTGCTTTGCTCACTGAGGGTAGGAACAGCTTTCTTGTGAGCTTCCTTCATTCCTCTCTGTTCTTCCACCCCTTTGGCAGAAGGAGTTTATTTTGTTGAAGGTTTTATTTTCTGCTGAAAGTGCAGGAAATTCAGACAGCTCTCTTGGAAACTCCCCAAAGCTAATACAAACAAGATACATATGCTTCTCTTAAACTAACTAAAAATAAAGTAAATTATTTGAAAATATTTAACTATAGATATTCCCCTATAAAGACAAAAGGGAAATTTACATCATTACAATTGTGGATGCTGATAAATGATGTTATCAAGGTGAAATTCCCTGTAGTGTCTATTGTCTATTCCTCACAAAAGATTGAGGAGTACCACCCTGAAATCTGGAATAGCTGCATTACAGACAGAAGTAGTAACTACCAAATGTCCAAAAGCATAATTCATTTAAGTATTCTTTAGCATGTACAAAGCCAGATGAAAAAAAAAGTGATGTAAAATGAACTCTCTATTCAGCTATACTTCGTGTGGCTGCAGCTTATGGATCTGGAACAGTTTACCAAATTTTTCCTGCCAGTTCCTCCCTGGTAAAAAAAATCACAGAACTTGTCTGTTTGGGGTTAATTTGGCATTCCTAGTCCTTTTGATATCTGTTAATTGTGCAGGGTATGTATGCTTATTTTTCCCATTGCTGACAAAATTGCCTTTATAGTCATATCTGCGTCACGAAGGAAGTAGTTGTTTATGACTATAATTTTTTATAATTTATGTTCGCAAATTGTTGAATCTCACTGAAAATATTACAGATGAAGAGCTGTAGTGAGTCATCATGGACAGGGGCTCAGCATGGAGAACAGCCATAATTACAGCTGCCTGTGCAACCTCCACCCTCACCTTTTCTCTATTCCTACATCCATATGAGGCCTTCATCCTCAGCTCTGAAGATGATGGGTGGTCCCACAGTGTGGACGCAGCAACACAGACATGGTGCAGCCCCTCCCTGACATTCCAGGGCCTAAAGGGGCTCCAGGAGAGCTGCAGAGGGACTGGGGACAAGGCCTGCAGGGACAGGACACAGGCAATGGCTCCCACTGCCAGAGGGCAGGGACAGATGGGATATTGGGAATTAGGAATTGCTGGCTGGGAGGGTGGGCAGGCCCTGGCACAGGGTGCCCAGAGCAGCTGGGGCTGCCCCTGGATCCCTGGGAAGTGTTCAAGGCCAGGTTGGACAGGGCTTGGAGCAACCTGGGACAGTGCAAGGTGTCCCTGCCCATGGCAGGGGGTGGAACGGGATGGGCTTTAGGGTCCCTTCCAACCCAAACCATCCTGGGATTTTCTGAGTTGCAAAGAGAGGCAAAGGGAGCAGATATCCTTAAGGGGTCACTAAAACCTAGCAGGGAGAGTGGTGAGTCCGAGATGGTTTTCCTTCTGTGAATTGTGGAGTTCCTGGGAAGGAAACTATTACATCATGTCCAGCTGTTTTAAGTAGCTGCTTCACAGCTTTTGCACACTGTGTGCACTCCTGGCTCTGCTGGAGAGGGACCAGCAGTGTTGGTCAGAATGAGCTAAAGCCACCAAGCTTTGACACAAAGCAACTTGCACTTTTGAAAATTCAAATGTCAAAGTATTTTATTACTGGCAGCAAGTTTCCATTCACTAAAAGCCATTCATTGTCATAAGCAGTTAAGATCAGAATTGTGTTTGGACAGGTTTTTTTTGTCAGCCTGCATTTCCATCAAGTATTTTTTTTGCAATTACATGTGACATTTCCACTTTATTTCGTCAGGTTTCTTTGAATTAGGATTTCAGCACAGTGTGTTGTCCTGTTTTTTTCTTTTACCCTATTTACATTGGGCAGTTGTAGTGTACTCCCTTACCAATCCCTGCTCAGGTTTTGCTTTTTTTAGGCAGATAAGCTTCTTCCTGCTTATTGTGCTAACTATATAATTAGCAGTTATTTAGCTGAAAGTATAATTTGGCTGGAAAATTGCTGTGATATGAATGCAGAGTGAGAAAAGTGGCTTTTTTTAGTACGCACAAGTGACCTGGGTGTCTGTACCCATTTTCATATGGTGCATAACACCATTAATGTGGATCTTGCCATAAAGGAAAAGTTGCTCTGTTAGATCTCAAGTTTTTAAAAAAGTTAGAAAGTCGACCTCTTTAGGCTTACAATTATTCATTGCTTTGGATTGGGGTTTACTGTACATCCAGATAAAAGGGAGGAAAACCAAATCATTTCATTTAAGTGAATTTCAGCTTGCAGTAAAGAAATATATAATCATATCTGTAATATATAGTCTGAAGCATGTAATTGTCATGTGGACATGATACGAGACTTAAGTTTGTTCACTAGTGCTTCTTAAGATCATGGAACAGAATCTCTGAATGGTTTGGGCTGGAAGGAACCTTAGAGCTTATCTCATTCCACCCCTGCCATGGGAACACCTTCCACTATCCCAGGGTCCTGTCCAGCCTGGCCTTGGACATGTCCATGGAGGGAGCAAGCACAGCTTCTCTGAGAAACTTGTGCCAGCTGTGGCTTAGTGTGCTGCATATCTTCCTGGGTTAATGATCAAAAGTGCAAAATATCATTAAGAAATCTGTCACCATCCGTGCTGTTTGATACCCTGGGTACCACTCTGAAAAAGAGCAGTGCTTGACTTCCAGCCTGGACCCAGGACTGAAGGTCAAAAAACGGGCTAATGAAAGAGCTAATTTAATCATGGAAGAGAAACTCATGTCCACCTTTGCTTATTGATGCCATTTCATAGCATCACAAGTCATCAAAATTCAGATTTTTCAACCAGCTATTATTTTCCATATAAACTAACTTTGGAGGAAAGAAAACACAAAGCTGAATAATTTTGTCTCTGTTTATATTAGACAGTACAAGCCACGAGGGATGGTTATGCAACCTTAAGCTGAATTACACAAGACGTGCCTCCCTTTATCTCCTCAGAACTGGTAACATTTAGAGGGTGGAGATTTGCATTCATTCATAATAGAACTTTTTAAATTAGTTTTTTATGGTCACAATAATTAAAATAAATTCAATGTCAAATTGAATTAAAAGAATGAGCACTCAGGATGTTCCATTGTGGGAACCAGGAGATGGGGCATCATAAATTAAACAGGTTTTTGGTGACACTGAGTTTTTGCATCCTCTGCTGACAGTGATTTGTTTCTTGATGGGTAATTATGTCAGTAAGGAACTGAACTGTGAGCAAATGCCTGGGGTTTCGTGGTTAGGCTGCTTGACTTCTCTTGATATTTAAAAGCCATATACTTTTCAAGTGGTTTTACACATCAGGATCTAAGTATTGAATTCTGTGGAAGTGTTTGCCCAGGAGGATACCATGTAATTATTAATTGTATTGCAGTAAAGAAAGCAACAGTATTCCAGGATGGTCAGATCCAGGAACATCTAGCTCTGTCCATCGTTTGCCTTGGCTTAGAACTTTTGTGTGTTCCTTGATAGTGTTTATCAAACTCAAATTGTTTTTCCCCAGATAATGTTCTCATTCATCGTGTTTTCCCCTGTATCCTCTCAGCTTATTTCCATTCTCTTTTCCCTGGCTTGATTACTTGTTTTTTCCTTTTAACAAAAGACTACCCAGACGTGTACCTGGCTGTCTTTTAGCTGTCACTGCCTAGTTTATCCCTTGTGCATCTAGAACATGACCAAGCATCTGTCTTTTTGCCTTAAAAGTTAGAATCTTTGCAAAAAAGCACCACATTTAACTTGTCTCCTGAGAAGGAACATGAGGTGACTACCTAGAATTAACCACGGTAATGTGAGGTCTGTGCCTACATTCCTGTTCCCTTTGCAGGCATAATTTCAGTCTCACAGAGTTGGTACCAAGCTTTTAGCTTCCACTTTTCTTTTTAATGATGGTTATAATTATTTCTATGGGAATAAGCCAGAAAAACAGGTGGGGGAGGACTGGTACACGTCGATGTTGACAGAAGCATTATCTGAGCCCTGTTTTGTAAAGGAATATTGTAGTACTTTTAAATGTGAGTGCCACACTGAATTTGTCAATTGTAAGCAACAGGAAACTTTCAACTCCTCTCCTTTAAATGTACTGTTCAATAGATTGAAATATGTCTACGTTTCACAAATCAATATTTGACTTTTCATATAACAGCTAATCCAGTAAAAAAAAAAATGGTCTTACAAAGCTGCTGAGGATGATGTGTTAGTCCTTGCCTTGGCCACACACATTCAGCATTTCAGCTGTGTTCAGCTGCTCTGAAAGTAATACACAGGGTGATAAACTGCAACAACAAAATGTTAATGTAACTTTATTTATACCTGTCTTGATACCATGTGGGGATGTAGCTTGATACTAATGATACAGAGCAACAAAACCACATGGCATTTTATCAGCATTTCTCCACTGTCTCATCCAAATGCTGTCCTTGGATTTATGCTTGTTTTTTCCTTTGTTTTGAAAACTTTTAAACCCTTAGGAATGATTCAATCTCTAATTATAGGAGCAGACAGATCTCCTGATAATGTATGTGCAATACAGGGATTCAGTGCCACTTCTCTGTCTTTTATGGAGATCATTCTTCTTATAAATTCTTTTTTGTGTAGTCAGTTGTGAGTAAAATTCTTCACTATATCTCCTATTTTTCTTCATGGGGGTCTCAGATTTCTGCACCTGAAATGTGGCTGTGTGTAGCTGAAATACAGATAGCTGATTCTGTCCATCAGCTGTTAAAAATGTTAAATTTCATTACTGTGCAATAACCTCTGAACCCTTTCGTTGTTTGAGGCTGACCACTAGCACAGTCTCCAACCTACTGGAAGATAGTTAGCAATGCTTTCTGTTTCAATTAGCTGTATGCCTGGGGTTTAAGCTGAACACCTTTTATTAAAAAACATTTCATTTTTGAAAAGTAGTTGTGTGGTTTATTACCTTTCTGGTAACTAGATAGATCTGACTTGATTCGGAATCATAATATTTCTGTGAAAGTCATGTAGTCTGTATTTTAGGATAATGTCTTGGTCACTAGCTCACCCTGCTGCACTGGGGGCAGAAGTATGCCAGTGCTCAGAGCTTTTAAAAATACACCATAATACAGCATATTCTGCAGTAAATTTGAGTTGATAGGCAAGCACCATTCCCCAGGTGAGCTAGGTCTGGATTTTTCTTCAGATCCCAGCTGAAGCAGTTATTTCTATTTTTGTCTAATATCTTCCATTACATACCCTTCACAACACATACCTGGGATGCTGTTTCATAGCACAATAACTAGATAACTACAGGCAGAGGAACCACCTGCTTTCTGAACGTAGAGATTATTTCTGTCTTAGAAGAATGTGATCCCATTGACAGCAATCAGCTTTGTAGGGGTTTCTGCCATCGCTGTTAGCTACACTACAATGCTAATTTAGGTGGCAAAGTCATTAAAAAATAGGAGATACTTATATTCAGAAAAAAACCTGTAACCTTCACTGTCAGGCATCATTGCTAAAGAAGGAATTTTACTGGAATGCATGCACGAGATACTCCTCTTCAAACAAGAGCTCCAAAAACCTTCCACTTAAATCTCCCTTGTACATGTAGAAGACAAGTGTTGGGGATAACCAGACTGAAGTGTGGGAATAATGATGGGATCTCACTTCTTCATGGTCCCCAGTGCCACAAAAGGAATGGAGGAGCAGGTTAGGGTAATGGTGCTGCAGAGCCGCATCTAGGAAAGGGATTTGGGACAAGGGACAGAGAGATGGGACAAGAGGGAATGCCTTCCCAGTGCCAGAGGGCAGGGACAGATGGGATATTGGGAATTAGGAATTGCTGGCTGGGAGGGTGGGCAGGCCCTGGCACAGGGTGCCCAGAGCAGCTGGGGCTGCCCCTGGATCCCTGGCAGTGTCCCAGGCCAAGCTGGACAGGGCTTGGAGCACCCTGGAATAGTGGAAGGTGTCCCTGCCCATGGCAGGGGTGGAAGTAGCTGAGGTTTAAAGTTCCTTCCAACCCAAACCATTCTGGGATTCTGTGATCTACACTTCTAGGAAGAAAGGCGCCTTGCTTTGCATTGAAAGCAGCTAGAACAAACTGGTAGCAAAGGATTTTGCTCTTTATGAGTCTAAACAAGATAATGAAAATTCCTATGTTCTCTTCTGCCTTGGGGAGAGCATACATCTGCCACATGTCAGTTCCTACACTGCTGCTTGATAGTAGAAAATAACTGTGTGCAGATTGAATGACAGCCCAACAAAATGCTGTTGTAAAGTACTGCCTTTTTATGAAGAAATATAAGTGCCTTGTGATAACTCAGAAAATTAACTTTGTGGGCAGTTGGCAAAAGGCAGTGTCGGTGTTTTCATTGTTCATACCCAGCATAAAAACTCAAGCTGGTTTAGTATGGTTCACATTCTTGCCAGACCTGTAAAGTCTCACAGTCCAGTGTTTGATGTGATGGAGACAACCTAAATGATACAAACAAGGTAGAAGTGTCTAATTTTTAGCCTCTTCCAAGGCAGGAAAGACAGCTTTGCAGTCGGAATAACTGTACTGGAGATATCCTGATGTGGAGCTCAAGGAGGGAAATCCAGAGAGCTGGCAGGAGTTCACATGCACTGACAAAATGAAAAGCTCTACAAGTTTATCTTAGTGTGAAGGCTTAGTGCACTACAAAAGGAGATTCCCTTTTTCATTTATTACAAATCTTCTTCAATGCCAAGAAAATAATTTTAAAGAACAGTCAAAGGGGGAAAGTCTGGTAACAGTGACAGATGTTGAAGGTGCAGTGATGTTTGATCCAGTCGGTTTTTGTTCTCCTACTTTTGCTTTTCTCTTTCACCCACTCTTTTTTATTTCTCTGTCATTTTTTCTCTCTTTTCCCTATCCTTCCTTCCTGCATAGGGGATCAACAAAAAATGTAATAAATTAATTATATGCTGAAGTGCTTTTACTTAGAATAGGAAGGGTTGAAAAGGCTGTGTTCACTTAATCCTTATGAATTTGGCTGATTACAGTATGGTAATGCTTTATGTCATGGCTCCTGTTGGAACAATCAAGCTATGAGGCTGAGTACTAGTATGATGCATTTCAATTAAAATTTTGGTGGTTACTGGAGAAAACAAATTCCTTTCCAGACACATGCATGCCAGATTTGCTCACCATACAGACATAACCGGCTAATAGCTTTATTAATAATAATTACCTGTGCACTGCCTTTATTACTCAATATTTTACAATGGAAAAGGGCACACTGACCTTTTACTCCTTTCTTAAAGGCGCAAGACCTAAATGTGATCGAGGAGGTGATCAGAATGATGCTGGAGATCATCAACTCCTGCCTGACCAACTCCCTCCATCACAACCCCAACCTGGTGTACGCTCTGCTCTACAAGCGGGATCTGTTCGAGCAGTTTCGGACTCACCCCTCCTTCCAGGACATCATGCAAAATATAGACCTGGTGAGTGATACGTGGCTTCAGAGATGGTTACACTTGGTTATGTGATCTCTTTTCACTCTTGAGAGGTGGAAAATATTTATCACCTCTTACCAGTTTGTTTTAAAATGTTGAATTTTTCTGGCCTGTTTTTTTGGGCCTGCACATGACTTCTGAGCAGCATAGGAACACAGAGTGGTTTGGGTTGAAAGGGACCTTAAAGGTCATTTAGTTCCAACCCTCTAATTTCTTTAACAACCCTTTCCCACATCTTTAGCTCAGGAGAATCAGAGGGATTCTGAGATGCCTCTGGTAAGGAATTCCCAAGCTGTGACA